>CM039680.1:158625107-158827607 GCA_022537955.1 Schmidtea mediterranea
CTTTTAATAAACATGCAATTATTTCTTGTATATATATTTTAGATGTTTAGTATTCATCAATGGAAAAAAAAGATTTAGGCAATTTCTGGTAAAAACTTTTAATTTGGTTCGTTTGTGATTATTATTTTAAATGATGAATGTAAAGTGTTTTAATTGAAGTACTATTAGATTCTAATAGTGTTTGGGTTTTATTTTGGAAATTCAAAAAAGGCTTATTGTAAAATACAAAAAAACTTTTGCATTTAAGAAACATGAAAAGTATATATCAAAAAAATATTTTATCCCGTCTGTTGTTGATAACAATTTTTTTTTATTATAATATTGATTTAAATTTTGTTTTAATACTATTTTACATTTACTATTCAAATTTGACATTTCTAAATATTTGGGTTTACAATTTTAACATTAAGTTAAATATTTTGTGAATATTTTTATTTTTTTTCTCAAAAAATAAACATTTGTATGTAAATATAATTTGAATATAATCATTATTTGAAATTTTAAAAAATTGCAAGTGTTTAGTAATTTTTTAAAAACTCATTTTTTAATTTTTTCCAACAAAAAAGGATTTAATGTGAATAGTAATATATGTTTTGTTTTAATAATTAAGACAATTAATTATGAATTGAAAGTCAAATGGAAAAAGTTGATAAATTGGATTATAAAACTTTAAATAACACTTTTAATGACAAAATCTATGATATTAACCATGATTTCCCCTTCCAACCGTCCTTCAACAAGAACGACAAAAGATGAAATGTACCAATGTATTCATATTTATTTAATGATTTATTATTTACCTAATAATTGCAGAAATTTGTCTATTAAAATATTTTTTTTCTAAAAAAAATTTATTGTTTTTTTCACTAATTAATTTAAACTATTTTCAATAAAAAAAGAAATCCACTAATAATTTTATTTGATATCTGATTTATTAATCTCGGTACAATTAATGATTAGTTTTAATTAGAATTAATAAATTATAATTTATTAAATTGACTGGAATAATTAATTAACTAATTTAATTATTTTATTATGAATAAGAATTGTTTTTATTGATTAAAGTTTTATCTAAACATTCGAATAAATGAAATAATTTTTTTTTATTTTTGAATTTTTTATATATATATATAAAATGATCTCTGATTATTTTTTTCGTTTTTTTCGTATTTAATTTTAATTACTCTTATATGCAGTCACAAAACTATAGAATTGAATATCAAGGGGCATATCGAAGGTTAGTAAACATTAAAAATAAAATTTAATTTTTTTAATATTTAAATGTTGATCTGTGAGGCCGCCTCAGGCGTGGGGCCTAATTTGGCGTAATCACTTCAATTACCTCTTATCCGGTGCTGTATGTTTTTTAATTTATATCGTTATTCCATATATTTTTTGAGAACTTTTGCTCTAGGTTAATGTTTATTTTCTTTTTTGTACAAATTACTTGGAAGTTCTTTGATTTTTTTAATGAAAAAATTGAGAATTTTCCATAATGCTTTCAGATTTCTAGATTTACCGGATTGATTCTAGGATTATTTATTGTAGAGATTACCTGGGATACCAGAATGGGATAAATAATGTAAAATTATTTAAATTAATCTTGATTAGGAAAGACTGGTTGCTTCTATACTTATTGTAGTGGACATTTGGAAGATATCACTGCTAATTGCAAATAATATTATTTTAATTTAAGTCTTTTTTAGATTAAGAAGAGTGCTAAGAGAACGGTTTTCATCTCTATGTCAGGGAATATTATCACGTTTTTCTGTGTTTTAAATGAATCGGAGAAATTATGATTTAGGATTTCTCATGTACACTTCTAGAAGACTACAGTAAATCTGTATACAAACAAATCGAGCTAACATAGCCATTCGACATTCATTAGAATATTACTTGTAATGTAAGATCAAAAGTAAAACAAAAATCATTTCATTAAAATCTAATCAATCAATCTCTTGTATTCTCATTTCTTTACAAAGCCGAACATTCTCCCAGCATCAGTGACATTTTCTATGTGGAGAAATTCTCCTTCATGTCTAATTAAAATAGAAATCTAGTCTGCGCATATGTGGGTCTCTCTGAGGGGGGTTAGTGAGTATCAGATGTCATCTCGTTTCCGATAGTGGTAGTTGAGAATTTGAGCTGGTCGAACATTTATTAACAGATGACCAATGAAACCATCTTGTTGGAATTTTCCTTTGCCAGATGCTTTGATCAGGATCAAAACGTAATTCAATTATCAAATTAATATTCATAGAGAATCCTTAGTACTACTCGTTGTAAAATCTGCTATTGATGGCAAAATATAATTTGTGTTATGTTTTCAAAAATGAAATTGAAATTTTTAAAGAAATCATTTAAAAATGAAAATAAAATCAATAAAAAATAATTTTATTTTTCTATAAATTTAAACAAAATTTTCACCAAACGAAACTGTTTTAATAATGAATTGAATTACAATAAGTTGATCTACTATTGTGGATGTATAAAATCATTCGATTCATTCTTTATTCTTTTCCTATATTTTAATGAACAAGAACTCAATTATCCACCTGCGATGGAATTGGAATGTCGATCTGGCGCCCATAGGACGTTTGCTAAGTTGGTAGTTCTATAAACAAGTTATATATTTTATATATGTCACATATTAATTAATTGCTAGCACAAGAGGTTAAATATATAAATTGACTCTGGTAAAACATTCGAAGATAAAACAATTTTAACTTCAGTTTTATAAAATTTTTTATAACTAAATTAACTAAATTTTTATAACTTAATTAATTTATTTACACCTTGAAACGGTTTTATTTGTTATTTTTCATTAATAGTTATTATTTATTTAATTTTAACTTATGTACTTCCGAAAAATTGTTATTACTTTTAAGAAGTTTGAACGATTTATTATGAAAAATTATTCAAATTCGATTTATTATTATTAGCGTGTAAGTTGATAATAATATTTTATTTGCATAAAGGTTTAAAACATATGCGACATATATACATCATAGAAACACTATGCAATTGTGAAATACAACCGTTTCTATCCTCATCAATCCAAATTAAAAATTGTGATACAGCTTACGGGTTTTGTGGTTTCTGTATAACATTTGCAATATTTTATATATTTATAAACCTGTAGGTAAACTACCGATAAACTCCCAGGAATGCAAACATTTCCTATCCACTAGTTTCATGTTTATAAATGTTACTGAGTTACGATGCATTAAGTGATATTCAGTACATTTCCCAATAGTATACTAGTTTGAAACCAAATATCCTTAACGTTGGTATACCAAGAACTGGTAAGACAACTATTTCAACAGAATTAGCAAACAAAATAAATTATAATCAGATAAATATTGGAGATATTGTGAAAACTAATAATTTTTACGAATCGTACAATGAAGAAAGACAATGTCATATAATCGATGAAGACAAAATAATAGATTTCCTTGAAAATAAAATGTGTGAAGGTGGTAACATAGTTGAATACCACGGAGGAGATTTTTTCCCCGAAAGATGGTTTCAATTTGTATTTGTGTTGAGAACTGAAAATTCATTTCTTTATTAAAGGCTTTTATATAGAGTGCAGAGAAAATCAAAGAAAATATAGAATGTAAACTTTTCCAAATAATTTTAGATGAAATTAAAGAAGCATATGACGAAGAAATTATTTGTGAATTAGTTAATAATAATATGGATGATTTTATTAATAATTTATCGAAAATGGAAGAAATAATAAAAGATACACAAACGAATATCTGATTTGATCTTTATTTTAATAAATGTAAAAAAATTTGATATTATATAATATAATATGGTTATATATAGTAACATACAATTAAAATGCAATAAACAAGCCAACTTTGATTGGACACACACAAAGAGAAGCAATTCAAATTCAATATGCAAGGATTATTTTCTTAGATGCAGGGTTTAACACATAACAACTAATAAATTGTAAAATCAGTAATAATTAACTTCTAATTACTTGATTTAGTTTTATTCTAGATATTTAACGTCATGTTAAAGCTAAAAATTTTTAAAATCATATTTTCTTCTGAGTATTTAATAATGTAATCCAAAATTTCTTTGAAAATTTTGAAAATTTAAAATTAAAGTTGAAACTCGCGCCCGAAAACTGAAATATTTAAACCTGACATAAACCGGGTACATAGAAAAACAACTGTAAAATATATTTAACCAAATAACTTCAAGATAAGTCACTTTAATTTCTTGAAATTTTATATAAATTTTCATTAACTTAAAATGACCAGATTTAGGAAACTATATTTTAAAATTAATTTAGTAATGGAAAAATTTGATAATAGAAAAAAAATTATTTTAAATGTAAAACCGTTTTAAATCTGCATATAAAGATTTTTTTCAGAAATTTAATTCACGGTTTAATACAAAAAATTGTTGAAATTACAAAAGCAAATACTGATCACACTAAAAAGACTTTTCATTCATATTCTTTTATTTTTTGAAAATATTTTTTAATTTTTTTAAAAATTTTTTTCCCATTTATTTTTTGTATTTTGATTTGTCATTTTGATAAGCCATATCATTGACAAATGACATAATAATTCTTTCAAATTTCAAAAAGTAATCTTTCAAAAATTATTTTCATTTCTAGTGTTTAATTTGTTATCTTCTGCAATATTTGGCAGACTCGAATTCAATTACATTTGTTTTATGAATGGCAATAATTCATGCAAGCTATTTACTGCAAATATATAGTTGTACATTTTAAAATGATTCATGAACAAAAATCGTTTAAGAAATACATAAAATTATTATAGTTTATTTTATAACTGAATTTGAAAATTTATTATTTCTATTTCTGTCTAAATTATCCTATAGTTTTGTCTGTAAAAAAAATTAAAAAACGGAGTGCTTCCGGTTAACTTTGTTATTAGTAAATAAGAAGTTTTATATCACATTTGTTTCTTTTTTTTTAAAGTATAAAAGTATAATAATAATAATAATAATAATAATAATAATAATAATAATAATAATAATAATAATAATAATAATAATAATAATAATAATAATAATAATAATAATGATATTAATAATAATAATATTAATAATAATATTAATAATAATAATAATAATAATGTTAATAATAATAATAATAATAACAATAATAATAATTTTATTATTAATAATAATAATTATAATAATAATAAAAATAAGTATTATAATAACAATTTAAATTTTCAGAAAAGCTGGAAATTTTTTTCTCTTTAAGTTTTTCTCTGATTACTTCAATCTAATCATCTTGTATCAAAGCTCTTATGAATACTTCAACAAGTGTATTTCAATGATTATCATCAATATTGAAAAATATGTTTTAAAATATTTGATGTTTAATTTGAAAGATGAAATATTAATAGAATGCCTATTCTGACGGTAGGACAAACTAAATTTATTTTTGTAATAAGTTAAATTTTCTTATAAAACTGATATAATAAGAAAATTCGTTTAAATACTGAATTTGCTCTATTTTTATTTCGAAATCAATCCATTGAAACAAAAATAAATTTTATCTTTATATTCTTTATTTAAATTTATTTATATTTGAACAAATAATTTTATGTTTATGAAAAATAGAATATGTTTTGAAAATTATTTGATATTTAATTTGAAATAGAACATATATTTGTTTTAAAACAGATATAATAAGAAAATCCGTTTAATTACTGAATTTATTTCTGTTTTCAAAAATCGATCCATTAAAATAAAAAAAATTTTATAATTAGATTCTTCATTTAAATTGAAATTTAAACAAATTTTTATATATTCTTTCGAAATTACTGGCGCTAATTTATAATAAATCAAAAGCGAACTCTAAACAAGCAATTAAAGGATTTTTTAATCTAATAAAACAATGCATTAGCTCAACTAAAAAACATAAAACCTCGTTCAATAGTTAATCATGAAATATCTGTGAGAATTTTAATTATCTTTTTGTAGATTTTCCTTGCTTTAACAGGTTTTGCAAATTTTAAATCAGTTTTCAAAAATAGAACTGAAAACATTTTTCTGTTTGAAAAGTTGATTTTTTCTTCAATGCTTTCAGTCGTTAAGATTTTCCATAGGAAAATTTATATTTTAATTAAATTTAAAAATATGTTTTGTTAGAATTTAAAAAAACCCTAGACTCGAAATAAAATTTCATTTAACAAAAAAATCTAAGATGACCAAACTAAAATTTGTATAAATATATTAAAAATTATTTTTTAAGAATTTTGCGTTAGTTGATAACAATATTTTTCGATAAGTATTGGATCAACAAAAGAAATTTATGGAGAATATATACAATATACTATTTTTATATATGATTAAGTATGTTCTTATGCAGATGGCTGATAGTGATCCACATTTCACATTTATTTTATTCACAATAATTATAACTAATGTGAATTATAATTGTTAATTATAATTTTTAAATTGTATCTTATTAAGTAACATACATTATTTTCAAACTAAATATGTTACGTCATCTTTTATAAATTACAATCAATTATCTCACAAATTAAGATCTACTAAAAAAAATAAGTAATTTATATTTAGAATCATGGGAGACCCAATGAATTGTGCCATATATATCAGAAAAATATTTAAAAATTTACAAATACAAAAACCTTATTAAAAACTTGATACACACGAGAAACAGCAATAATTTAGTAAGGGCAATTTTAATTTTTAAAAATGAGGTTATTTCAAGCGCTTTATCACATTGCACTTTTTCATAAATAAGAGAGAAGTAAACAAGAGTAATTTAATAATAATATTTTAAAAAATATTCCAGTTTCAAACATTTTAAGAAATTAGAAAAATAATGAAAGGTTACCGGGAATTATGGAAAACATTGAAAAAGCATTGATAAGCATTGATAAGGATTGAAAAACGTAATTTAAATGAAAATAAATAAGAAGATTTAATTTAAATAAAACATTTTTAAAAATAAAAATGATATTAAATCCTTTAAAAATATAAATTTTAATATTTTTCATTTCTGATGGTAATTTATAAAAGTTGGTGTAAGAGCAGAAAATTAAGTACACTTCTCGTTGCGTTCAAACATATTTAATAATCGCATGTAGTCAGATTCACGGGATCTATTCTAAACCAAATTATAGTCAATAAACGTTATTTGTGCGTTAGTCTATTAAAATCCTTTATAAAACCTAAGATATTTATATCAGATTCAAACCTTTGGGGATTGTCGTCAACAAAAATAAATCAAAACTGAGTAATAAATTCTTTTTCACCATATCGTAACGAAAAAACCTAAATTCTTTCAAACACTCAGTTATGTAGCTATTTTATTTAAAATTTTTATTTATTCTCTACATATTCTTGTCGATGCTCTTTGTTTTATTTGTCAGAAACAAAATTAAAATAAATTACAAAATAAAAAAAAATGTTAATTTTTATGTGTAATTATTAAGTAACATTATTTTGTACAATATTTAATTTAAATTTGTTTAGTCCATTTTACTTTTAAAAAAAATAAATTGCAAGATTTTTTCGGGATTTGTGAAATTTATTTTCATTCATATTACAAATTAATTTATATATTTTTATAAAATAAACGTGGTTCGCAAAACCGTAACATAATCCATTGGTTTTAACACAAATAAATATTAAGAAAGTTCTACAAAAGTTGCTTTCATCATAGAAAATTTTATAAAAATCTCCTTACAATTATTGTAAAATGTAAATTAAACTCATATTTCCTAGTCAGTGTGAATGCCGGATTCAGACTAATGTTAGTCTGATAAGTATTGCTGGAAGTTAATTTCAAATTTGTTTTTTCATGAATGTTTTGTATAAAGTTAATATAAATTATAAAATAATGAAATAAATAAATATGTACAACTTCTACGAAATTATATAACGACGCGTAGTGCTATTTATTATCAACTGCTTAATTTTTCTTAAATTTATAAAAATAATAAAAATAAGTATTATTATTATTATTATTATTATTATTATTATTATTATTATTATTATTATTATTATTATTATTATTATTATTATCACTATTATTATCACTATTATTATTATTGAAAAAACTTTTTTTAGTTTTCATTTTGATTTTCATTTTGCAATGACAAAGAATTTTTTTTATTAATTGACTATGAACACGATGTTTTATTGATATTCACAAATTTTCGGCATTATCTGTTTTAAGTGATATTATTATAATTATTATAATTATTATAATTATTATATTTATTATAATTATAATTATTATTATTATTATTATTATTATTATTATTATTATTATTATTATTATTTTTATTATTATTATGTATTTTTTAAGTATTTTTTTTCTGTAAAAATATTAAACTACAGCAGCATAGCATCAAAATGTATTTCGTATAAAATATAACAATTTTTACTCGTAATAAGTCACTGATATTAACTGTTGCTTTTTCCCACTTTTAAATGGCCGTGTCAGCGAACCAACTAAATTCAGAAAATAAGAGAATAGACTCACATCTAATCAAAAAACAGAAAGAAAATCTAAATGATTTTTTCATTTTTGTGAAAACAATTTTCAAATACAATTGTCAAAATGTTTATTTATTTTGATACCTTGATTTGATAAATGAATCCTTTTATTATTAGATTTTATTCTGTAATTTATGCATTCAGGTTCAAATTAAGAGTTAGACACGAAACCCCAGATGAAACAGATTGAATTTTTCTCTATTTTTCTGTTTTTGGATTTTTTTCTTCATTTTTCATGTCAGACAAGTGGACAAAGTAAGGTTTTTGTTTATATGATAATTGTGTGAGTACAATGACATTTATTTTTACATTTGGTATTACTAATAATGAAGTAAATAAATAATTGAAATTAAATTTTTTAATTTCATATAAAAGTTTGTATTTGTTTTAATTCTCTTCTTTTATTTTTTATTATATTTGAATTTTTGTCTTCAAAATAATAAAAAATTGTTATTTAAATCGTTCTTTTGTTTAATAGAGACAAATAACTAATTTACCACAGATGTTTTTTTTATTTTTCAATTTCAATAAAAATATTTGTGTTTTGCTAGTTTCTATTGTTTTAGACAGTTTGTGTTAACTTTTAAAATTGTTTTTTATTTGAATTCCTCTTATCTAACCTTCTTACCTGCAATATATATCAAAGACCAAAAACTGCAAACCTATGGAAAATATTTTAAAAAGAATTTTACTATGATGATTCTGTTGATTATATTTGCATTTTATTATTTATTATATAGTAAAACGTTTTTTCAATAAGAGATATTTTTAGAGGGCTTTTAATGTATTTTATCATTTGTCATATTACTTTTAACGAGCCCTGTGACATATAAATTTGCAGCTCGTATATTTCTCTTTATATAATATCCGTATATTATTATATGTCTAACGTTTATTTAGTAACGCATGAAATCTTATTTATGTTTAATAAATTATTTGATAAAAATAAAGACATAAATTTCGAGATTTTACTTTAATATCTTATTTTGATTCCTTTTGTCGTTTAACATCGTAGATAAAATATCACAATACTATTCGTATATTCTATAACATTATATTTGAAAAGCATTATAGTTATGTATATAAATTTCGATTTTTAAATATGTTTTGTTTATATTAATTCATATTTTTAAATAATAATATTTTTTCTCAAATTTATAAAATAATTAAATGTCAAAAATGCTAATAGCTTTTTACGTTTTACCAGTTTACGTATATATATTATCAATTATGTAAGAAGAACTAATAAAAATTTATTTTCCATTAATTTCCTATAATTTACACAATATAACAACAAATTATTTTATTACTTTCAGTTGTAGAATTGTATTATCTATCTCATACAAAAATACTGTCATAAATAGAAATTTAATTTTATGCTGGAAATTTGAGAACTTTTAGAGAATTCACTGAAATTGTGCGCGCTGCCAAAGCGTTAATAACTCACCAAAAATACTTTGAGAATTATTTCAATGAAGTTAAGAGCGACTTTTGTCTGCTTTATTTGTTGAAATTACAGAAAATAAGAAATTTTTATTTTGTAGGATTTTTTATATCAAATTTTAAAATCATTAAATAAATTTATTTTGTTTTCATTTGTAATAAAAAATTCTTGCTACTCAAGCAAAAATCATTTTCTCCTTAACAATATGGTTTATATTGCAAAAAACACCTTACAAACCCCTTGTACGTTATAAAGGAAGCGCTCTAATGTTGAAATAGCATTCTAAATAATGACTGTTTTGAGGAACAGTTGGTCCATTGGTGTAAAAGAATATTCGAAATATTTTCATTTGGAATTATATGCAACACGTTTAATGGGAATGGATCTGAATTGAATTTATTTCTACATTGATACTTTGAACTATGTTCCCAACAAATATCGCCTTAAACTGTTTTATTCTTTACGAAACTGATCAACAGTAATTGCAAACCAAATGCTTTTTGTACTTTCTAGAGCACTTTATTTAATATAAAATGTCACTATTTTGCCTCTCGTACTATAGAATTTTGTTTTCTAATTGCAATTATTTTTATTAATTAATATATTAATTTGGGCTTTTGTATTAATTTTACTTGGAGGTTACTCATCGATTTACAATTATGTATAAAAATGCTTAAAATCCCAAAACAGTCTAAATTAAATTAAAAAAATTAATTAATTAATATATGGGTTGCTGGACGAATACAATAATTTCAAATTGAATGGAAATTCCTAGACAACGTAATTGAGAAAATACAAACTAATTAAAACTTGGCTTATACATCAATTATTTCTGATAGACTGAGACTCAACAAAGTAATTAATGCTACTGATTTGAGATATTATTGTTCAAGATATGTTGATAAGAATCACTTATATAATCGGAGTAACATTTACCAAAATTCGTCCCTTATATACTATACTAAAGATGTTTTACGGTGGATAAAAAAACTATATTTAGAGTATTTTTTTAAAGTATCAATAATAGTTCACAGTAGAAGAAGTTAATTCATTCCTTCTATATTTAGATTTATTAGTCGAAAGAACGGATAATGGTTTTTAAACAGAAATATATAGAAAATCAAGTGATACAGACCTATACAATACTTCGAATACTTTTTGTGACTTTAAATATAATGGAAATGCGATTAAGGGTTTGAGTTTAGATTTTGATCATTAGCTTTGAAAATTTAGCGCTTGAAAAATCCAACAAAAGTATAAAAATGTTTGTTTCTCTTTTAAATAAAAATGGATATTCTAAAGCTTTTGTATAAAGACTAGCAAAGGAAACTATTGATCGCCTTATGAAGGCTTTAGAAATTTCAAATTGTCTGTCACAAAATCATTAGACAATTCAAATTTATTTAAAATAGTTTCAAAATCGTTAAAATCAATAAATATGTTTAGTAATAAATTCAAACATCAATAGGTTTAGTTTCTAATCTAGTGTATAAATTTTCATGTAATGCGTGCAGTGTCACATACATTGGAGAGATTTTAAGTCATATTCGCACACGGGTTCAGAAACATAGCTAATTGAGAGGTGTTAGTGATATTTTTAACCAAATGAACAATTGATTTAAATGATTTTCAAATTTTATATAAAAAATTTAGTAATAAGTGGGAAAGAATTTTATGTGAGGCTTTGCTGATTAAATCACAATCCCTTAAAATAAACGTTAAATCAGCAAAAGATTTATTGAGATTAATTAATTCCTAAAATCGTACTTATTACATCCCTTATGTTTCCTTATATAACATTTAACAAAGTTATGATGGAAGACTGATGATGAGGATAATTTTCTCGAAATGTATTTCTTTTATTTGGCTTTCTTGGGTTTTTATTAATAAAGAAAAGTTTATTTTCAGAGAAATCAATCAAAAGATTTGTGGATAAACCATATTTTAATTTGTGTCACGTTGTTCACAATTTGTATTTTGTTGTGAAAATAAATATTATTATATGTTGAGTTGTTAAAATGAAAATAATCCTCTGAATCAGAGAAAGGTTTTAATCACACCGAAACTTTTATAAACCCCACATTTCTCCCTTCAAGGAAATTGCATATTTTTATCATGTATTGTAATGAGGTGTTAGTTCATACCATCTAATATTTATTTTGGAAAACTTTTACTTTTTGAAGCAAATGCAAATAGATAAAAAAAGTAAAATGTTTTAAGCGTTAACATTAAAATAATAATACGTAAATTAGTTATCAAGCTTACGACTAACATTTAATAGTAACTTAAAAACGCTACATACCAGTTTTAAAGTTTCAATGATAACAAGAACAACAAAATGTCAAACAACTATTTTTGTTCGATATCCACAGACAACCGATTGTGTGGCCGATTATCATAAATGGAAACATCAGTTACAAAAGGATTAAAATAATAAACGTAAAAACATTTTATCATTTATGAATAAAATAAAGAACATTCATCATAAATATAAACTTTTACCGATCAAAATAATTGTAATTTTTAACTAAGTTAACAAATCAAGTATAAAAAGATTACTTAAATGGAGAGAATATCAACTCTCCTCTGGTAGATGGGGAGAATTTTGTTTAAATTGTTCTAATCCTGAGAAGAATATTTTATATTTATTAATAAGTTTATTTGACAGTTGCATATTTTCAGTTTCACTTTTGTTGAATATTTTTTCTGAGAAATTAAAAATAATTTTTACTATTTAATTAAAGTGAATCTTTTTGTTTATTTGTTTATATTTGGCTGATTGAAAATTTCAGTTAGATTGAAATATTTGACTTGAATAGTATAAGTATTATTAATAAAATATTCAGATTATTAGACAATATTATGAAATGATTTCGGTTTTTCAATGACTTTCTGACTAAAAGAATTATGTTTTATGTGGTATTCAGTGAGATTTCTAAAGGATGTTTCGAGCTTTCTATGGGTTTTCCATTACAATACAAAAAATTCACGGACCCAGTGAAATTTCAATTTCTTATCTTTGATTTGTGAATAGCCCAAAAATTCTCAATGGATTACAAATTTAGCTATACGGAGGCCAATCCAAAAATAAAACCCTCTCATGTTCCATCATTGTCAAGATTGAAGCAGCTTTATGGCATGTTGCATTGTTTAAAGGAATATTTCATTATCAAGTACAAACTATACATTCATTTGAGACAGGAGATGAGTGTTCAATGTATCAAGATACTTAGGTGCATTTATAGTCCCCGTAATGATGCTGAGTGGCCTTGGAGCATCATAACTGAAACACTACCAGAGCATTGATCTTTAAAAATGAGACCAAAGTTGTGAATAATCAATGGCCGTTTCATCTGAGAATCCAACCTACAAAGATTCATGAAATGTTTAAGTTCAAGTGCACATGCAAAATACGTTAATAATATTGAGAAATACTTTTCCCACTGATGAAAACTCCAATTTTAATGTGCTTAATCATATTGAAGACGAATATACATCTCGTCAGAGGTTCATGATGTTGATTTCAGGCCTGTGACTCAAAACTCCTAACCAAGATCATGAGCGTTTAATAATAGAAAGGTTAATTCTTGTGACCTCACCACCAACAGAGGTCTGAAGATGCTCGCGGTTGATCTAGGATTTTTTTCACTCTTGTGAGCCAGAATTCTTATTGTTCTTTTACGACCACGTCTGCCTTTGCGTTGGGTTTTATTGTATGAGCGAGAGCGGATTGTATTATATTCAGCTCATTTGATATGTTTCTTTGATTAATATTAGTCTTTCACTTACTTATAATCCGCTTACAAACAATAGCAGATGTGTCCTTTACACAATACCATCAAATTATAAAGTTTCTATATAATGAGTCGATTAATTTGACCTGACAAAAGAAAACCAAATTTCTTAATTTCTTATAGCAACTACCATAATGAATGAATCATAATTAAATTTATTTTACTTTAATAAACTAGATACCTTTAGTTACATTTTAAAAAAATTGGTTAAAAAATGTAAACGTTTAATATGTAAAAATCATAGAAATGTATTTTGAAAAGTAGTGAGTCCAATAATATTAGCGGTACTGTACACACTATTTCAGGAATTATCATTATTTTTAGCAAATCGATGAAAGTATTAAAAATATTGTAACAAATTGTGAGATTAACCAGAAAATAAAAAATTTCACTGGTAAAATAAAAGCATTTATTGAAAATTTGAATACCAGATAACCAATTGAAAAAAATATTTTAAAATTTTTGTAGTTCATCATTTTAAACCAGACAATCTGTAAGAAAATATTTTCTCGCTCTAAGTGATCATTTTAGTAAATACATAGTGCTAAAATCAGTAAGTGCACATGATGAAAAAACGCTAGTCGACAATTTAATAAGTTCATGGTTTTTGAAATTCGGTCAACCGAAGGAAAGTCATGTTGATAAAGGAAAATGTTTTGATTAGAATAATTTTAGAAACATGGCAATAAAATATTAATATTAAGTTAATATTTATGACTTCACAAGGAGTTTACGATGCAATCAAATATAAAGGTTAATCCAGCTGAATTAGAAGAAGAAAATTGTGCAAAGAGAGTTTTACTATTTGTACAGAAATTAATAATAAAGAATCTAGAAGAAATGAAATATTAAATAATAATAAATCAGTTAATCGTATAAATAACTTTCATCAAGAAAATAAAACAAATAGATCTTTCAGTGTCGATGAATCAGTACTCGTCAAGGAAAATATTAAAAATAAACAAGAAAATAGATATTGAGGTCCATTTGAAATAATGCAAAAAGTTATTTGTTGAAAGATTTAAATGGAATAATTATGACAAGAAATGTAAAATAACTCAAACTATTTAAAATGAGGAAGATGCGATATAATTGTAATGGGATATTTGATTTCATTTTCCCTTATATAATTACCCTTATCATACTCTTATAATTAGTGTTTATAAGGGTATATAATGGCTATAATCGCTATAATGTGTATAATGGCTACAAGTTTGATTGATAATCTTGATTGTCTGGGTTCTCGCATTGTCGTTGCTTATTATTTATTTCAATGATGCATGTACTGTAGACATATATTGTCTGTTTTTTATTAATAAACTTTTTAGACATATTGTTATTTTAATCTTCTTAAAGAGGACAAACTATTTTTAAACTTTTAGAAAAATTTTACAATATTTTCATCTTTAATAGGGAAAACTTAATCTTACACAAATTAACTTATAATTTCAATTAAATTTATTTGATTTTCTTTCATGTATCAGGATATCATTTTCAAACATAACATTTTAAAATTTCCAAAAGAAATGACACGTAAATTCTATTTTATCACATCTTAATTTTGATAACTTTTTCAATCCAGAAGTTAAAAATACACAATTTCCAAATTCAACCTGTAATAAGCAGAAAAATGAAAACGCTGTCCAGTTGATGTATGCTTAGTGGTCGCTTACAGTCAGAACCACGAACCAAATTTGATCTTTCTTTGTAGTTCTTCATTGACCAGGCGAACGTGTTTAAAAAAACCTTAATAACCGATAATTTAAAATAATAAGTAATGAAGTTAAGAAATTTAAAAACAAATTTACATAATTAACGATTTAATATATGAAAAATGAAAGTTGATGCCATCTGTTTATTAAGAATGAATGGGGCCATTCGAAATATTTTGCCATGAACCCAACTTTTCCTGGTTCTTCGTATAAAGTATTTATTTTTATATTACAATTAATTTCTTATGTTTCTACATAATTTTATCATTGTCCTGTTAAGTTTATTTAGAGTAACTTAAATATATAAAGGACTAAGTTTGTCGATTGAAATATGTTAAAATACAAAATCTACCGTTGTCTCATTAATTAAAACACTACGACGAATTTCTCCGTAATAATATCAATATTTATGTACATGATTAAGTTATATATATTAAATAAATTATTTACTGTCTTCCTAAAATTTTTTATCATTCCTTAATTAAAAATTCTTAAAAATAATAATTTAATGTATTAATTTAATATATAATTAAATTTTATAAATATTCAGTTGGCAAAATATATCAGGAATTATTTAAAAGAACTTAGATAATTGAATTATCAGTATTAATAGAAAAATGCTGAAAATAATTTCCTTATTTTAAAAAAGCATATTAAAAATAATAATAATAATTATTATTATTATTACATTAATTCTCTATTTTTGTCTTTTATTTCTTTCTCTTCCACTTTTGAAAAATCATATTTTCTACTATTTGATATATTTTCTATTATGCTGTTGAAATTGTTTTGTTGAAAGATCATAGGCGGTATTAATAATTAATTGTAAACATTTATGAATGTATGTTTAAAGTTAGCATCGTTGCAAAATATTTACTTTTCTAAACTTTCACTTGATCAAATTTTTGTCTGCACAAGTTGATAAATATTTTGCTTTTTTGTAGAAATAAGTTTTAAAAATTTGCATTTCTGTTTTTAATAACAAAAATATTTTTTTAACTCTAAATTGAATTTAATTTTAATTTAATTATTACAAAATTACAAAAAAATAATAATACTTGGGGTAACTAATAAGTATTGCAACACTCAGAAAATAATTATATATTACTATTTAATAATAAATAAATATTTAAACATAAATTTTTGACACTGGTTATTCCAAGTATATATTTATATCTCTAAAAACTATGTATTGGTCTAAATCAGAAGTGGCTAAAGTCCGGCCCGCCACGACAATTATCTGGCCCACGAGACACTCGAAGAGGGCATTTAGATTTATATCCATGTGTTCTGGAAAACTACAATTTTTCAAAATCATAATTTTTTTTTAATTTTCGAATTATTCAACCTCGAATTTTATATTATAAAATATAATAAGTATACCAAACCATGCTTCAAACTTTAAAATATGTATGACTCGCAAACTTGAACAAATTTCTTGGATTGGCTCGCTGTAAAAAATGTTTGCCAACCCCAGATACATTGCCAACCTAATGCTCAATTTCACATTTTATACATTCTACTTTTTTTGATGCCGATTTTCTACTGGCCTGTAATTGTTTTGCCAGTTTTTCCGCATAAAAAGATCGCCTTGGCTTTAATTGATCTTCAATTCTTTTCCCTTTTGAATTCTTATCCTTCCATTCTGGTCGTTTATAACCATAGGCTTTTTAATAATCTTTATTCCAATCTTCATCCATTCCAAACAAAATCTCTTCCGTGTAGCGTATTAATTTCAACTTTATTTGCAACCACTCTCGGAATCTGGTCAAACAACCCATGGATTCATTAAATCTTGCCATTTCTTTCCAGCTAAGTAAAACCGGAATTGGTAACTTCTTCAAGGATCTTTGAAGAAATTATCCACTCTTTAATTCATCTTCTCGATTTATCGCAGTCAGGCATACCTCAACCATTTCTAAAACACTATCAAGGCTTTCAAGTATTTTAAATCACCATCACGAACTGGTCGAAAGTTATCAATATGATCCATGATAGCCAAATAACTTCGTATATCCTCTCCATAAATACCTTTCCAACTTTTCTTTGGCTGTTTTGTAGGTTTCTGGTGAATATCCAAAGTTTTCAATGAACTTGATTGGCTTTCAATTCAAGTAGCTCTTCAAATGCAGAATTTTCTCTGCATTCTTTGCCTCTGTCTTGTTAATGTACACATTGAATGCTGCTTCCCATGATTCATAATCACTCTGTTTCCCACTAAAGGTCGGAATCGTAAGTGGCTTAACATTATTTAACTACTTTTTCTGTTTACCCGTCGCCGTCCTTCTACATTTATTATTTTTTTCGGATCTGATGGATTCATTTACTTTTGATATCATGAGCTCTTCCACTTTCTCATTTTTTCCTTCGAATCTTTTTTAGATCCGCTTCAAAACAGAAAACTAATTTATGTCTTTTGAGTCTGTTCCCTAGCAAAATCATTCGTTCGAACAGCTCGACCATTTTCTCCACATCATCCTGATAGATTTACAATGAAATTTGCTCATTTACACTAATAGGGCCAACCACATATTCAAACGCTTTTTTATTTCGATAAACATGACATTTTCGCAAACATTACAACCTAATTTTAAAAGTATCAAGCGGGAAGGATGTTATTGCAAAATATAAAAAATCCATTTCAATATTCATCACTTGGTTGGGAATCCCAGAAAATTCTTTTGACACCTCTTCGTGCCAATCTTCTAATTGCCGGCTTCGTTATTCCTTGGCTGTTATCTCTCAGAACTTTACTTTTCATAAAACATCTATTATAAGCAAATTCAATATGGTGAGGCTGAATCAAATCAAAAGTCTATTCCTCTGTGCTACCATTATCTTTTCTGGTGCATAGCCTTCCAAAGAGAACCACACTCTGCTACCAATGTTTGTTTTCATACTCCAGCACGAAGGCTGTCATCTGTCAATACTGAATATTTCATTTCCAATCGTCACAACTTCACAATTTAACACAATATTCAAATGCTTTTATAACAATTGTTTTTTAAATCTCCTACTTTAAACTTTGATTAATCTTTATAATAAGCATGATTGTATTGTTAATTGTATAGATATATTTTTAATTTAGACATTTTTTAAATTTTTAATTTCGAATCGTAAAATAATGACATTTAAAAATGAAAAGAAATCAGAGGTGAAAACCAAAAGAATACTATAAATTTATAAATACTATAAAACTATAAAATTATAAATACCAATCTATTTTGTTCTTTAGTCGATTTTTGTTTTTGAGCATTTTGATCTGGATTATATGTAAAAACCGATATTCCCGAAAAGTGGGAAACAATGCCAAAATCAAATTCTTTTTTATTTTACCAAATGCATTACTTATTTATGCTAAATTCAGAAATATTCTAATAAAACTAAATCTGTTTCTATTTCTTTAACAAATCAAGTTATTTACAGTATAATATATCCAACCGATTTCGGCCTTAGTTGCAACTTGTTATACGATAAAGCGGATATGACTACGATTGGTCAGTTTAGCCGCATTTACTGTCCAATACCTTTTAATTTGCATTAGTAATATCTTGAATATTATCATGTAATGTACCTTATTTAGTAAAAATAAAATGGTTATAATATTTGATTTTCTCTCCAAAAACCCATGTTAACTGGATATTTTTATTGTAGAAAATTTTCCTATTTAATTTCTTTTGTATAAAATGATTTTCAAAAGTCACTGATTCGAAAAAATTGTTATTTAGAGACAGCCATTTATTTCCACTAGAAATTAATCGTCACTAATATATATGAATATGAAATCATAGGCCATGAATAAATTGGTTTTATATCGGTTGACTTAACATGTAAAGACAATATGTAAGCTTTCCAGACCCTAGATAATTATTTAATATACAAATATATATATATATAAAATTTACACATAAATTGAATATAGTACATATTATATACGAAATTGTAAATCTATTTTTATACATCACTGGCAATGATTTCTTTTGTAAATTTGACGCGCGCATTGAAAACATCAATTACAATAGGAAAATGTTGACAAATTTTCGTAGTTTTGTTTTTCGTTTTTATTATTTTTAACGGTTTAAATGTGAAATTTAGGTGTACCTTACTTTTATCTTCATTGCTATTGTTTATGATTATCTTTTGGGGTATTTCGTCAAAATTCTTAATTTTTAACTTCCTTTTTTTCCAATTCAATAATAAATAATGGAAAAAGTATTCCCGGAATTTTTGCTGATAATATTTTCAATTTATTTTTTTTTGAATTTAATTCAAAAATCATTTACAAAATGAAATAGGTCTTTAAAAATATAAAAGTTTTACTAAAAAAACAGTCCAAAAAATCGTCATGCCTTAAGTTTGTAATAATTCTTTTTTTTATCCATGTAAAAAAATTGTGTTTTCCTATAGTAAAATTGGGGATGCTTTGAAATCATCTATAAATTTGTGTAAGAGTAAATAAAAGCCGTTATATTATTCGAAAATCCATGTGATAAAATCTCTAAATGTACTGATATACATACTTATTGTACATGATAAGTATTTTTATTGAGCATTACAATTCTAAATATATTATTCATGGGCAGAATTAGTAACAAACAAAAAAAGAAGAAATACGTAAAACTCAAATGAAAAATACTAGGTTAATTCAAAATTAAGAATTGAAAATTAAAAGAAATAATATTTAGTCATAAATCTTTCTTCGTTATTTGGTAAGATTACAATGCCTTTCTCATTTATTGTATTCATAGTTAAAACAAAAATTGAAAATTTTACTAATTCAAAAAATAATATTCTCAATAATATTATTCAAACAAATCTGAGGAAAGTACTTAAATGCAGTGAAACAACAACATAGATTCACAAATTCTTTAATAATTTTTTTGTTTATTTAATTGTTAAAAATTTAATTTAATTGCATTATCACTTTAAAGTTTAAAGTAATATGAATGATTTGTCTAATGGTTCTAAATTTTTATTCTCTTTTGCCGTATAAGGGTATGACTAAATTATTTTAATATTATGAATTTTCATTAGATATTTTCGATTTCTCAGGCAGGATTTTTTGAAAGGTGGTGCAGCATAAAACAGGGTCTATTGGAGGAGAACTATGTCAAATCTATTTAGTCCCCTCAACATATTTTTGAGAAATGTTTAGCTCTATGAGACTCAAATAATAACTAATTGACTATTTTGGGTGAAATTTTCAAATATATACTGCAGTAATTCTACTGACGTACTGTAGTATTGTACTGTATAAAATTCAACATTAAGACTTAAATACTTCTAAATTTTTCATGTTGAAAACATATTTATCACACTAAGAATATTTACGCTAACATTATTTAAAAACAAACGACCGCATGCAAAAATTATGCGTGAGTTCGTGCGTTGATGGATGATGAGTGACTCATTGACATATTACGATTCATAACGTTTTGTATCGTTTTATGTTTGCTAAGTGACTAAGTAGACTTACATTTGGTGAGACCAATAATAATAAGCAGTGCTTATTTAATTCCATTTTAAGCTAATTGTTTAAAAAATAAAAATTTTCATTTCACTCATAAATAGTGATATATAAAATTTTTTATCAACAACTGAAAGGTGAATGAAGAAAAAGAATTTCAAAAAGGATCTAGATACTACTGCAAAACGATTTATCCTTGAATAGGTTACTCTGCCGCTGCAAAAGGCCCGTTTCGTAGCTTGTATGTATTGTTTCAACTTGTAGTGCATTGAGGTTTATTTGGAGCGTTTATTGTAAAGCAATGCACGCAATATAATACATTTAATGAATTGGCAAAAGGTTATGCATCCACCAAATGACATCGTGATGCAATGACTAAATCAGAAAATTTCTAAACAGTGCTTATCCAAAGAAATCGATGCAAATTGAGTGAAACTTCGATAATTTTTTGTGCATGTCATCATCATCATTTTCGTGGCAAAACTGACTGTGGGTCTGTATTCACTAACTTTCTTCATTTTTAAGTGAATTCTGAAGATAAAATTTTGCAATACAACACTTGGAATCGTGTGCTAAGAATGAATTATATATATCTCATCAGTCCCAAATGAAATTATTGATGAGCTACAAAGTTCGTTGAGAAAAATACATTGATCAATGAAGTTAAAGAAGCTCAAGTTTTCTCTGTTCTAGCTGACGAAACTGATGACATTGCAGGGATAGAACAGATATCTATTAGAATTCGCAACTTATATCAAGAGGAAAATCATATATTCAAAATTCATGAAGAATTTATGGGATTTTCTGCTCTATCTGACTTAGATGCAAAATATATATCTAAGGTAATATAGATCTAGATCTTAACCTTTTGGTTGGTCAAGGAAACGATAGCTTACCATGTCTCGTCAAATAGGTGGGGTTCAAAAAATAATACGAAACTTATACCCAAAAGCAATTTTTTCATTGCGCAAGCCATCGTTTAAATCTTGTGATTAATGACACCCACAAAGTGAATGAAATTAGAAATACCTTTGGGACAATTAAGAAAATAATAAACGTTTTCCGGGAATCTTCTCTACGACGAAATATGGTTCCAAATATCCCAATACTATGTGAAACTCGCTGGTCTGCCAAATATAAAGCAATAAGAAATTTAAAGAAAAATTTAAAGAAATAATTGCTACTTTGGAAAATATTGCTGAAAATGGAAACTTAGAAACAAGGTAAAGGTCACACATGCTTTACACTGCAGCAACTAATAGTAGTTTTTTTAGTAGCATTGTACACAATTTCTTTAGATTTATCAAAATTAGAACCAGTTACTACTGTGTTACAAAAAGTTCAACTTGACCTGCAATATCTCAATTAAGAAATTGGCAAGCTACTGAAGATTTTCCATCGGCACAGAGGACATGCAGAAAACGATTTCAAACTTATCTTTCAAAATTTTAAAAAATAATGTGAACTAATGAATATTGACCTTATTTACCCCGTATTGGGAAGATAATGGCACACAAATCCAATCAACCAGCAGATTCTATTGAGAAGTATTTTAGAAGATCGATATTTATTCCTTATTTAGATTCGATTATTTGTGCATTGAATGATGGTTTTTCTGAGAGCCATAGTACACCTTTCTCGCTTTTGCAACGCAGCCACGGAAAATGAAATTGTTCACAAAAATTGCATCAAATTTGGAAAAGTTTTATGGAAATTCTCTTATGGAAAACTTTATTATTGAAGCTTCTACATTGTATGAAACTTGGGTCGAAGATGACGTGGATACATCAAAGGTGGACTATATAGATTTATTAGATAAGGCTAAAATATTTTATCTTGCAATTTTTATGGTATTAAAATTGGCCTCACTTTGCCCATCACAACATGTACGGTGGAACGCTCATTTAGGACATTACGAAAAATAAAGACACGGACAAGGTCAACCATGTCAGAAGAAGAACTATTGTTAGGTTTATGCACGATGAGTTAACACAGAAAGATTATTAATGACAACGAAAAATTTGTGAACGCTTCCATAACAAAGTTCGCAGAGCACCCGAGATGATTACAATTTTTATTTTTGGAAAATGAAAAAAATAAATGACATGTTTAATTTAAAAATATTCTGTTTTCCAAGAGTTATTCTTATTTTATTTTAGAATTATTTCTTTGATATTCATATTACATAAACTAACTTTTTAGAACTAAAGTTAGTTTTAATGTGTCAATTAAAACCTAGCTCAGCGGTCAAGCTGGTTAAGCAAAGTGGTAAATCCCACTGCTAGCTGGAAATTGTCAAAACACGGTGCTGGTGTATATACATCATAGGAGTATAACAAGTACGGTATGTAAGTGTACTGTGTAAGGATAGACCATACTGACGATTAAGAAAGGCCGTGCCCAGAACATTGGTTGGTAACGGCAACAACATCCCAATCCGAAAAAGATTAAAATTAGGCTCCATTCTTACGAGTTACCTATCCCCATATACAACTGTGATCCGAAAGAGTACTCTAGTCACTTGCACGTTCAGAACCCAAAGACTTTCACAATGGTAGGCCATAGCTGGCCAGTTCAGAGGTATTTTCGATGACAAAACACATGTGCCAATTAAATTTTCAAACATTTTGTATTGTATTGTTTAGAAAATAAAATGTGGTGCATGTGCACCACCTTTCACATCCCTGCGGTGCATTTGGGTATTTCAAAGCGTTGCCTTCAAATGATTTCCTATGAAACAATGTATGATTGACGGTGTATTTTTTTATTTGTCTAAAATACTGCGCTAAATTAGCTTACATAGTTATTTATTGAAACTATATTTTTATAAATGATTCCATTATTGACAAGTTATTTAAAGGTTTATCTAAACTAGCCGAAATGTTGAATGTTAACAATTTAACAAAATTCAAGAAAATTTTACAAACTTGGATAAATTTATTCGAATTTTTAAATAGGCAATATTAAATTTTATTTTTTAATTTTAAAATTTTTTTAAGTATATTTAAATTCAATCAGAGAAGAAATACAGAACGAAAGACTGCCTAAATTTAGCTTTGAAGTAATCAGGACTCACTAAACAACTATAGCAACAATAGCTTCAACGCGTTTTAATTCCAGAATGCCTAAAATTTACTTGGCCTAAAATTGTAACATGTAATTAATTCGCACTGTGAGGTGTTTTCAGAGATAATTGAATATTTCGGATTATTTGTCAGAGAGATTTAAATGAATTTAGATAATTTAAAAAAGATAAAATAGGTTTTTATTAGTAAAATTTTTAAATTATAATTTTTTTAAATCAATTGGCATAATTAGCTTTGACTCTTCAACCACGCAAAGTTTGGGAATTCTAAAGTTGAGTAGAAACAAATTCTTAGCATCTTTGAAAGTTTTCCATTTTTGCTTGACGATATAGCAACTGGTTTCAAGCTAGATAAAGATTTATCCTCTTACTCTTAACATGAAGAGTCTAACTGAAATGCGAATGATGTTCAAGTCATTGACTTTCTGAGTTAATGTTTAACATCCTCAAATTTCGAAACTAAATGAAAATAGAACTTCTATATCTATACATGATATTCCTTAAATATTAGTTAAGGAGTACACAACGGATCTTGTATAATAGTCCGGACGAAGGTTAATAAACCGTTGATATCTGGTGAATATTGTTATTTACAATTAGTAATTAAACATATTTCTAATTTGCATTCACATCTATCGGTGGTTTAAACAAATGTATGACATGTAATATCAATTCCTTGGGTTATTACAGCTCACCAAAATGCGTCACTCTCAGCGCCAATCATCAAGGGGTTTGGAAAACCAAAATAATAAAGTCCAAAGTTCATAAATTTGAAAAAGGTTGTTACACAATTCAAGTCCATGCTTGTCTAACTTATTTATTTTTTGTTTGTTTTGTTGTCAATGGGCTTAAGGTGATTATTTCATAAGATTAGATATCGGTAGTATTCATTACTCGAAATGAATGTCAATATTAACTTTATTGAGATAGTTAAAACAAATTTCATTAAAAGAACACCAAAATCATAGATTTCTCATTTACACTTGTAAATAGAAAGAAATTTGTCTAGATTGATATAAATTGTGATATATAGTATTTAGAACTTTGAGAAATTTGAGGGGCCCTAGAAATCAATTCGACTTTATGTTGTTATAATATTTAGTGGTTGCTTGAATGTCTCAAAAGCTTTGTAAATTTGTTAAAATTGATAGGAAGATGTTCTTCATAATTTATAGCACCCATGATAAACCTTGTTAGAAAAACTTGTCCATTTAAAAGAAATAGAATGAATGTGTTATTTGTTATCTATTAATAAGAATTATTAAACAGGAAAATAACTATTTTAAAATTTAATAATATCCGAATTCCAAATATTAAAACAAAGGAATTAAAAACATCAAAAGTACTTTACATTAATTAATTGACTCTCACTAAAAACATAACAAAAATATAACTCTAAAAACACATTTATCAGTTCTATGCAAATGCTATGAAACCCTGAAATCCATTGAATTTCTAAATGGAAGTGCAAAATCGGGTAACATCTCGCAAGCTCATTGTAAAATTCTAGCACACGGGAGAAATAAAAAAAATTAATAAAATAAATATTAAAATGTCTTTGTATATAAATAATTTTGAATTACTATATTTAGAATATAAAACGCAGATTCCATCGTAGCATCATAAATTAAGATATCAGATAAGTGAATAATAAAATAAGCCCCTGCTGGATAGTAACAATTATATTGAAAAAAAATGTTAAATTTATTATAATACTGATTAAGTCCAGTATGAATAATTTTTTTATTAAAAGTTAAAATAAGAATATTTTGATAAAATAAATATCAATTTTTTTAAAAAACATTAAATTTTCTATTTTGAAAGATATTAAAATATTTATTTTTCCATTAAAAATGCTTATGTAAATGCCACATTCTATTGAAACAACATCACATCATTTTATGTCAATTTAAACAAATAATAACAAATCGAGGACTGAAATGATGCAATATCAATGAAATGTATATTTATGTGTATGTTAAAAAATATAATTTCTTAATGTTGAAAGCTTGATATTTTATTATTATTATTATTTTTTTTAATCGAAAAGTTGTTCATAAATTTAATCGTAATAAATTAAATATGGATGTAATTATTTTAAATTTTGCCAAATAGACTTCTGGAGTTCATTCACTTCTAGTTCCGTTTTTGTTTTTACACGAGGATCATCCGAATTGTGTTACTTATATTTTGTTTTATAGCCTGTTTTGTTTACTTCACAAATATCATTTATAATAAAGTGACCAACTATTTTTTGTTCAAAAAGAATACACTTTCATAGGTGAAAAAAAAGAAGAAAAAACGATAAAAACTTTATTTTCTTTTAAAAACATATTTTTCTTCGGAGTGGACTTTTTTTGCTAAATGAGGATGTTCGTCTAATAATGTAGCCACATTCGAACAACTTTCATTTTGCATATTAAATTTGACTGTTAAGAAGGCAGGTAAGGTTTTTACAGAAAGTTGCGACTTCTCACTGCTCCAATAATCATTCCTTAGTGAAAATACCCTTTCAACAGCAGCACTAGTGCCTGGACAACATAAGGATATTTCTATTAAAACTTTTAAATTTTCATGTGGGATATGGAAAATTTTTTCGAAATACAAATGAGTATAAAATTATACAAATGAGATTTTCAGAGTACAGGATTTGAAAAGAGTACAAAACTCAGTAAATGAGTATAGTTGGTCACTTTATTTATAAAGACCACTTTCAGCTTTTGCTGAACTGATGTCTAAACTGTTGAAAATAATTATTGCCTTTTGAATCCTTTTTGGGATATCAAATGTTTTTTGAGTATTTCTTAAGAAATGTTCAAGAAAATTTTAAATGTTGATCTTTTACTTCTTTCCATGGAACGATGATATCTTCGATGTCACAATAATTAGCCTCAAGATATTAAAAAAAATAGACTACTTGAATTTCGACCTTTTTTGGTGCTTGGTACTAAGGAAGTTCCAGAATTCATTAATGTCAAATGTAGATTTTCAATTATGCTTTCCTAAAGCTTTTCACGCTGTAAACAAAAATCCCGGGAATTTTCAATAAACTCTATATTTTCGATTCGTGGTTTTGCTCATGTAATCCTTTTCTTTAATTTAGGATTTCAAAAGCTTTGATTGCATGAATGATTAAACGTTCAGCTTTTACCAAATTAATGTTTTTGTCGTTGCTATGCATTTGACAATAATTGAAAAATCTTTAAGAATTTTTATTTTCCATCCGCTTTTGCATACCCGAAAATTTTAAAAACTGGTGCCATGATGGATATACACGCAAAACTGCAGTTTCTGATCGCAAACTGCAAGCCACCCATCTTGGTCCAAATTCTCTACCAATTATATTAATTTCGTGTCCAAGAGTTTTTGAGATATTAAAAAGTTCCTGTTAATTTTTATTTGATTGAGAAAACCTTATAACATCATAAATTCTAATTATGAAAGATTTGAAGTGATTTACTTGCTTAACGTCTTTAATTGAATTATCCAAAACAAGCCGAAGACGATGATTCAGGCAATTCCATACAATAACATTTCGAAAATAAATTAAAATTCTAGCGCTGAATCCAGATTTTTTTTTACCAAGCATTTCACTTGCTTAATTGCAGCATAAAGCTATTAAATATTTCTTGAATTATTCCTTATCGAAACCGACATTACTTAAACAATTCATTAACCCTTTCTAAGGTGGTGGCAATATACTGTACACCATTTTAAACTAATAAAAACGTCTAAGTGTAACGCTGTCGCTAATCGATTTTACTTTTGGTACAACTACTGACATATGTTGAGCCACAAGACAACAAATTCTATGTTTTTGTTTTTTTATGATCATTTGTAACTATATAATTTTTATTAATAAACTTTGAGTTTTACATCACTTTTAGTTTCCTTTGTCTTAGAAAGGGTTAAATCATTGAATATCGGATTCAGCATTTTGATTCTCTAATTCCGGAATTTTAACAAAAATGAATGGAGATATTTTAGAATCTTCCACCTTGACGAAAACTACCATTACGGGTTTTATTGTTATTAAAGTAGCTTCATCAATAATAACACAAATTCTGAAGTCTCTTTCGATAATTATGGAAAATACTTCCTTTTAAATCTCTTTTGCTATTAAAGCAAATATTTTCTAGGCAGTTTTACGCGAATGTAAGTCATGCCGAATTTTATCCATTTTTGATTTGCTGTTCCATATCATCTGCAATATTTGAAAATCGACGGCTCCGCTTCATTAAACCATAAACTGTATTAAATTATCGCAGGTCGACTGAAGATGTCTTTCATTTAAAGTATCAATGAACTTAGGTATCGGTTTTAATTTGACCTGTTACTGATCGTTTTTACAAATTCGGTGATATTTGGAATTAAAATGTTTACTCATTATTTTCCTTAAAGACTCTTGCTTGGGTGTTTTTGAATTTCCTGCAGGTTCCACTTGACAGGTTTTCCATTTTTTGGACTTATGCACATGTTTTCTATGTACATTTGTACAGAACTTTTCACATATTAATACACAATTTATTGTTAATAATATTCAATCCATAATATTTTTTTTGAGAATCCAACAAAGGGGGAGATTTTGATTCTTTCTTATTTTTAGAAGTATGGTCCTAATTCTTTTCCTTATATTCTCAAAGTTATGTACGCTTTAATGTTAAACGAAGTTGGTTTTCTTTTGAAACAGATTAGCAATTAACGAAATTAACTATTTAATTAACGGTTTACTAACGGAGTCATCTGCTTTTATATGCATTAACAAATATGGCATTCCTACTTGTTTCATTTGCCATGAAATACTCGCACACAATAAGAAATCTAATTTGAAGAGCCACCTCACTACAAAACATACCTGACTCCCTGATAAATATCCAACCAGTGATGCACGGAAAAAAGAGCTTCAAAAACTAAAAAAGCAGTCAAATTCTATGATAAGCAATTGGGGAAATCATCAAATAATGTAAATCTGGCAAGCTTTCTAATATCGATACAAATTCCAAAAAAAGGGAAACCATTCACAGATGGTGAGTAAGCCAAAGAATGCTTCATAGGTGATTTCAAAAACAAAACAGAAAATCATGGAGAAAATCAAAGATTTGCCATTATCTACTAAAATGTCTTAAAATGTAACATATATGAAAGTCTAAAACCTTCAACTGGCTTCTGCTTTATCACTTTCTATGAATGAGTCTTGTGACATAAAAGACACACCACAACTTACTTTTTTCATCAGGCATGTCGTAGCAACAATTATTCGGCAAAAAATAAACCACGATAGTTTTACGTTTCACTACCCAAAAATTTTCGGTAATTACCATGAACTTGGTAATTAAGATCATTAACAGTATTTTGGCAAAAGCATTCGACCATCAGCAGTTAAAGTGATTTCTTGAAGGAATAGAAAGCCATTAATCTGACATACTTTTGTACAATAAAATGCGATGGTTTTCTAGGAATAACGTATTGAAACGGATCGACATATTCGTGCAAGCAAGCGTTTTCTTAAATGAATATAATAAAAAGTAAAGTAACTAACAAATAAAAATCTAGATTTAACAAAACATTCAAAAGCCATGCAAAGCCAATGCTGACATTGATGTAATTATCTATTATTCAATAATTATAGCTATATTATTTGATTACTGATTTTATTATTCCAGCAGAGCTGGCTAAAATACTTTAATATGTTTTGTGCGAAACATTTGTATATTTTTATGAATAAATATTATTTTATATTTCAAATCAAAAATCAAATTTATATACCTAATCCTAATCAAATATTATAATATTGAAACTAATTGTTAGTGGCTTTATAAAAACTTTTGGTTCTTCGGTCTCAAAAGTTTACCCATTCCTGTGCTAGTGAGTACTGATCATACCGATGAGCGATGTAGCCTGGTTCCTGGGGAGAGAACATGCTTAGACCCATGTCACAACTTTATTCGAACGACTTTTGAATTTTCAAGTATATAAGAATAATGAACGTGGGCCGAAGAGTTTACCAAGTGTTTTGCCGAACTTAAAATTTCTTAAAAATCGGTTTGAGGAAATCGGTCTGAACCGGCGGAACGTTTAAAAAAATTAGGTAAAATTCCATTACAAAAATTTAATTTATTTAGTCCGAGTTTATACTACTTACAGTTATTAATAACAAATTTTAGAAATATAAATTGTTATTTTATAAATAAAAATAACAATTTTTAACATTGATGGTTAAAATTGATGGTTAAATTAATTCCGAAAAATATTTCATTTATTATTCAAATAATTAATTAAGTCAGTTAATATAATTATCACAGAAGCGAAGACGAAAAACTGGCCGAGTTATTGAAAAGAATTATGAAAATAATTCTTAAATTTTCGGGAGTTTTCCAAACTTTTAACTTATTGAAGTCGAAATTAGACGGATTGCTAAAATATCAGACGGGTGAGCAATAACAGAGAAATTTGATGTCTTAATTAAAAATATGCATAAAAACAAAAGGAAATTTGTTTCATTATTTTATTCTTATTATTTGTTTAAATATAGTGCGGTATTTTCTTAGATCTAATTCGGAATTAGATACTTTAATAAAGTCATCAAAATAAATTGAAATGTTTATCAAGATTAAAAATAGTATTAATATCAAATACAATTATATATAATAGTGATTAATTTAATTTGTTTAAATATTATGAAATAAACGCGTAGTCTTGAATTAGAATTAGATGGCACGAAGTATTTCTCAAAACATTAAGTAGAAAGGTGCTGCAGCACACATTTCAATAAGTTCCATGATTATTCCAGTCGAGATCATTAAATATATTTGAACGTTTTGAGAATATATACAAAAGCAAAAGATCATGAAGAATTTCGATAAGTCATCCATATGTTGGGGAAATCTTGACACAATTGCATTTTCTTTGAACTGCCCTTGGTTCTGATTTGAATTTCACCTTCCGACATCTGCCAGATTTTATGTGTTGACAATTGACAGCAGTTTTGAGGTCAGAGGCTTTCTCGACCATTGAATCTATCGAGAATTGAATTTCCAGCAGATTTGGGTAGAATAACACCAGGTTTATGAATTATCAGGCCCTCACCTTAGCAAAAGCTTATAGTCGGTGTTATAAATATTTTTAAACTTACTGCGCATTTAGAAATAGTTTAAATTAATTATATCGGAAATTTAAAGTTTCCTCAAAGAAATCATTTTTTCGAGTTCTGACATTTTCTTGAACTTGACCTTTTCGTATTTCCATTGAAAGTTAGTCAAAGGTAGTAAAATAATGGTTTTTTGAGTTAGAGATTCTTTGCGTTACAGAAGGAGAATCTTTAAGATGTTTGATATAGTTCAAAAGTTCAAATAAAATATTTTTGCTGATCAAAACATTTTTGTATAACATTGACAAAACGGTTAAAATTACACTTGAAAATTACAGTAAATTTCTAGTTCAATATCAGTTAATTCATCTATACTATCTATAGTTTAAAGTAATTCAACATTTTATAAAATTTATTTTTGTTTTACTAAGTGAGACGAGTCATTTTTATGATTACGACTTTTAACATTTTTAATAAAATCTTAATATTGATTTTTTAGTGCAAAGTGTGCTCTAAGTCTTTGATTACTGATTTCTCAGTTCCAAATTTAATGATGTTTACGTATAGTAATGTTGAGACTTTCACATCATAATAAAGTAAAAAAATGTGCAAAAATATATTGATTTTCAGTACTTTCTAAATTTATACTCGACATAAAATTTAGTACGAATTCGTATATAACATTTTATATTTAATATTTAATGATTTAATATTTTTTCACATTTTTCTTACACTTTTCATCACATAGACCAGTGGTTCCCAACCTGTGGTACGCGAATGTTGAGCTACCGGTAAGCGATAAATAATAAAGAAAACAATATTTTTTGCCTAAAATAATTTGATTTTAAACCATAATTTTCAAACCAAAGCATATTGTCTGTATTTTATTAATCCGAAATACTTTAATAAAAACCAAGTGTGTAATGGTACAACTCCTACGCAACAAATATAGTGTATATCCAAAATAGAGTAAATTAAATACGCAAGTATATTTAAATACTCTCAAAAAAATGTTTCATGATTTTGAACTTTATTAGGTTTTTGTTGTTTACCGTAAGTTCCCTGCCACATTTCCATTAGGACTAGACCGCTTTTTTAAAAAACAAATTTTCAAAAATATTTATTTCCAAGCACGCCATACCGGTACAACATCTTAGAAAGGTTGGGAACCACTGACATAGTCGAAATGTGTTTCAAAGCATTTTTAGATTGTTTTTTATTAATATTTAAATGTCACTGAAATGCTTTGAAAAAGATTTCGTCTATTGTGATCTTTTGCTTTAGTCTATTCTCAGAACTTCAATAGTCATGGACCTTTCTGAAATATGTAATGCAGAACCTTTATTCTTAAACTCCATGTATAATATGGATGTTTTGCAAGTGAATAAAAAACTTCTGGATGCCTATCTCACAAATTGTTGTTTCAAAGAATATTAGTTAAATAAATTTACTCATTAATAATGAAATTTAAATAATAATTTTCCGAAAAGAAAAGTTTTCAAAAAAATAATCTAAAATTTCAACGGAAGAATAATTACTTTATAAATCATTTTGAAAGTAACCAATTTTATATCTTCGAACTCATCATGTCACCCTTTTGTCGAAAACAATCAGTCAAAATCGTTTTTGAAATTATAAGGGTATCTTTATACTTTGGGAAGGAGTTGGTTCTGATGGTCTTTCAGAATGGTTACTTTTTATCTAAGAACGCAAATGAAAATTAGTAAAATAATTCCAAATATGTTGCAAAGAGTGCCGCTATTTGTATATTTTTACAGTTCATTGATCTTTGAAATGTCATATTAAGGAACGAAATATATTTGTAAAAATAAAATATATTTTCTTAAATTTTATTTTTAAAATATAGTAAAACGTTATAGTAAAAGAATGTCTAAAGCGCAAAAAGAGCAAAGTTTAATGTGCCAATTTTGACCAAAAAACTGAGTTTTTGTTCAGTAATTTGTTGAGTAAATATGATTTTCACTGTAATCAAAAAATAATAATATAATAATTTTTCATAATTTTGTTTTTGGACAATTTTTCAAAATTTATATGAAATGGAGAAAAAATATTAAACCATTAAAAATAGTAAATAACAATTAATTATTTGTGAAAATAATTAAATATCTCATTAATATAAATTCAGAATTTTGAATACAAATAAATATGACGCTTTAATAATAATATAATAATAATAATAATAATAATAATAATAATAATAATAATAATAATAATAATAATAATAATAATATAATAAAATAATAACATAATAATAATTATAATAATAATAATAATAATATAATAATAATATAATAAAATAATAACATAATAATAATTATAATAATAATAATAATAACAATAATAATAATAAAAATAAAAATAATAATAATAATAATAATTACACCGACTGAAAGATTTCCCATCTAAATTGGAAATGTGTTGCGTACGTGTGATAATATTAATTAAGCGTTATCCTGTGGAAACAATAAAACAGACAAAAGCAAAAATTTCAGTAAAACAATCAGGCTTCAGAAAAAGTCGTAATTTGATAAATTATCCTGGATGCCCGTTATGAGATTGACTCAACTTTGTTTAAGTTGGATTAATATTCAAATCATTCACCAACAATCCGCTTGACGCATGATTGATGAAGTTTCTCTGGATTGATTTAGGATAGTTCAAATAATTTTAATTGCTGAGAAACAAAAAAATTAATTAATATCTAGTAACATTTTATTTTTCTCTGGAAATGAAAACAAGGAAAGCAAAAATTTACAACGAAAAAAATTGTCAACGTTGAGAAATCAGATCGAAACAAAAATCCCATGAAAAAAATATCAGAATTTGCATGCTCAATTTCTTTTAATATATTTTGTTTTAATAATTCATTATATCGTTGAAGAAGACATTTAATTTAACAGGCCGATTTACCATCAAAGAAATATATTAATTACTTTTAGACAAAGTTTCAGTTCTTGTTGAAGCATCGAATATGAAAATAAATTATTCAATTTAAACTTATGCTTCATGAATTATAATTTTATTTACTTTATTTATAAAAAAAGATAATACTCGTTTTATTTGAATAAACTTTTTAAAAATATAGAATAATAGATTTCTATAATAATCATTGTTTAACTAATATCTAATAATTTTCAGTCAAATATTATTATTGCTATTATTTTTTATTATTTATCATCATTTATTATTATTAATATTAATATTATTATTATTATTATTATTAATATTGTTATTATTATTGTTATTATTATTAATTAATTAATTAATTAATTAAATTAATTTTGTTATTATTAATATAAATTATTTGTTCAGCTGATTTTTTTTCTAAAGATTAGAAAGTAAATAATAAATTTATTTATTTATGCTGATGAAATAAACAAACAGACTTAATAAAATTTAAAGAAAATAATTTCTAATTTATTATTCTGTTATTTTCATTTTCTTTATTTTTGACATGTAATATAAAATTAAACTTCAATAGTTTTTACAATAATCATAATTTTTTAAAAGCAATTTTTATTTAAATAATTAAAATTTTTGATGAAATACGTTTTTCTAAAGAACGTGTTGACAAATATTTTCATTTGTTTATATGGTGAACTTAGTAAACCTATATCCCGATAATATTATGCCAGGATTAAATTAATATATATATATATATAAATTATTAAATACAATGAATTTTTTAAAAAACATTAGAATTTGAATAATGAAAATACTTTGAATCCTTTAGTTATAATTATGATCGTTGTGAAAATTATTGGAATTTCAGTTTTCTGAGAAAATATCAAGTTTGACCACATTCTTTAGTATAGAACAATTTTATATCGCAGAAGGAAGAGCTTACTTACTTTATGTTTCTTCGTCTCATCATAAAGAAAGCTATGAAGGTTTAAGTATATAGGATTATGGTGGTTATGCCTTTTCAACTAATAAATGTTTGTATATAAGTTATTGGAAATATTTACTTAAGATCCAAAATATAATGTTGAAAATGTGAGGAAACACATATGTTGTCGTGCCAAATACATGGTAAATGAATTCAATTTAAATAGAGATTTTGATTGACAAAGAATGAAGAGCTTCAAAACTAAAATAAATAAAACTTATATGTAAAACGATACAGTGATATGCAACCAATTTGATTGTTTGTACCATTTCGAAAATTTTCCGATTCACCATAAGCCACTTGAAAAAAATAAACAAAAGTTTCAAAGTTTTGCAATATTAAAGATGATTCTGTAAAACCTGTTATGATTCATATAAATATTTAACATTCTGCTATTAACTGCCAATTTTATATGAACCATAAGATATTACTATTATTATTAATTGAGAATCGTTAACTATAAACTATAACAAAACATACATATACCATATCACTGTATATTTCGACCGCTTATCAGGCTTGCAAACACATCGACAATAACTAAATGAAAATAAGAATATTTAAACAAATTAACCAATAGTAATCGCAATCAAATTGTATTATATTTAAAAACGCAAAACTTAATATCGTTTTTTTCCAAAAAATGTTTTCATAAAATTATAAAATTCAAATTAAATTTAAAATTAAATTTAAAGGTTTTTAACATACCAAAAAATTATATCACGCACATAACAACAATTAATTAATTAAACAAATTAAAAATGCATGCAGATTGAGCATTAATTATAGGATTTATAGATCTTATCAACAATCCCTCACAAGTTACTAGTTTATTATTATTATTATTATTATTATTATTATTATTATTATTATTATTATAGGGTGATCCAAAAAATACTTTTTAATATAATATATTTATAATAACAATATTCATGCAGGTTTTACACAGTAACGATATAATTTCTATATATGGCCTGAAAATTGAACAACTAATAAATGTAATGGAGAAATGAATCACAAATTAGTTCGAGTCTCTCTTGGTAGTCCAGATCCATCTTTTCGTCGAAAATCTTCTATTTCACCCGATTAGAATTTCTTCGCAATGCTTTGAACTTGTCGTACTGATCAAATGCTCTCAGGGCCCCACACATTAGCGAGGAGATTGTGAATTTCAGTGGCTTTACAGTTGTTCCTTTTCTTTGTTGAAACGATAAAATTCACATTCTCTGTATTAGGATTCATAATCAAAAACGTATCCTAAGATTAATGAAATAAAGTACATATATACGACAAACGTAATACCATGCCATATGGATGCAATAATAATCAGAAATAACTGTAAAAAGTATTGAATAATACGTACTATGAGTATGCACACTAATAACATAACATATATATTTGGTCGAATACTATATTATAAAAAACGAAGTTTTTTCTGGATCACCAAAAAAATTATAATTATTATTATTATTATCAATGTTGTATTTTTAATGTAATTGGTAAACAGTTAAAATATAATAAAGGAAAAGAATCAAGTTTGTACAGTTTAGTTATTTCCCTGAACATTTTTTGATGAGAAACTAAACTCCAACGAAAGCCAATTTCAGCAATTAAAATATTATTTTACCAATTCCCTGGAGCATTTTGAAAATTTGCCAATATATTGAAATATATCAAATGTTTTTTTTTCTCCTGTTAGTTAAAAAACAACTGATTTTCCACTGAAATCTAGTGATTAATTTATGTTTTGATTAATAAAACAAATAAAGAAATCAATAACAAAAAAATTTACAATGAGAAAATTAATGAAATTAATTGAAATTAAATTTTGACAGCTCAATGTTGTTTTAACTCGTTAATTTCTGATGCCGATAAAGATTTTTTTTTCCACAAATTTTGACCAATCACTTTATTGTTGAATTTTATTTATTGCCATTGAGTTTTACTAGAATTCTAATAAAACTTTCGTTATTGTCTGAAACTAAATGGGTCATTCACGGAAATTAACAATAAAATCCTTCGATCAAGTAAATGGGTCTAGCAAAAACTAAGCTAATTGAATAAATTGAAGTTTATTAATTATTTTCGCCGTTTTGATTATGATTTATAATAATAATAATAATAATAATAATAATAATAATAATAATAATAATAATAATAATAATAATAATAATAATAATAATAATAATAATAATAATAATAATAATAATAATAATAATAATAATAATAATAATAATAATAATAATAATAATAATAATAATAATAATAATAATAATAATAATAATTTGATAATAACATGAATATTGAAATAATATTTAAAACTAAATTATAACAATAACTATAATAATTAATCAATTATTCATATAATGATTTATTTAAATTTTGCATAAAATATTTCAAATTCAATAATATTATAATAATCAATAGTTTAAAAAAAATTTGTTTCATTCATTAAAAAAAAAATTATATAATTTCAAGATTTTTAGTAAATTATTATTTAAAATATTTTCAACATATTTTCTTGCCAATTCTGCATTAAATACAAATATAAAAATAAATATTCTTAAATCGATAATACTGATATATTATTTACTAAAATAATCAAAAGATTATTTTTGTTTTAATTATTATTTGTTGAAGGAAACATGATTTCATTGCAATGAAAGGTGTTTTGAGTTGACAAATAAGCGAATTTAAACAAATATCATCATAAGATCTTTTAAAATAATATTTACAAGTTTAAAGCTTTGATTAATATTTTATTCTTTATATTTATGTGTTTTAATAAATCGTTTTCACACTAATTAAAAGAAAAGCCTAGTTAGTAAATTGCTATAAATAGATTTTATAATTTGACTTGATAAATTAAAATTTATATTTAATAATAATAAATAAAAATAAGATAATATGTTATCTATATCAGCGGTTTTCAACCGGCGGTACTCTAGATGTCGCTAAGTGGTACACAAAAAAATATATAAAATATTTATAAATTTTTTTAACTTAAAGGTTAACATTTTTATCATATTAATTTCAAAGATTATAATCGTCCATCAAGCGTCTTGTTGTTTTCAATGAGTAATTTTCCCTAACAGTGACTAACTGACTAACAACAACTAACTCTAAGTCTAAGACTCAAGTCAGTAATAATCAATAGTGGGTATTATAATTATAAATTATGTTGTTTTTGATTTGACTTTTTCTAATGATACACCGACATTAAGATTTGTTACCTGGTGACACAATTGAAAACCGCTGATCTGTATTATTTTCATAATTCTCTATATTTTTGAAAGGAACAAAAATCTTATAACTAAATTGATAAAAACGATATAGAATGATACAATATGTAATTTTAAAAAAACCATAACAAAAAATGCCTTTTATAAAAGAATTACATATTTTCACAAATATTTGACTAACCTACATAATAAATATAGAAAATATTTATTAATAATAAATGATAATTGTGACAAAATTAGATCAGTGATGAAATCATTGGCTTTAAAAAAAGAAGAATCTTAAAGGATGTTGAGATTAAAGATAACTGAAAATAGCTATAAATCTCCTTTCATGATATAATAACAAACAAAGACTAAAATAATATTACTGGAAAAACGTGTCAAATAGTTCCGACTGAGTTCTCCGTGGATATTTGATAATATCTGACAGAATTATGATTATTACTTTTAAATAGTTAATTTTATTTTCATTAAGTTATTTAGAAATTTATTGAATTTTCAATTTTCTACTGAAATTTTGAAATGAAAATCAGTAAACTATTATTTATTTTATGATAATCTTTAAATAACTAAATACTTTAATAATATATTAATTATAAATATTTAATAATTAATTGTTTTACTTATTTCATCTATTTATTCACCAGGTCCTTAACCTAAAATCTCAAATTTATTTACATCAATAGAGATTTTTCTTCATTAGACAAATATTAATCAATTAAAACAATATTTTTAAATTTATTTATTTATCAATAAAATTGGTAAATCTGCAAACAAAAAGCATGACAAGTCGCGACAAATTTATCGATCAATTTTATTTGTTTGTTTGGATTTGGGAATTTTATAAATTTTTTATTACTTCTTTTATATAATTGAAATTTAATAAAAAATCAATATAATATCTTTTGATATAAATATTATGCAAAGATAATATTTTTTTAAAAAATAAAATAAATATCGAAAATTTTGATTTACTTGACTAATTTGTATAATAGTGTTTGGAAAATGTTGCCTTAAGAAATTACAAAAATATATTTTTTTTAATAATTAAAATATTATTTGGTACTTTTAGAAGTTAATGTCATTTATTTTAATATTTTAAGATATGATGAATTATATAAAATAAATTGAAATTGAAAAATTTCATTAAAATAATAAAATGAAAAAAAACACATTTTCAATCTTCAAATGGGGTTTGTTAATATAGTTTTAATTTATCTCTTATATAATTTTACAGCATTTCCAAATTGAATTTGCTATAATCAGAAAATGTTTGGATTCATATTTCTGTTAGATTAACATAAAAGTGGATATTTTTGTCTAAAATAAAATAATTATTAAAATCTTTCTAACAATAAAGATTTATAATAAACAAAAGTTAAAATGTGAATTAAATATTGAAAATAAAGGTTTAAAGTGATATTCAATACTTATTTTCATTACAGTTTGTTTGGCTTTTATTGGTATCATGTAAGAATATTGGTATATCCACTCAATTACTCATTCAAAAATAAAAATAAATATTTGAAACAAATTTGTATTTTGTTAAATTTGACCATCCTATGCTATGTATTTTTCATTACATATAAGTATTCTTTTATTTTCATATTATTAAATATATTAAAACAGAAATTATTTTAATTTTGACAATAAATAGTATCTATTTTCAGTTTTCTTCATTTTTAAAAGAATATAGTATAATAAATATAGACTCAGCTTTTATAAAATATTTTTTTGACCAAACGTTATTTATTTTTAAAAAATGGAAATTATATTATTATTTTTATTTTTAAAATGGTGTACAAGTCCAAATTAGATCGTTCTTTAATTAGGTCGAAAAAAAATTCCAATGCATATAAAAAACAAAATACTTTCAAAACTTACATTCCCAAATAAATTTCCGTAAAACTTTGTAAAAAATATATTGTCTAATTGAATCATGTTAAAATAGAAATAACATTCTGTCTATACTAAAAAAATCATATAATATAATTTGCTTTATTTTTGCTTAAAAAAATCAGAACGTTACTTAGCAATTTAAAGTTCCTAGTATACGTAAACCTAGGAAATCGTAAAAAATAAGATGTACATTTTGTGACGGTTATATCTTTATATATTTTGCCAGATATATTTATTTACGAAAAAGCATTCTTGAAAGAATAACCTGTCACAAACGCACCTCAGCTTTAGTTTGAGAAAAAAATAAAACTTTCCGCATTCTATTTGATAAAAACAATGAAAACAAAACTTGTATAAAGTTAATAAAGACAGTTGAAGAATATAAATTTATTCACAATATAAATTGCAAACTTTTCCAAAACGGATTTATAAAGATTAGCCTTTGAAACCTGACTATAATCAGCATTGAGTTGACACTGAATTTATTTTTGTTTTATTTTTTCTAAATTAATTACACAATAAAAGAATATAAAATACAAAATATTTTTTAAAATTTATATATAAACTAAGATTGATCAAAGGCCCCTGATCAAATGCCGAAGGTTTGACTATAATTTGATTTTGTTGAAATTACTGAGCCTTTCTCAAATTAAAAAAAAAATTGTTTCTTTATCTATTTAAATAATTTGTTTTACTTACAATTTTTTCAAAGATTACTTAAATAGAATACTTTTCAAAAAAAAGACATCAAATACAATTGTTAGCAAAATAATTTTCCATGTTTAATTTTATAAAACTCATATTAAAGGACACTTTTCTTTAGTTTTTTTTTCAAATGAGTTTGACTTTATTCGTCGTTGCATTCAAAGTACTGTTGTGAACCGTTGAAAGTAAGTCTTATCTTGACTGGAAATGTAACACTGATCACCAGAAACGGATAGGTTTATTTCTTTTTATTTTAGAGGCTCAATAAAAGGGTTTGATGTTACAAAGAGTATTTTCTAATACAACAAGTTTTGATTACTATGACAGTTAGAGTTTATAAAATGCCGAATAACAATACCAAATAAATAGTCATATTTGTATCTGAGATCTTGAACACTGTCTACTGAATAGATTGATTACTATTAGTTAACATATTAATGGATATAATGATGGGAACAGGTGTTTTGAATGTGTTTTTAAAATGTCGTATTTAATTTAGGTGCTTATATTAAAATTTAAAATGAAAAAAAGATGAAAAAATATCTTTTTATTTTTTTATTTAACTATTTAAAAATAAAGAGTTTTAAAGGTTTTTAAATAATTATTTAGTTTTTGGAATTTTTTTCGTTACCTGATGATGAGAATGAATATGCCAAAATTTGTTTAATAACAATTAATTACTTACAATTTTAATTTTTTTAAGTGTATGGGACTTAAAACATTTTAAGTGAACAGTGAAAATATATTGTAACTTTATATTTCCGACTATATATTTTACTTTTTTAATTCATTATTTGTTGTTTTAAGAAAAATTAGAAAGTATCAATCAAGATGTAGGTCTTGCATTATTTGCAACCTTCTAGAGTCCAAATGTTTTATTTTATATTATTAACGAAGTGTTTTATAGTAATTTGAGGTATTAGGAATTTTTTTCCTAATATTTTTTTCTTTTTCCCTCCTATTCTATTCAAAAGTAGGAAAGAATCCTTACGGTTTTGAAGAAATATACATTGAGATTGGTTTAACAACAATTAAGTTTTGTTAATAAAAATTAAATTTTAAAATTTTTTTACACACACACAATATATATATATATATATAATTGTTTGTTTTGTAACAAACATAATTAAGAAGAAATTTCAATTGATAAATAATACCAAAAATATATTAATTTTAAATAAAATCTAATAAATTAATTGAAATCAATATCAGACTTTAATTCATAAAAACAAACAAATAAATAAAAGAAATATATATAACTATTTCAAAGAAATAATTAAGAGAAGGAATTGAGTTTGATAATGTCAATTTTGACAGATTTTATTGTTTTTTTTTCTCATTTTAAGATTTCTTATCAAATTTAATTGACAACATTTTCTAATTAAATAACGCAATATCAATAAAATTTAATTTGAAAACAATAGTTTTCAAAGAATCAATAATAAAATTGATTTTATTATCTAAATAATTTTATTATTGATTTTTCTCCATGAATTTACTTAGCAAATATTTTTTTCCTTTACAGAGATCAATAAAACAATACTGAAAACTATGAAAAATTCAAAAAAATAAAAAAATTTAAAATTTTTAAATTTACAATTTCAAAAAAAACAGCGACGTTGTTTGAATGGAAATTTTTGTTTTATTTGAATTAAATAAATTTTAATTATTAATCAATAAATGGAGACAGAATTTTTATACTTAGAAAATAAATAAATAATAATTCACATTTTGGTGAATAAAATGGATTCAATCGATATATATATATATATATATATATATATATATATATATATATATATATATATATATCAGTTGAGTTAGTTTTTTTAATTTTTTTAGAAAATATTGACTTAATATTTAAAAAATATTTAATTATTCATTTTCATAATTTTAAGCTCTTTAGTCAATAAATCCGCGGGAAAAGTTTTCTTAATAAATAAATATAAATATCATAAATCAAAAGAAACAGTTCGATAAACATCAATATCAACTGATTGTTAACAACATTGATTTTGATTGAAAATTATTTTCTTTTGCTTTTTGTTTTAAATATATATTTTTCATTAAAATCTGATTGGATAATTATTTTTGACTAATGAAATTGCAACTCTGATTTAAAAAATTAACAATTCCTCAGTTTTTATAATAGATTTATGATGGATCAATAATAAAATCTACTCAAAATTGAGTATCCCATGCCTAAAATGGATTATATTATTGGAATAATAATGAGTTATGGTTTTTGTGGAATTTTTATTTTTCCCGATTTGTACTTATCCCAAGATTGGTTTCCGTATGAAGTTGTTAAAAAATATTTTAATTCAACAGGTTTTTATAAATGATATTAATTATCATAATAATAATAATAATAATAATAATAATAATAATAATAATAATAATAATAATAATAATAATAATAATAATAATAATAATAATAATAATAATAATAATAATAATAATAATAATAATAATAATAATAATAATAATAATAATAATAATAATAATAATCATAATATAGTTTTTAATAATATTAAAAAATAAATTATTTGGTAATTGTACATATTAATATTAAATTAAAATAAAATACAATTAAAATTCTTCAGTTTTTAAATTAAATTTTTTTTAAATCGTTTTTATTTTAAAATATGTTTTAAATTAAGCTGGTTTTCCTAGCTTTATATAAGCTCTTTATTTATTTATTTTAATATGATAATATATATTTATTAGAATTTTAATTAAATTTCACAGGTCTTGTAAAACACAGAATTTTATTTAGTTATATTTATTTAATATTAGATTGTTAAAAATTAATTTTTAAAATTTGATAAAGCGTTTATTTGGATTAAATATTATAAAATAAGCGTTAAAATTAATTAGTTAACCTAATTACTTTATAAAAATTGTCACTGTAGACAGATTAAACCGAAACTAGTTAAAAATTTACATTGATATTTTTACAAAGATTTTACGCGACGCCTTGGTAAGTAATAAATAAATTTTCAATATTATAATATCTTTTTTCTTTAAGCTTAATTAAATGAAATATTTAACACTTTAACACAATGGATTGTAAATATTTAAAAATATTATTCAGTAGTTTTATTTTATTATATTATGTTACTTACTCTTTTTAGTGTCATCAAAATTAGAAGCACACTGATTTAATTTTTTTAAAAATTACAGAAAATAAAAATCACGGGGGGCCAATGCAATGATTGTTATATTATTTTGTGATTAATTAGCTGTTTTAAGTTCTTTCGTAAAGTAGTATATCTTTATTTATTCACTCTTTTTAAATTACTCTAAAATTTATTGCATTAGCGACAATTTTTTTGATTTTAAACAAATTATTTATTTTCTACGTTTAGGAGCAGATTTTTTAAAAAAAAATAATTTATAATTAAAATCATTGTTTATATCAATTTGATTTTCAAAATTCACAAAATACATAAATATTTATATTTTAATTTCATAAATGGTTTTAAGATTTTTAACTATCTATAAAATATTTAATTATGTTTCTTATTTTTTGAGGTTTGAGTGGGTGTTTTTATATATTTATAAATTTGATTTTTAAATAAATAATTGCAAATAATGATCTCTTTATTTCGTCATTTTATATTCAAATATTTTAAAGCCATAAATAATCCTCAAAACATAAAATAAATTTGCAAATCTCCTTATTTCATTTTATTTTTTTGAAAAAGTAAAATTCATTATGTTGTCTGTCTAAACAAGCTTATTATGATTGTAAACAAGATGTATAATTATGAATTTATTATATGCTTTTTAAAAATAATGTTGCCTTTTAATTTGCACTTTTCAAGTTTAATATTTCTGATACATAATAATTATTGTCAATATTTTAATTACTATTATAATTATTATTAAATATATTACCATTGTTATTTTAATCAAAATAAATGAAATTAATATTTTTTTAATAATAACTATTATTAAATAGTCAATTTTAATATTTACATTGAAAACACAACTGAAGCTATGAAAAAATAATTGGTTTTTAATAAATAATATTTTGTTTAAAATTCATGTTAAAATTGTTGAAATTCAATTTTTATCATTGAGTGTCGTTTGGCACGGCCATTTTGTGGAAATTTACGTCTTGCATGTATTAATTAGAATTATTTTATCACGGAAATGTTGAATATTAATTTACTCACTATCTATTACCATACATCTCAATGTATTTTAATATATTTTAAATTTTTTTTGAGAACAAAATTCTTTACATCGGTAAAAGATTGATTGCGATATATTTATCAGTTTTGTTTTTGTAATATTGTAAAATTATACATTATCAGCTCATGAAGTTTAATGTAAATAATGACAATTTCCAACTCATCTTTGTAAGGCGATGTAACTTTTATTTATTACCTTTTTTTCTTCATTTTCCGGAACGCTTTTAGTACTTCGCTAAACTTTGATCCATTGAGCTCAGAATCAGTCTTAATTTTTCTTTTAATAAATTCTTTCTCAATACTTCTCAATTTTGTTATTTTTGCTTTCAAAACATTTTTAACCTTTCCCTATTATTTTTATGTCGCTACTTTAAAACTCCATAAATGACCAAGTCAGACTTTGAATGTAGAAATTTGAAGCAATCTGTCTGTTAAAATTAAGACAATAAATAAATTATAAAATAATAAAATGCTTAAAACATATATAATAAAATGATAATTGATAATATATAATTATCACATGTTCATTAAATACAATTAAAAATATAAAAAAAATAATATTCCAAATCATTCGCGTGTCGAGTTTTTTATTTAAAACAAAACTTAACTTTCATTTTATAATGCTTTTATTATTTAGCCATAATTTTTCTCATTTTATCAACGTTTTTATAGACGTGCACTGTGAATAAATTTAATTTGTTTAAATAAAATATTTATGGTAAATTTTTACAATTAATTCCTTTTCATTTTGAAATCTGTATAATTTACGTTTGACTGGTAAATGATAAAAATGAACACAATTTTTGATCCCAATAAATTTATTTCCTTCAAACAAATATCAGGAAGTGCGAGTATTACAATGTCATATGGTTGAATTGTTATCATCCGTTATGATAAATAAAACAACGAATAAAGCTTGCCAATTTCTTCTGATTAAACACCAATTTGCTTTTATGTGGGGAATTTCTGATAAATTTGAAAGGAAAATTAGTAACCTGTGAAAATAATTGTAAAATAAAATTACTTATTGGCTTGATACTATTGTTAGGGGGCTAAATGAAATAAATATCTAGTAAAATCAAGAAATCATTTTTTGTTTGTTTAATCGGTATTAATTTTTAATTGAAAATTGTGTTAAAGTTAATAAATATGAATGTAAGAATTAATAAATTATAATTTCGTCTACCGGAAGTGATATTATCATCAAAGCAAAGCTATAAAAAATAGAGGTAACATTTGTCTGACAAAATACAATTACTCTTTTATTAACCAGCTGATCTTCAAGTTTAATTTGTCCGTATATTTGTTCAACTATTGTTTTTTAAATAGCAACGGATATATTTTGGCTTTTTGAATTTTTAGATTTTACAAAACCAAACATGTTCCTATCGTGCAGATTTTGTACTAAATATGGAAATTCTTTATTTTCTAATCACTTGAAAAAACCTGTGCCGAAAATGTGTGAATATCAATATATTATCTGATTTATAATCAATAAATTAAAAAATAGTTTATGAATTGCAAAATGAAAAGCAATCAGAGTTGAAAACTAGAAAATGTTCTTTTAATATTTAATGATGAGTTATAATTTACCACAGAAATAATTGAATTTTAAATTTTTGTTTTTTTCTCATGTTAAAATTTCAGTTTCTTTTTATTATTTATGAACAATTTTATTTTTACAATTTATCATGCATTAAAATAAAAAATAATTCAGTGAACAATTAAAACGATAGTTTCTTTTTACTTTATTCAAGGTCATGTTTAGAGGAGTGAAAACCTATTTATAATCCATCCGTATAATTATCTGCATTTTTCAGAGTAGAATATTAAGCGCATTTGAAGTAAGATAATTTGCATAATCATGTTATTTTCTTAAATTGATAAAAGATGTCGCAGATACAAATTAACCAATTATGGAGAGAAATTTTTGCTAATTTAGCAATGAGTAGTTTGTTTTTTTGTCAATTTTTAGGATATTTTTATATTATATTTATCTTTAATAATATCTGTGTTCGTTCACCTGTAATCCGTGCTTTACTTAATAACTGAATAAATTGAAAATAAGAACTAGGATTTTCTTCATCAATGAATACAAGCATATTATTGTTATTAAAAATAATAAAAAGATAATAATAATAATAACAATAATAATAATAATAATAATAATAATAATAATAATAATAATAATAATAATAATAATAATAATAATAATAATAATAATAATAATAATAATAATAATAATAATAATAATAATAATAATAATAATAATAATAATAATAATAATAATAATAATAATAAATTGATGGTAACATTGAAATTATTACACAAAAAAAATGATGATGGAAATATTTATTGTATAATTTATTATAAATTAATTTTCATGTTTTAAAGAATAAGAAAATATTTTAGTGTTATTTTTACATGAAACAGAAAAATTATTATCCCTACAGAAAACTTTATAACTTTATATTTACATTATTTATCATTTATTAAATAATAATATTTTAATTGAAATTTTACAACATTTTTCACTACAAATTTTCAAAAATTATTTTGCATACAAAATTGTGTAAATTTTTATTTTTATTCTCTTCATTTGTATTGAGGATAATAATTTTGGTACGATTACTGAAAATCTTTGAAGGTTTTTGTTTTTTTAAAGTCTTCAAGGTAATTTTGGAAGTGATACGAATACTTTCATTTATTTAGTTTTTCTTTTAGTTTGATTATATATTATATGTGGAAGTTAGGTGCATATACATTTCCCAACAATTGTTCTTTTTTAATTTTGTGATTCCAAATCATTTATTTATACTATGATATTTTGTGAAAAAAACCATATGATATTTTTAATTTGCCTTATTTTATTCATCTTATATATAACGAGAAATAATTTTATTAAAAATCTTTGTTCTCTATACATCACTTGAAACGATTTCATTGAAAAATTCATCAAAATATTAAAATAAAACCCGTTTCAATGTGCAATAAAACGTAAAAATAGCGGTCTAGACATATTTTTCAAATAATTTTTTAAAAAATTCTATAAAATAAAAAAATATATAATAAATTACTAATTTTTTAGACTTTTAAAATCTATTTAATTGAAAAAAGGATTTATTAAAAAAGGATGTATTGTAATTAAAACAAAAATCTGTATTTTACAATTGGTCGCTGAATCAATTTTTAATATTTTTAATGTTACAAATAATACTTATAACACTTGAAAAAGGCTGTGCCGAAAATTCGTGAATACCTTAAATAAATCTGATTCATAGTCAAATTGTGTAGAAAATATTATGTCACTTATAACGAAATCAGAGGTGAAACAAAAAAAATTCTTGAATTATAATTCAGAGCTTTAGTTACTATTATTTATCAACAAGATTTTACATTTAGTTCATAAATAACAATCTAACAGTAAATTACACCATTTGCAAAATAAATCTGCTAGAAACATTTTTCATTACATTTTAATGGAAATGGATTTGTTTCGCTTGGCATACGAAGTTGGTCCAGACATATTCTTTGAATACACTCTAAGCTGGTATTCTAACATAGCCTTACGATAATATTATCAAACTCCCACTCGGTTTTACTTAATTCATTTATATCCGAATCCGATCCAGATTGGTCTTCATTTACGTTGGTTATTCTTTTAAGCAATTCTATATCCATGGAAGACTTGCCCATAATACCCTTAGCTAAATAGTAAAAATATAATTTGAATAGGTTTTAAAATAAATTGAAAAATTCACATCTTTATTTTGCTAAGCTTCTAAATAGCCTCTTTTCTTTTATACACAATGCATTGTTGAAATAATCTCCCACGTAGCTCTACTTCTTTTGTAAAATAATAATAGTAGATTCACTTCCAAAAGCAACTTCTTTTTTCTGCAAAGTTTACCGTTGAAGTGACTTTTTGTGATATGATAATGTTTGCTCTTATTGTTAACCGCAAGTTCAAACATGTTTGCTCATGTATTTACGTGAAGATAGCTGGCATTTGCTTTCTTTCTTGCTGTTTCTTATTCATTGTTATTTTTTTTCATTTTTATTATAACTAGACGTTGTATACCTTTATAAGCTTACCCGTTAAATGGACAGATTTTCGTAAAAATTGGTATACAACATCTAGTAATGATAAAATAAAAGTGTTCCATAGAAAATGAATAGAAATATATATTCGCTACATTATATAATTAAATCCAAAACTTAATACTTCAAGTATAATATTTGCATGTTCAGAATTTTTAAGCATATCTCTTTTATCATATCTACTAAAAACAGAAAAGACTTTTTATCATTATTTAAAAATGAATTTTTGTTTAAATCATGTTTTTAATTTTCTATATAATGAGGAGTAATTTTTTATTTAATTAACATTGTAATGGGATTACCAGTTTTCAGTAGGAAGCCATTAAGATATCGGAAAAATAACTTTTAAAGAACACTTGAAGTTCAAAGTATATAAAATAAATTATTGAAAGTAAAAAAATTTGATTATCAAAATTAACTTTTTGGGGGAGTTTTAGTTTCATCTCACACACACATTTATATATATATATATATATATTCATATGTATATAAAATAAATATTAATTATTTAATTAAGTAATTAATAATATATGCATATATACTATTTATTAAATACAACTTATAATTTTAACAAAAAAAATAAAAAGAAAAATATTTAATTGTAGTCATTAATTTTAAATTAATTTCCACATACAGCATTTAAACAAAATCCAATTTTCTAAAACTCAGACAATACTATCAGATTTTTTTTAGTGAGAGATAGAATTCATCAATTTCAAAACAAATATTTCAATTTTTTTTTACTTTCTTAATGATTTTGTATTTCTTGCAAACTTAATCGCCGACTTATTCAAAACTTTTTCCCGTTTTTATTATTCTTTTTTTCTTTTCAACAATATCAAATTTCAATTTAAAATAAATTATTAGTAATACCACATAAAATACCTGTTTAATTTTTTTTATATGGAAAACTGATTTTTATGTTTACATTTGAAAGATTTTATTTCTTTAACTCACGATTTCGATTTGACTTTAGTTGGAATGGATTCAGAAAATGGGACGGATAAAAATAAAAAATTACAAAGAAATAAACAAAAATCCTTTAATTATATTTCACTTATAAATAGTAAGTAATCACCAATCAAATATATTTTGAAAATGCCAATACCGAGAGAAAACAATAATATTTATATTTCACAATTGATTGTTTTAATTATTACATTTTGTTTAGGTCCAGCAATGATTACTGAACACCCATTGGATACGACTGCGCAAGCGGGATTTTTTATTTTTCTCATTTGCAAGGCTCAGGGCAATCCGAAACCAACGGTGCAATTTAAGATCAATGGCAAGGTTCAAAGCAATGATTCCCATCGGAAAATTATACGTTCTTTTGACTTTGGAGCCTCTTTACGACAACAAGTTCAAATGGACAACAACAATGACGTTGTCCAGTGCATTGCAGAAAACCATTTAGGAGTTGACACCAAATCTGCCACAATAACTGTAATAGATTCTAACGCTGGTAATAATTTGTATATTATGTTTAAATTCCGCGAGGATTGTAAAGATTCTCTAAAAAAAATTTCAAGGCCCAAAATAAATAATTTTAAAGGGAAACTAATTTACAAATTAGGATACTTGTAATAAGGCAACATTGTGTTTTGGATATTAAGGAAATTTAGCTCCTTATGTTCAACAGAAAAATAAGAGAACTCAACAAAATAGAAGAATCTATTTTTATTTGTCACAAAACACTTCTTTCTTGATGTCAATTTCGATTTTTTACTAATTTTTTGCTTTTACTAAGACCAACTTGGTATCTAATATTGGCTTTAGCTTTGTCCTTGTCTTTAATACACGCTCTCGTTGCTTTGATCAATGAGAGCAAGTTTTCCTCACTTTTCGCTCCAATTTCTTCCCGATCAACAATCAAATATTGGTGTCGTTATTTTACAAATGATTTACGAAAATTACCAACGTGTCAATTGCTAGAGGTTTCCCAATGATTGACGGGGTTTAGTCGAAAATGTGAGTAATCTGTTTTCATTTTTTTCTAGTCCTGCCTAGGGTTTTAAGACAATTTTAAAATTATTGCATCAGTCTTCAACATTTAATTAGCCACCAATTACGTTTATTCCAACAAAAACATTGTTTTTTATTGTCTAAAAATGTAATTTATTTTACAAATTTCTCATTTATAACTGTTTTAAACAGTTCAATGTCTGTAGAGTTCATGTTAAGTATTCATTTCTGAAATTATACATTTTTTTTGCAATCTGAATTTAAACAAAATCCACTAATTATTTTCAATTTGTTTTTTCCCGTTATTCACAATCTAAAATGGATTATTATTTTATTGTTTTTTTTGAGATTTCTGTTGTTTATGAGAAATGAATGTTTTAATAATATAATTTTTAATTTTCAAATAAAAATATTTTGATAATTAAAATTAAAACATAATTTATTATTCTTTAGTAATAAACTTAAGACTCCAAAATATTTAAAGAAATGTGTTTGTACGAAATTGAATGAAATTTTATATCATTTTTATAATGTAGGTTTCTACATGATTAGTATATATGAAATATTCTTGTAATAAACATTATTTGTTTTACTGGTTAGAAAAATCAAAAAATTTTGTCATTTTGAATAATTTAATAATTTCTTGTAATGAATTTGAATAAAAAAAATTACATGTGATTCTGATTTACTGATTACGATTGTAATTTTTAATAAGATTTAAGGGGGGGGGGGTTGGGTGGATAATGCATATTATATGTAAATATTTAGGAATTTAATGAATTTACTTGCATTTGATTATATATTAATTATTAATAAGATCCTATTAATTATAATTATTGACTAGAAAAATTAATAAATATCTAGAACTTCGTGTCTATCTGGGAATATTTATCTTTAAAATGAAATTAGCTTGTTTTAATCTATATGCAGTTAAACATGAAGCGTCTTAAAACTAAAAACCACTAATCTACAAGATGATAATATGTAAGAACAAAAGAAATGGCTTACATTTAAGTAATACGTGTTTCTAATTACTATTAATTATTGTCTTTTTTTTTACTGTTCAAATCATAAAAAAGAAAACAGAATTTTGAAACAAAAAATGGTTTATCAAAGGTAGCGGATATGCGAAAAAAGTAGTGATTCATGGGATAAGCAAAGACTTTTTTAGTCAGGAACATCAAGAGACAGCAATATTATAATTATTTGTTCTTGAGTATACAATAATATCTGATTATACATTTCATATAATTACTTTGATTTTGATTTTTCGGAACCAAATGACTTTCTAACCCTCAATATATAAAATGTCTTGTTTTATATTAAAATCTCAATTCGTAAAGTGAAAATTTATTCTAAAAAATTTTTAAATCTCATCTCGGTTATTCTGATTTTCTTTTCGACTAATTATTTGATATTTACTGTTTATTATTTATTTATAAAAGCCATTATTTGGATAAGCAATTGGAGTAGCTCAGTTAGTTCTGTGAGATTTTTCAAAGCAGTTTTTATTGTTGGAATTTGTTTGTTTAGGCCATTGTGGACATTAGTTTTCAAATTGGGAGTAATATAAAACAAGAAATATTCGTTATCAATTATATTGAGAAAATCAAAATTATATAAAAAATAAAATTGTTAAAATTACTGTAAAAGAGTTTAAAAAAATATTTAAATATTTTTTTTGTTTTAATATATGCTTAATTTATTCTAGACATCCAAAGAGATGTAAATACAATTATCGGAAGATTAATACAAATACTTAGAATTATAAAAATTAAATTATTCCATATTTAAAACTAATAATTTAATAATGACATTCAACTATTTCAGTGTTACATAAAGAAGCATTGAAATACAGAAGAGAGTGGCGACTTTATAAGGCTTTGATCTGAATTACTCTTTGATTCCTTCAAAAATAAATGAATTACTAATTTAATATATTAATTTAATGTAATTAATCCCAAAAAATTGAGCGCCCTGTCGAATGACATGGTTAATAATAAACTATAAATTATCCCCAATCCATTTTTCCTGCAAAATCTTAAGCTTTCAGAAAATAATCATATTTTCTTGAATATTTATATAAACTTATTAATTTTTAATTGTTTTCTGATTAAATTTGATTTTTAATAAATTTATTTACCGAATTATAAAATATTATAATTTATATTTTAAAAATTTTAAATCTTTCTTTGCCTTTTAGACTTCGACAATGTTAAAATGAATAATAAAATTAAACTACTGTAAAATTTCTCTTTTGAAAGAGAAAAACAAAATTCTTGTATTATTGACCGAACTCGGACATCAAACATTTGTTAAGAAGACTTTGAAACAAGATTATAAAATGTAATAATTTCCCTTTAATTAAAACAATTGTTAAAACCGAGACTTTAATTTATTGCTTGTAAGAAAACCAAAGCAAACGTTTTGATTTGTTCTATACATCAGAATTTATTTATTAATTACAGAAGAAAGTGATGGAAGACCCTTGAAAAGTAATAGGAACTTTGTTGTAGTTTCCACCTTGAAATACGCCTTTGTGAACCTCCAATATCACAGATGCAGGAGACGTAATGAACAAATTTTAAATCCAGGAAATCTACCTGACAAAGACAAAAAACCTCAACACATTTAAAACTTCCGGTTACTTTACATATTTGAAGGGTTTCATGGTCAATTTGAATGACGATGTGGAATTTAAAAACACTATAGTCCAACTTTGATTAAAGAGGGTGATTTCTAAAAGATCACATGTATGGTAGCAACTTTCAGTTTCCTCTCATGTCTCTAACTATTATCAGAGAATTTATGATCCTCAGCATACAAATGCCTCACTAGTAGAATTCGAATTAAAACATCACCAGGATTGTTATGAATGATGCGTGGTTGAAAATGTTACTACCTGTAACACAAAGATCCAACTTATTGACGGTATTAGGAAGGTGTTTGGGGACCTACCTAGGAACACCGTGCGTGACAGGTTTTGGAGTCGGCTTAAGACCATTGCAGTTTCTTTAAGTGAATTCTTCTATTTTAATTCTAACATGACTTTTCTATTCTTTCAATAAATTTATTATTTAGTATGAATTTTTTACTTTTTGTCTTTATAAAACAAACTGTCAAATAAGTCCAAATGAGTTTACAGATTGTTTATAATTAAATGTCTGTTTGACAACCAAGCTGATCTTTAATTAATTGCAAACATTTTGAAAGTACTCATATTTTAATAGCTTACTGAAACACCAAAAATAAATTTGAAAAGGGGCTTAGGAATTATTTTTAGAGACTGTTTTGAATTTGATAATTAAATGGACAAATTGTAGCCCAAAATTGCATAAGGTCTTGAAAATGAGTAACAAACAAAAACATCAGTGTAAATGTACATTTATTTTACATTAAAATGTATTTTATTTATTATTTTAGTTAATTTAAATCATTGGTTTTTATCAAAACAAATCTTTTTCATCTTAATCCAGCGATTCTCAACCTATGGGACGCGGCGTTACTACAAGGGGGGCACGAGTATATTTAAAAACAAAATTAAAACTTTGTTGAAGGTTAAATAAAAGAAATTGTATAATTAAAAAATTTATATATATATTTAAAATAAGAATACAGTTTATAATTACATTTTACCAATAAATAATTTATTATATTTATTATTATTTAAATTTATTAGTATGGAACAAATACCAGTTAAATATGTTATGTTATTAATTAATGACTTCCTTGAGCCTGTTTCTCATTGCAAAGTTTTTGAAATGAAGGAGTAATACCATATATGGATACCCTAAGTTCTTTTTCTATATTTAGCTGTGATCTGTATTTTGTACTGTATTACATATTGCACACACATACAATGACAACCTCCCGAAACTTATATGCATTCGGAATTAGCACACGGGACAATACCCCAACCTCCCACTACTTGTTTTAGGCCTGTGTTTTAGAAGGCGTTGGTATAAAGGGCAGGGATAGATGTATACATGACTGTGCATATATAGCAAACAGTCGCATTTTACCAATAAAATTAAATGTACGAATATCGAACCGTTTTCATTATGACCCTATAATTTTCGATAGATAAAAAGGGGGGTGCGAGAATATTTACGTTGGTAAACTGGGTCTCAATAACAGAAAGGTTGAGAAGCGCTGCCCTAATCAAATATTATAAAAATGGTTAATTCTTGTTTTTATTATTTTGAATTTTGTTTTATTTTTTTTAATTTGTTAATTAAGCCAGTCAAAAATATGTTAAAAAATAATTAAGCAATAAACATAATTTACCTTGAACTAAAATAAAATAAATATTATAAAACAAATATTAAGAAAATTTTACTAAAAGAAGATTCAAAAGAGCATAGTCTTAATTGTTTCTCCGTTTCTTTGCTTTTAATATATGTTTAATTTTATTCAAAGAGCTTTCAATATTCTGCATATGTGGACCTATGAATAAAATTGGATCATTGGTTGACAGAAAAATTTAGTTACGTGAAGGTCGGGTAATGGGGCGCCATTCACCACTGGAAATTGTAATTCCATTAACTATTCAGGAATTAATAATGAGAACTGGGTTACTCACTTTTCTGTTTTCCACAGCCCCAACCTAAATTTAACGTTTTAATTAACTACATTAAAAATAGAATAAATTTCCTGAGAGCATAATAAGTGCTTGTTCCAAAAATCGTTTTAAATATTAATTTGAATCTCAAAAATCTTAACAATTAAAAATTATTAAAAAGTATTATTTAAAATTTTTTGAGGTTTCGATCAATATCAAAATATTTGTTTATTAATTTAAACAATCCTTAAAAAAATAAATCTTAACATTTTAAATTTTAGACATTAATAGTAATATTTTAGTCAGAATTCAAAACAATTTCGTTTATTTAGATAAGATTTTGCAAAAAGACCTAAAACATTCATTTACTATTTAATATACTATTAAATCCAATGACTCGGGAAAAATTATGGTTTTGTTGAAAAGTTTTTTTATGTAAAAATTATAAAAAATTATTAACAAATAAATCTCCCCGAAAAATTCAAACAAGTATTCTAAAAAACGAAAAATCCCGGTTGTTTTAACCTAGCATTATATTTTCAAGTTTATGCAAAATGAACTTAATTAAAACAAGGACTCGTTAATTCACTAATTAATGGAAGCTGTAAACTGAAGAATATGAAATGGAAAATTTAATTGATTTGGGTAATGAAATTTTCTATGAAATTTTTATTTTCTATTTTAATTGAATTGTGAATCTGTATGCGTTGTTTACTGTGCTTGTATTTCGTATGGGATTTTTTCCCATTATTTAATTGGAATCTTCGTTTGAATGAAAAATAAAATAAAGAGATTCTAAAGATTTTTTTTCTCTTTTTCACAAAATAAAATTTCAAGTTGTCAAAAAAGTTTTTTTTTAAGAAAACTTTCTTTATTTTAATAAATTTTTCGGTTGAATATTTTGAAATTTATTGTTTTGTTTATATGGCATTTAAAGAAAATGTAATTCAAAAAACTGACAGTTAATTACAGTGGTACATCGGTTTAAGAGCTAAATCCGTTCCGGAAACGTACTTGTAATTCGAAGCACTCGTATATCAAATCGAATAATTCATAACAAATAATGATTCGTTACTCGTATGTCAAAAAATTAGCTCGCTTTTCGAGTTAAAATTTATTTAAAAAATTTGCTCGTCATGCAAAATACTAGCAAACAAAGTTTTTGCTGTAATTTTATTTTTTAATTGGTGTGGTAGAAAAAAAATTTTTGTGAAAAGATTTACGAAATGTGGTTCCTTGACACCTCATCATACAAGACATTTCATGATTATAGCAATTCATCATTGCACATTTGAACATTATAGCAATTCATCATTATAGTATTTCATCACCATAACATTTCATCACTAAGATGCCTGTGATCTAAAGATCACAGAAAAACTGGCCTTGCAAAGAAATTTCTTATCAGATTATGCTTTGATATATCCCCGGTGCACAGGACCAGTGCCCGCATTTTATGCTCACTGTGTTTTACTGTAATGAATTCTGTTGTAGGATAATAGATAAATGCACTTTATGCAATGATGAAATGTTATGGTGATGAAATACTATAATGATGAAATGTTGCAATGATGAAATGTCTCGTATGATGAGTTGTCTGGTCACAACGAAATGTAACTACTTATGATTTGAGATTACTTTAATTTCATTATTGTTATACATTAGATTAGGTAACCATTTTATGCTTAGGAAGTACTAAATTATGCAGTTAAGGGTCAAGGCCTTCTAGATTGATATTCTATATTGATATGAAAAAGCCAATATTTTTATAAATTATATTGATATCTTAAGAAATGAGAATCAGAATGAAATATACCGGAGAATGATTAACATTAGAGAAGTGGTTCTAAAATTGGACGCTAAAGTTTTCTTGGAGGCGGTAGTGGGTTAAAAAGCAATTGAAGGTTTTTACTGCATAAACTTGAAGAATAAACTAGTCGAGCATGCACTTTTTCAACCATTTCTATATAGGGGATGTTTCTAAAATGAAGCTTTTGTTGATTTATTTATTACTTCTCTGGTCAATAAAATGTACAGTATAAAAAATCGTAAACATAGTCTGTCCATCTCAATTCATGGCGGTTGTCAGTCTAACTATAATAGATGTTTATCATAAAACTAAAGTGTATTTTTAAGTAAAAATTGTCTAATTTGTTTTGATGGGTATTTTATTTCTCAGAAGTACCAGCCGGATTTCCCATCATAACATCAGGTCCAATTGACGTCCTAAGTCAGTTTGGGAAAATTGCTAAAATCAGATGTGAAGTCTCAGCTGATCCCTCGGCAAAAGTGACTTGGATTAAAAATTCACACGAAAAGGTTGATTCAAACAATGAAAGATTTCAAGTAGTCGGTGAGTTTCTTTAATTTTCTTTGATTGAATTTTTATCTATTGTAAACCTTAATCAGAGATAATATTATTCAAGTTTTCTCGTTCTTTTTTTATCGTTTTATGTTTTTAACGTTGTTATTTTTACAAATAACACGATAGTTTATAGATTTTTTAAACTATTTTTCATTTCAAATTTATTGATTATCAATTAATTATTTTTCAGTCAATTTCATTTATTTTCATTATGACTATATATTAATGTTTTCCACATATAAGAAAATTGAGTGATTGAAAAATAAAATCAAAAACCAGAAAAAAGTGAGTAATATAGCAAAACGGAGAGAGGCTATTTTGTTCTGGACTGTTTTAATCGGTTTCAGGCAAAGGATAAGGAGACAATACAATTTCAATGAAGTAATAATTATATATACATATAGATAAAATGCTTTTCAAAAGTCTGGGCTTATTGAAAACCTTTACTTCTTTTATATTTAAACAAATTATTTATTTATTTATCATTTAGTTGAAGACATATAGCGTACAAGTTTCATTGCCAAGTCCTTAAAGTAATATTGAGAATGGGTAAGCACCTCTAAAACAACCTTACCACAAAAACGAATACCATCTAATAACATATTAAATGTTAGTAAACTAATTAATCTAATCGTATATAAAGTGATTTTATCAAATTGGAATCGAAACGAAATTAATAGATTTAATAATGTCTTTTTAATTTTTTAAAAATTTATTACAAAATAATTCATATATTCTAATTATTTAAAAAGTATTAAATTGAAATTGGAATTCAGTCCAGATTTAGGAAAATTTAGTCACGATTTTATCTATTTCTGTTGAAAAATTAATAAGCTGAAAATTAAATTATTAAATAAATATAATTTTAAAAAAAATTTTTAAAAAGAATTTTATTAACCAAAATAATATCTCAAATCTGAAATTAATTAAGATTTAATTTCTCAGTATATAGTCAAAAACTAAATGAATATTACGTTCAAAGCAAAATGTGGATTTTATTTTAATAGTTTCACATCTTTCTTAATAGCATTTAAAATAAAAAAATGCCTAGTTACTAGTTGAATGTTTTATTATTATTATTATTATTTTTATTATTATTATTATGATTATTATTATTATTATTATTGTTATTATTATGATTATTATTATTATTATTATTATTATTATTATTATTATTATTATTATTATTATTATTATTATTATTATTATTATTATTATTATTATTATTATTATTATTATTATTATTATTATTATTATTATTATTATTATTATTATTATTATTATTATTATTATTATTATTATTATTATTATTATTATTATTATTATATTATTATTATTATTATTATTATTATTATATTATTATTATTATTATTATTATTATTATTATTATTATTATTATTATTATTATTATTATTATTAATATTATTATTATTATTATTATTATTATTATTATTATTATTATTATTATCAACTGAAATATTGTAAGCGTTGTAAAGAATAATATTTAGTGGAGATCGAGTAATTTAATTTTTCCTTTAATTCAAGATTTAAGTAAAATTTTCTGCAGAATAAATATTTTTATTTGTTATTGCAATATTTTAATAATAATAATAATAATAATAATAATAATAATAATAATAATAATAATAATAATAATAATAATAATAATAATAATAATAATAATAATGAATAACAAATGAGATTATATATCTAAAAATTAATTACGGTTAAAGACCCATAGAAAATTCTTATTGCATATTGTTTTTGTTCTCAAAATTTAATGAAGCATCGTGGACTATCCAGCTGCTTTTGAAACTCAATGAAATGGAATGCCAAATTGCATTTATTGTGAAATATAGTTACTCTTTTTATAGTTAAATTTATGTTTCATGTAAATAAATTATTTAATGAGGACGCTTGGTATAATATGTGACAGAGAACTTTTGTGTTTTTTCTGGGTACCGTTTAAATTTGATATGATGATGAATATAGGGTCAGTTGAATGAGGGGAAAGCAATGTAAGAAGGCACCTAAAAATATTCAAGCTATATTTTTAAAAGGAAAAGTGCCTATCATGTTAGTTTGTAAAATTTTAAACTATTAAATTAATTTATCTGTCCACATTTCATATAAATAATTTTTTTATAGTATCTTTCATTCTAAATTATAAAATGATTTGTATTTATGCATAAAATATATTTTCGTACAAAGAGGAAAAAGTAACCAAAAGTATGAACATCTTTGTTTACTAATATTTGAAACTCTTTTAAAGAATTAATTGTTGTCATATTTCTAATCATTTAAATCTCTAAACAAAAGTACCTCATTTCTTTCAATTTATACCTTTACCACAAATCTGCTAGAAGTAGGCTCCATCATAATATTTTACCTACAAAATATTGTTTTGGTGTTTTTGATTTAAAATTGTAGAAAAACAGTATGTAATGTTTAACATTATTAACTTGAACAGAGACAATAAAGTGAATGTTTTTTAAAAAACAAAGTGATACTTTTAAATAATGCATTGAAGAACTAATTATCTTTTTTTAATAAAAATTATATATTTTATAAAAATTATTATAACAAACATTGAAAAGCAATATTATAAAACAATTGGATTTTAGACATGATAAAAGTAAAATAATTGTATGTTTTGAATGAAGAAAGTATCTGAAATAAAAAACAAAAATAACTATTATAATTATTTTATAGTTTTCTATAACTATTTATAAATTTTACCATATTTTATTATTAAAAGGAACTGGATCATTGACAATAAAAAATGTTCGAGAAACGGATGGTGGAAGTTATGAATGCATGGCGACGAATAAAGTTGGAACAGTCATCAGCCAGTCAGGGATGCTACAAATACGACGTAATATTTTATATGAATTTTATGGTTTTTATTAATAATGAAAATAAAATAACCAAAAAAATATGAGTATGTACAATAATGGATTCTATAAACCAAAAACAATTTGGGTATTTTGTTCAAAAGTTATAAATTCTGATTTTAAAATTTTATATTATGAAATTTAACAAATTTTAATGAAATTTTAATAGATCTTTAATAATATTTTTTTACACTTAAAAAACAACAAAACATACTCAAATTTATTTTCACTAATATTAAATAACTAGAAAACAGAGAGAGAACGAGTGTTCATTCTAAGATGTGTGCATTACGCCAATGACATATATTTATCATTTAAGGTAGAATTAAAATCTAACAATAAACGCAATGACAATCATATAATGCAAAATACAGACTCAAAAACCAACTAAAATAATTAATAATTATATTTAAACAAATATTTATTCTTGTTTCAATATTTTAACATATATTTTTTAACTAAATGTATTGTAAATTGTTTTATATTGCATAAAAGTAATTTTTTATTTGTTTCAAAAGTTTAGTATCTAAACCGAAATAGGAACAGAATTTATTTAATGTTTTTGTTTTGTGTGAAAATCAAATTATAAATTAATTTTGAAATCCCAATTAGGTTAAGAATGTTAAACCAAAACTCACACTTATACCTTTACCAAAAGAAATCGAAAGAAATTTATTTCTTTGTTTCTTTAATAGTAATAATAAAACAAATTTGATAATTTATCTCTTAGTTTATTTTTCCTATTCTTCTAAATTTTATTATTTTAACCATATTTGATAATTTCAGAATTATGACTTAGAATATTATCAATAATAATTAAATCTCAATTAAAAGGAAAATTATTTACTACAAAAAAAAATTATTGAAATAAATATCATAAAAAGAAAGAGATAAGTAATGAAATGAGTCTAGAAAATAATGAAATTATAACTTTCTAGGTATATTTTTAGTATATTCCAAATGTAAAATCTTCAAAAACTGATTTCTACAATCATTTCTCTTTTTTGTCTTTTAAAATCTAAATTAGTTCATTTGGTTAACAAAAAAATAAATATTCGTGATCAAATTTTTTAGATGTTTTAATTATTTTTATGTCCTATTTTAATATGAAGTAAAATTATTTGTTATGTAAATTATTAATGGCGAAGCCATTAAAAAATAATCAATTCTGTAATCCTGTATTTATATATATATAAATATATATACGAGTGTGTGTGTTAATTAAAATATTAATAAATAAAACAAAAACCAAAAATTTAAAAGGTATCATTTTTAAATCCTTAATATTTGTATAAGCCTTTAATTTCATTTTCTAACTACCAAAATTATATTTTTAACTAATTGTATTGAATAAATATCTTTTTTTTTGATTTTATAAATGTCAATTGTTTTAAACTACCTTAATTGTGTCATGGACGAAAAATTTTATTTCACTAAATATAATATTTCTGTACTGACAGAAAAATCTAACAATTTAGATGCAGTAGCAAAATTTTACAATAAGTCTGTGAGGAATTAATTGACATTGCAACAAGTTCTTAATACACTCAAGTTTTGCAGACAAAATTTAGAAATTTTTGATAACATTTTTTTATTCTCTCTTTACTATCTAGTTTGGCTTCATTTCGATTAAAGCTATATTATTATTAAAATTAATTAAAATTAATTAATAATTGATTTTCTTTAATTACCTGATTTTGAAGAGGTTTACTAATAATTTACTATATTTTAGCGTATTATAGAGTTAGGATTTATAAAGCTTCGGTAGGAATTGTTTCTCTGACTTCACGTGCTCCTTCAAATATTCATCAAAAAGTCAACAGAAAGGTTTGTACAGATCAAATCATAATTTACAACAATATTTCACTAACAATGGTCAACGAGTAGGGGATTCCAATAGAACCTGATTCAAGTGTTGCTAAATTCTTTTACACAATTTAAATCTTCCCATGAAATTATTTAAGAAAAATTGAATTTGTTTTCCCTACATATTTAAATTTATTTTCTGAAAATGTCTTCCTAATCTAATAACATAACTTATTTTGTTTTCGTCATTTAAATTAATTACTGAACCTTTCTTAATAAATTTTTCTATGGTGCCTGAATTAATTTTATATTATTATATTTGTACTCGTTTCGTCAATTGGAATTGGCACATGTTTCTCCAGGGAAATATTGATTTTAAGATTTTAATTTTTTTAATCAATAATTTTTTTCCAGTTTTTGAGCCAAATTATTATTACTTTGTACAACTTCAACAGTATATGCCAAGTAGTAGCTATCATTTACATTAGCACTATATTGTAAGAAAAAACAATTTACACAATATTTCTTATAATAAAGCTGACTTCAGACATTGAGTACATTCTTCGGATCCCTCTCATATCTAAAGAATATTAAACAGTAAGTAAAATATTTACTAAATAATAACTCTAAACAGATTTTACTGTTGGATTCTTTTATTTACTTCAATTTCTTTCTGAAATTACAAATAGCGTTTCGATATACTATAGACAGTTGTAGGTTCTGTTTCCGATTATTTTATTCAAATACTTTCTCAATTTTTTTTTCTTTTATTCTATTTTCTTTGAAAATGACAATAGTATCTCTGCATAGAATCCTTAACAAAGGGGTTGCTCTATTAGACAAGTCAACATATATCATATTATTTTCTTTTTGATATTCAAAATCTTTATATATAAAAAAATAATTTAATCATTATTATGGGAATTTAATGCAAAAGATAATAAAAATGAGCATTATTTTTGTAAAAAGAACATATTGAATTTAGCCAAAACATATAAAATAAAAAAAAATAAATCAATAATTTCTTTACATTTAAAAATTTTAAAAATGTTGACCATTTGTTTTACAAAAGTAAAAATAAATAAATGAAAATAATTGAAATAAAAAAATATCAATAATGAAAAAGATGAAGAATTTTACCTAAATTAATTTTAATATTTTGTATCTATAATTTCTCCTCTGAAAAAGTTATTTAAAACATTCGTCATTTTTTTAACCAATTTCCGAGAAAACATCAATTCTATCATGGAAAACTTCAAATTTGACTCATTGATCTAGTGATGTGAAATAATCTAATTTTCAATAAAGAAAATAGCGAGTATTATTCCAGGAGAAATTTTTCTAGATTTTTTTTTTACTTTAAAATCTGTTAAAATTACCGAGAAAATTCTTTCGATGAAATTTCTGTTTGTTGGAATAAAAATTTTGAAAAAATAAAAAATATTTAAAAACGCTATTATTTTTTCAGATAATTTGAAAAATATAGCCAATTTTTTCGAAAATTTTAATTAAATTGAGAAAATGACAATTAACGTCTTTTAGAATAAAATGTTGTTATTATTTTTATAATAGAAAAACATGTAAGTAAATATGGTTATAACAAATATTTAAACGAATAATAATAATAATAAATTTTGGTTATGAGTGATCAGGGCCGTTTATCAGCCGAAATATATTTTTTGAATAAACATTGCCGAAAATTGCTAACATTGTTATTTGTTTAAACTCTATTTATATAGATAATTCCGCTACCGACACAAAAAAACATTTAACAGTTTATTGAAACAAATACCTGCCAGATGAAATGTCGTAATAGTAAAATTTTTTATATATTTATTTGCAATTTTCTGAAGTTCAAATTTGATTTTTAAATGTTTAAAATACTTTTCTTAAATCTAAATTAATAATTTCGGATTTTTATAAAATTTAAAATTTTTATTCGGATCTCTTGAATTTATAATATTGATAAATCGAATTTGAAAATTTTGAAAATATGTTTAAATAAACATGTTTGCTGGATATATTTGAGTGAAAGAAAATATCAATCAGAGAAAAAGAGGAGAAAGCGAAAGTCTAGTTAAATTTTGGTTATGAGTGATCAGGGATGTTTGTCGGCCGAAATATTTCATATTTTATGAATAAACATAGCGGAAAATGGCAAACCTTGTTATTTGTTGAAACTTTATTTATATAAATAATTCCGCTAACTACAAAAAAGATTTTAAAGTTTATCAATAATAATAATAATAATAATAATAATAATAATAATAATAATAATAATAATAATAATAATAATAATAATAATAATAATAATAATAATAATAATAATAATAATAATAATAATAATAATAATAATAATAATAATAATAATAATTCTAAATAAAGATAATTAAAAATTTAATACCAATCCTGAATATTATTTTACTCAGTACTTTAAGCATTTTCATATACTGAAAAAAATTCACATTAAGAAAAGCATTATTGCCCAATTAAAGACAAGAATAAATTATTTAAGTGGATTAGATATAAAGCTAGAATTCCGAAAATAGGAGTCACATGCAAATACGAATGCCTAATTTTTAGTTTTTTATTTTACTTTTAATTTGGAATATACACTAAAAGCAATTAAAGTTTTGATATCTCAACGTCCAATGAAGATAGAGCTGAAATAAGTAATTAAACCAGCATAAATACGAATTTTCCATCTATGATTTTTATTTAAATTTTTATATTAATTTATTTTAAATTTCAAAGTTATAATTTAAATATAAATTAATTTTTAAAAATAATTTAATAATTGCAACATATATAAATTAACCTTTTGAATAATAACCTAAATAATTAAATATCTGTATATTTTTTTCAAATATTTCCGATAATATATTATAGTCTTCCACTAAAACAACAGATCTCGTTAGTTAGAATCAAAAGGTCCCAAAAAGATCCCAAATGACAATGCAAAGTTTGTTTTTCAAAGATGTTTTTCAAAAGTTATCAATATTCCCAGTGCACTATTGATTTAAATGGTGCCTTTGAGAAAGACAACCATTCGGGAAAATGAGTCTTTTATTATATAAATTATGAGATATCCCAATGAGACTCCTAACATTAATTCAACAACCATTTATTTATTTAATAATCAATGAATTAGTTTTGTTTTACTCCGTGCTCAAATATTTTTAAATTTAATGACTATATATATATATATATACATATATATATATAACCAAATTTAAGCAGTATATAGTTGTTATAAAAAAATTCTAATGATTAAAACAATATTTATTTCAAATGCATTTTTACTGATTTCCTCTAATGAAAAATCAATTATTTGAATGTGAAATAATTTATGCAGAACTAAAAAATAGTGATAAATCAATATATTACATAAAATATGTCAAATCTTTATTTTAGTTTACTTTTATTTCAGTGTTTATGTTCAGATATGATTATCGTTGGAAACCATTTATTTCGAGAAAAACCTTGACATTGTGATAATTATAGTTATAATGAATTCATTTTGAATAATTTTTCAATATAAAAATAATTTTAAATTTGTGATTATTTTTAATTACTTTAATGTAGGCTTATGGTTTTGTTTTATTGAATGTTTTTTTGTATATTTTCGTTTCAATATATTACAAACGTTTTTTAACTTTTTATACATGCATATATATATATATATATATATATATATTTACAAATAACTCAATCAGTTTATAAATATAATAAATAAATGTTTTTATTGGTAAAACAAAATATTGATGAGTATAAAATTGATATAGATAGAAAACAAAATTATATTCTAAATCCATTAATTAAAACAAGACTCAATATTTGTCAATAATATAACAATAAATGTTCATTTTTTATTGTTATTTATTCTCAAAGTCACATATTAAAACAAATAAATTTGTCTATAGACCTCTATTTTGAAGGGTAAATCTCCAATATTTTGACGAAAAACCTTTTTGTTCTATTTAAATAATTAACGAAGCCAACAAGATTTTAATTGAATAATCAATTAGTTTGTGTTTAATAAAATTGCATAAATATTTCTTAAAAACAATATTACAATATTGTTTTGCTAATCTTTTTATTTTTCCTGTTAAAATATCGATTTTTCGAGTTTTACGGTTTTTAAATAAACTTTGCACTTTAATTGAATTTTTTAATTTTTTAATATTACTTTCAATAGTCATATTTCTTTCAATGGTATTTTCATAAACTTTAGAGAGGATAAGATAACCTTATTATGTTTAAATTAAAACTTCCTAAATAATTTTCTTCCTCCATATCAATAAACCTATTTTATTATTCACAATAACTTTATCCTTCTCTTTTACCTGAAGTGTACTCACAGCTGAAAATTGAGGTATATATATATATATATATATATATAGCCATTCATTAATAATAAATAAACAATATATAAAATCTCAAAACCTAACATTCAATACCTACAATCAAAACTTACTACCATCCGTGACCCAAATATTTAATAATTAATATAATTTATTCTATTTTTAGAAACTACCTATTCTTTTGGGACTGATATTCATCAAGCTCCTCAAACAATTGTAACATTTTAATCAAACATATGGCGAGCGGTTAAACCAACACAAATATCCAAAAAATCCACAAAGAAATTTGTGTTATATATAACTAATAGTAAAATCTTTGCGATTTGTATGTTGTTAAAAAAAATAAGATAAATTCCAAAATAAATTGAAAACTTTTTTTTTATTTTACTTTTACCAGTTACCAATTCTAGCAAAATGTAAAATTTACATTTAAAAAGAAACTAAACGTGTTTTTTGCCAAGTAATTTCCGACCAAATATTTAGTTTTTTCGCTACAGTTTTCTATTATTTATGAATTAATTTAAATATTACACTAACTTTGTTTAAATAATTTTAAAATTTTTATTTATAAATAGTAATAGAATATTCAAATCTTCATTGTAATTATATGATATCGTTTATTATTTGCATAAATTACCTAAAAATAAATTTTATATTGTAATTAATATTATATCAAACAATTAAAACATTAAAATTTTCAGTTTTAAAAAGAAATTTAATTCACCACTTAATTAAAGTTTGTTCAATTAAAACATTTTTAAGAGTCAATTATTAATAAATATTAAACGTATACATTTATAAAATTTCTAATTAAAATGAATATTTTCATTAATTTCAACATTCTATATTTAAAATTAATTATTTTAAAATTATTTTCTTTTTTAAAAAATGTATTTTGATTATTATAATTCTACTTGACTCAATAGGTTTTATTATTATATATATATATATATATATATATATATATATATATATTCTTTGGAAGCATACAAAAGTATAAATATTTTGTAATCATATTTGACTATTTTATCAATTATTCAGCTTAATTTTGACCGTCACATTGAACTTCTTAAGTCACAACATTCTGTCTCTGTTTTAGCGACTCAATATATACTCCAAATACTAACAAAATAATTAATTAACTTTGGACTTCTCTTAAGCTTTCTCTCTCTTTTTATAAATGTACATAACTGTAAAGTGCATAATTAAAGAAGAAATTTCATTATACTTTTTGATTTTGTTTGTAATATATTTCTTTTAGGTTTATTTATTTCGTTTATTGTTTATCTTAAAATTTTGTATTTTCTAATAAAAATATCAGTATTTTAAAAATAATTGAAATATAATAACAACAAACTCGTTTTTCATATATTCTAGTCATAATTCATGTTTAATTTAATATCTGTTGCGCAATAAAAAATGCAACCATTTTTGGTAATGATTTTCTAGAAATTTATTATTATTTTACTTAAGTTTATATTTTTCATAGACAAAAAACTGCATAGACATTTTTAATTGCACTACCTGCTCTTGCACTGCTTGTCAAAGTTCTCCATTCTCTTTAAGACTAATTTTTAAGAGGTTGTCCTTAGTCAACCGGGTTTGAATAATTGCCTGTGACGCTCTTTAAAATTCCAATTAATTGAAAAACAATAAAAAGTTTATTCATTTCAAATATCTGCAATTATTAAAACAAATTGGTAAATTAAAATCTATTTTCAATTTATTAATTAAAATGCAAAATTAACTAAATATTTGATATTGTTAAAAATTGTATTTTAAAGTTATTCATTAAGCTGTTTTCCTTTAATTAAAAATATTTTTAGTAAAAATCAGCCTAATAAAAGTTAATATTTTTAGACAAATAAAACATCCTTCGAACACAAGTCAAACTCATTTATTTGTATACATACACAAAACTAAAAGTCTCAACAGACTTCATTAAAAATGTCATTAACTTCAGTCGTAATTTTAAAATTATTGTATATATCTTACCAAAATATTATTTTACTATTTATATTGTAATTATCAGTTTTAATTTCATTTAATTACTTTAGAAATAATTGACACGAAATTTTTTTTTCAAGGAATTAAAGGAATATAGATATCAATTTGTTAAATGTTTTATTTTACTAATTTCTACAGGAAATCTTACATCTGCTCTTCATTATATGAAGGAAAAAGGTAAGTATGACATGACGTGACGCATGATTGACTATGGTAACGCATGGTTACTAATTAATGCAAGAAACTGTTTTATAATAATAATAATAATAATAATAATAATTATTATTATTATTATTATTATTATTATTATTATTATTATTATTATTATTATTATTATTATTATTATTATTATTATTATTATTATTATTATTATTATTATTATTATTATTATTATTATTATTATTATTATTATCATTATTAGAAATAACAAATATGATTATAATTAATATGTTATAATTAATAATAAATTATAAATTAAAGTCGAAAATATTCAGTTTTTTTAGATGTGTGTTGGTTAACTACTAATTACTGTTGAATATATTGTTAATAAAAGAGTAAATTTAATTAAATTTGAAATCAGCCAGTCTCAAGAGAACTTGATCAAAAAGTAATTTTTTTTCAATAAGAATAAATTAATAAAGAATTTTCTAAATGGTTTTTAAATATTGCAACATTATATGAAAATTTGAGGAAAGAAAATATTAAAATAATAATAATAATAAAAAAAAATTAATGATAACTTTAATAAGTTTCTGTATTTAGAATCTCCAATGACTCCTCAGATAGTCGATTTCAAATCAAAAATTGAGGTTTCAACTGGACAAGGAGCTAATCTAACTTGTAACGCTGAAGGATCCCCTATTCCCTTGGTACATTGGGAAGTCCAAATAGGTAATCCAAATAGTCCAAATCCTGAAAACCGACCACTTGGTGATGAGCAACCATCATCAAGTACAATTCATCTCACTGATATTACAGAATCTGGTTCCTATGTTTGTCATGCAAAAAACAAAATGGGTCTTATCAAAAAGGAAGCTCAAATAATTGTAAAAAGTAATTTTCAAAAGTATAATTGAGTTTATGATTTATCTTTGTTAAACATTAAATATATAGCATATACAACAAAAATATGTGATATCTAACTTGTTTAATTATAACAGATAATATTTTGAAACAGTATATATATATATATATATAATGATAAACCTCAAACATGATTTTGATTTGTTTATCAATTTACATGTAATTGATGTAATTCCACATAAGGTAGAATGACAGAGAAATGATTGAGTGAAAGTCAAGAAAATCACTGAATAAATAAAATACGTAATATTTGCGCGCACAATAAAGTATAAAAAATGAAAATATGAATTATTGATATTAAAACTTTTAAATTATTTATAAACAACTTATTTAATATTTTATAAATTTACGAGTTATTTCTAAATGCAATAATAATAATTTTTAAAATTTTATAATTTTTATAATTTTTAAAATGATCTTTCAACAACTTTCTATCATTAAGTAGTAAGTTATGAAAATTATTTGTTGAATTAACTAATTTTATTAATGGTAAAATTTTAAATTTATCATTATGAGTATTTTATGCTCAAAGTGTTTAAAAAGTTTTTAATTTATTTTGTAAATTTTTATTATTATTGTTTTATAATATTTTATTATGTCGTGATTACGTAATATGTTGTTTGGTTCAAATATATATTTTGAAGAAATTAATTAATCTCCAAACACAATTAATTTAAAAAAATTTAAGTTTAGTAATAATTTTAAAATTAATTACCTAAAAATCTAAAATTAAAATTTATTAAAGTAAAATAAATTTAAAATATATTAATTTAGATTCATTATCTATCCAAAAAATAGAATTTCAATTATTAAATTTTGTTAAACGGTATAATTTTCTTATCTAGAAATATTTATGTGCTCAAATAATTGAAATTTGATATTTATTAATTATTATCAATTTATTTTTATTTTCTTAGAAAATGCTATTAATATTACGGGGAATTTAATTTATTTTAAACGAAATATCTTTTTGATAAATTTTTATCTAATAATTGATATTCTTTTATTTTTGAATTCAATTGTTCATTAAGATTGATTTTCTAAAATTATTTTTATCATTTTTAAAATATACTTTGCTGAAATGTTAAAAATAAAATAATATTTAATTTAGTTCATTAAATACTTTAGATTAATTAATATTAATTACTAAATTAATAACTTTAAAAATTAAAGTATAATAAACAATTAAAACAAATTTTAACTATTATTGTTCATATTTAGAAATAAGAAAATTTTTTTATAATATCAATTATGTAATTTTAAAAGTTACATTATGTATATTAATGCACTATTCATTGGTTTTATGTTAATTTTTATTAATAATTCTGAATATGGTATCGTTTTAACTAAAATCACTTTACTTTTTAAAGTAATGTATGATATATAAAAATATGTTATAATGTAAAATGATTTAATGATCATATGTAGACTAGTCAAACTCACATTGGAAATGTCTCTAGTAAATACATGAAATATCAGTACAATACAAAAAAAGGTAGAAGTTTTATATAATTCCAATTAATTCATCAAAAGTCGCACATTTTTATTTTAAATTAAATAATTACTTAACAATTTTAAGTAGTTGTCAACATTATGCTGATTTCATATCCCTTTTTGTCCTTGGTTTCTATCTAAATATCATTGAGATTATCTATCAAACATAAAAATAATTTATGACAATACTAAAGTTTAAATCAGTTATAAGTCAGTTTGAGGACCACATATGTTCTATCTTCATAATGTAGAGAATGAGTAAGAAATCCTATCTAAGTAACTGAAACCTAGTTGATGGTGTTACTTGAGACATAACATATTTAGGCTTTAAGCTTTTCTATTGTTTTTCATCTATTATACAACCTCACAAACATATGGAACAATTAAAAGGAAAGCACCATTCAAATACACATTTTACAATATGTTTTGACAGTTTTGACAATTAGCATTATAGAAACTGACAATGTTGCAAATTATTTAAACAATTTATAAATATTTTATTAATTTTGAAAAATATAATTTTAATTAATATATTGAATTTATTAAAAATTATTTGACTATGAATCATATATCAATGTTTTTTTTCGATATTGACAAATTTTTGGCATAGCCATTTTCAAGGGATTATTAAAAGGCTTTGCCAAAAATTCGTGAATATCAAAGAAACATCGATATCTTTACCGATTCATAATCAAATATTTTTTATTAAATTCAATTTAAAATATAAGTAATCAGTGGTGAAAACTAAAGAAGTTCATATTTTAATTAATATAATTTCAATTTATTATTCAATTTTTTGACTTTTTTCAAAATAAGTGTTTTTTGAAGAATATTTTTTAATAATTTTTTTTAGTTTTTAGTTAGTACAAAAGGTTTATCACAATTTTACAGTCATAGTTACATATCAAGAGACATACTTATTAAACAACATCCTTATCTACTTGGCTAAATTATCAGAAAGTTAATCAAGCTTTTATAATAATGATATTCAACCTTAAATGGTCTTGATTCTAACCAAATTTTGGTAAAATATAATTCATTCTTTCTTCCTCGTCGGAAAAAACTGATACTCTGAACGCTTATTATGATCAGTCTGTCACCTAAAACCTTCCTTCAATAAATTACTGTCAATAATTACATCAAATAACCTTACCCTTGGACTTCGTCGTTCTTTTTCAATGTCATTTCTCTTCCGAATTATTATGTATTGTGAAAAATAGCTATTTGACATTCATAGTCATATTTAGTCAATTTAAACAAATTAAAATGTCTTTATGATTTACTTATATTGAATGCATCCAAACTTTCTTGGGAACTTAAAACAAACATCTAATGACAAACAACTTTTTGATATATAAAAAGTTGTTATTTTTAATATTTTACATTAATGTTAAAAAGAATAATTAATGTTTCAGATTAAATGACAAAAATTATTCAATCATTTATAAGTTAAACAAAAAAAGTTTTTTGAATTTCATTTAATTAGAGCGTTTCAACGTGTGACATTATAAAGGCATTTACGCTAGGCATACAATTTATAAACATCTACTAAAAATCTCAGAGAAAAAAAAATTCTTATAAAATGTTCTGAAAAAGGACAGAGATAAAAATATCAACTCTTTTGAAAACCTTTTTATTTAAACTGGTAATGTAATGTTTTAATATTACAATTCAATGAATGTTCAAAGTCATAAAAATAAAAAAAAAATTACTTATTCACTCAAGCGGAACAATTCATTGGACAATGCTGATGCAAATAAATGACAGTCGTACCGTGAAACTATATACTTAAATTATCGAAGAGTTGAAAAGATTTTATATTTAACTAAAAATCAAATAATAATAATAATAAATATTATTGTTACGTACCTCTATATAAACCAATGAAGGTTAAAAATGTTTTTTGAAATTTTTTTTAACATCAAAATAAATTGTTTATCAAAACTGCTTTATGAAATATTTTAATTAAAATTTAATAAATATAATAAAATAAAAAATATTTTTGTTAATTAACTAATTTAGAAAAAACTAACAGTTTTAATAAATAGAAAATAAAAGAAAATTTCTTTCAAATTTTTTCAACATTTTTATTTATCATAGATTAATAAAATCACGCTCTACTAATGAGAAATTAATTACTAGAATAATACGATTTTTCACTACATTTGTTTGAATTTTTTATTAAATGGACTTTTAATTGCAGAAAAACCAATGGCTCCAACTTTAGTCAGCTACAGCAAAGTCGAAGCCACATCTGCAGTCATTGAATGGCTACCAGTAAAATCCAATCCACCAATTGACTCATACACTTTACTTATTAAAGATACTTCCAACAAAGATCCTCATTTAGGTCTCAGACAAATTGCGAATCTATACTTTCCTCCGCAAAAGTTGTCGTCAGAATCTAAAAAGGTTTCTTTTCAAATTACAGAATTGAAAGCCTACACAAACTACGAAGTTCAAGTCGTTGCTGTTAGTAATAATATCGGCAATTCGGATCCAAGTTTACCAATACGTTTTCAAACTTTAGAACTACGTAAGGTTTCACTCTTTTATAAAATATACAAAAAGAATTTATAATAAATTATTATACTTTTTCAAAACCCTCATGTGGGAGGTAAACGATCTTTTGATTTTAATTTTCTCAACCAAGATGATAGGTCAAAAAATGTATCCTCCAAACTTATAGAAATAATATGAAGAACATGGGAAATTGCGTCTCGTATTTTAGTAATGAGAAATATAAAGCAAAGTCACACAGTAAGAATATAAATAATGCATTTGTATGTTTATCAACATAGTAACTACTCAAAACTCTAAGTAAGCCCTAAAAAGCATTACAAAATTTAAAGAAGCCCCCTTAACATTCATAACGTTTTCACTCGAGAAATCACAATTTCAAACTTGTATATGGCGTTATGCGATTTGAAAGGATGGAAAGCCAAGATCTATCCGCACTCGACCTAAGAAACCAATCAGAAAGAAAACCAGTAATTACCACGGACATAGGGTAGCCTCAGCCATTGACGAAATAAAATGCCATTTTTTACAAGATGATTTTAAAAATCCAATAAAAAGACTTATACAAGAATAAAATATATATATAAAACTTCGATGTCTCTAACCTAAACGAGCAATGAAATAAAACTTGAAATATGCAAGGATAAAATTTATGTGAAATGAAGAATAATATAAATCTAACATAAACCCTTTCTAAAACATTGTTTTTTTATGTTAAAATCAGGTCACAAAATATTCAAAACTTTATATTTTGCTTACATCAAAAATAATAATTTTAATTATTATAAAGTAATATGTTAATTTGTTTTAATATGTGTCCTGATATGTGTCTAAATAGGTTTCCTAATATATGTCATAATATGTTTCGTCCTCATATGTCCTAATATATATCTTTATAAGTCTTCTAATATGTGTCTCAATATGTCTTATTATGTATCGTAATAAATCTTCTATTATGTGTCGTTATATGTCCTAATATATGTCTTAATATTTATCGGATAAATATTAGGAGATTTATTAGGACACATATTAAGACATATGTTAGGACTAATTTTATCTTAATATGTGTCATTATATGTGTCCTAATATGTCCTAATATGTATTATAATATGAGTTTTTATATGTTTCATAATATGTGCTCTAATAAGTGTGTGCTCTAAATGTGTGTGCTAATATGTCTTAATAAGTATCCTAATATGTCCTAATATGTCTTAATATTTGTCCTAATATGTGTCCTTATATGTGTCCTAATATGTTTTTATATGTGTCATAATATGTGCTCTAATAAGTCTTCAAATGTGTGTCCTAATATGTATCTTAATATGTCTCCTAATGTGTACCCTATTACGTGTCCTTCTATGTGTCATAATATATTCTTATATGTATCTTAATAAGTCTCCTAATATGTATCCTAATATATGTCTTAATATTTGTTCTAATATGTGTCCTAATGTGTGTCCTAATATGTTCTAATATGAATCCTAATATATTTCTTAATATGTGACATAATGTGTCCTAATATTTGTCCTAACAATTTTCCATATTTTGGGTTGCAAAATAAATTAATTGACAAAGCATATCCATAAAAAATATTGAATTTAATATAGTTTTGGCGTGAATTAGAAGTTCTCCTCAAACTTCTACAGGAAAAATAATCAATAATTATTATTGGAATTATGCTTTGTAATTCATTTCGATTTGGCTAACGATTTGATTATAGGAATATTCAATTTCAGTGAAAATATTTTTCCACTTTATTTTTTAGAGAAAATTGTTTTTATTCAATTTATTTTTAATTAATAACATATTTAAGAGGTTCTGAAATCTTGAGGGTCTCTCTATTGAGGGGTATATTAATTGAGCTATGTTTGTGTGGATAATTATTTTTTATTCACTAAATATAAACTCAAACTAATTTATAGTAATTGAGAACTATAAAATTTATTTTGTTAATAAATTTTATTTAATTTTCAGCCCCAAGTTCACCTCCAACCGATCTGTTTGCTAAAGCAATTTCTCCGGACTCCATTAAAGTTACCTGGAAGCCCCCACTCCAACAAAATGGTAGAATAAAGGTATATAAATCATTATACTGAAAATGATAATATTTAATAATAATAATAATAATAATAATAATAATAATAATAATAATAATAATAATAATAATAATAATAATAATAATATTATGTTTTATAGAAAATTTGACTATGAATAAATATTATCTAAGGTATTCACGAAAAGGCTGTGTCGTATATTTGTGAATACCTTAAATCTATCTGATTCATAGTTAAATTTTGTAGAAAATATTATGTCACTTATAAAGATATCAGAGGTGAAACACGAAAAAAAGTCCTTATAATATATATAACCTGGTTTACCCAGGTGATTTGTAATTATTAATTAAAATCCAGTTTTGGAAAAACCAAAATCCCTAAATTCTAATTGGTCAATGGAACTAAACATTTAGTATATAAACCGTGACTAAATCCACTAGTTTGTCATCAAACGAGATATAGACTTATTAATTAAACGATTTCCTATCCAATAGAATAAAAGGAAACTCATAAAATCCTTCGAATATATTGAATAAAAAACTGCAAACCAGGTAAGTCGATGGTAAATACATACTAACTCCACTAGGTCATTTGTTTGTAAGTTACAAAGCGATAGTATTTTAAATCAAGTAGCACTTAGTATTTTCAGTTCTAATTTTTCACCCATTCGTCAGGAAACGTAGATCCGATCAACTTGTTTCTACTTAGGAAGATATAGTATCAAAACTAAACTTTTTTTTTTTGATATATTTCTCGATAACTTTTGATTCTCTACATGATAGCATTTTAAAAATTGCAAAAATCATAACGGGCTCGTCAAACACAAGTCATTCTGGGCGGGAATTTTTGAAACTTTATAGGCTTGTATCTTTGTCAATTTATATTTGTTTACATAATCTTTTTTTTTATAATCAGTCTCCCTATAAGTTGTAATGTATATTTTGTTGTTGTAATTGATATTTTATTCTGATCAATAAATATTTTATTGTTCTCTCAGTCATTTATTCTATCGTATTAATTAATTAAACGCACAATCCAAGTATAGTGTTGTAGTCTATCCACCCAGTCAGAGGAGTCAATAATAATAATAAAAATAATAATAATAATAATTATTTATATTAATTTTATGATAATTTAAAAATAAATAATTATTCTATTTTATAATAAATATTTAATTCAGTAAACCAGAGTCATTGAGATAAACATTAGCATATTTATTTAAAAGAATTTTAAAGTAATCATAAAGCTTTTGTGACGTTAATTGAATATTTTTCAAGTAGTAAAAAAACACTTTATTAAAACATATTAATATGGGATAATTTATTATTTATTTCATTATTTTAATTATTATCATAATTATTATAATAATTTATTTTTTTATTTTCACTACACTATTGAATAGTTTATATTAGTCAATTCTTCTTTAATTAACAATAAAATCAAGTTTTCAATAATCTCTGCAAAGATTCTCATAGAAATGATGAACTCTGAGTTCCGAAACAAAAATGACACATGAGAGTGATTGAATATGTTTATTCAATTAAATTGGCCTCTGTGATAAATAATGTCACAATTTCGTTTTATGAAGAATATTTACGAAGACAAAATGACAAATATTGACTCGACTTCTTTGGCTTTTCATTAAAATGTAATATGCTCAATTAAACGCGTGATTTTAACAAATTATTTAATATTTTTCTTATTTAAGTTAACATATTAATATTAGTTCTCTAATAATTAATGTAGAGTTTTTTTTAATTAAATTGTTTACTGATGAAAAAGAGAATGATTAACTATTATGCTGTTGTAATTTAATTATATATTATCTTGTTCCCGTTATCAATCTCATCAGGACGTTTTCTTCTAAGATATGACATGCAAGAGAATTGTATTTAATTTCAATGGAGCCCTGTAGTAATTTTACATTTACTGCATCGAATCTAATACTGATTCAAGTCTCTACCTAACTTATTTAATCATGAATTTTTTATATCATAACTAAGTCTATTTCTTTCCCTCTGCTTTTAGGTACTTCGTAATGTAGTAACTCACCTGTCTAATTTTCCAGATTGCGTGATAAAAAAAGAGTCGTAACATATGGAAATTTAATTATTATTAAATTTAATTAATTATTATTATATACTTTTTAAAGTTACTCATATATCAACTTTGCTCTGTTACTTCTTAACTTTCATTTACTAAAATGGGCCTGAACTGCTAACCCTACCATGGAGCAAAATGAATCAAATTTTCCCTCCTTTATTTATATAATTTTTAAAAATAATTCAACTTCAAAACCTCATCCAAAATATCTCCACTAATTTTAATCATAATTTTTTTTATCACTAGAAAAGATTTATTCAATTCTTAAAATTACTGAAATATTTGGAATCATGAATTATTCGATTTTTCTTTCACAGTATATTTTGTTTAAATGAGGACTGTGGTTAAAATCCAAGTCAGTAAAGAAAGAATTTTAAGTTTTTTCTCGGTAAACATTTAAGTTTTACAAATACAAATATTGCACTATGAGTTTATTTATCAATTTGAAGATAAATGTAAAGGGGGGGGGAGTGAAATATTAGATAATATTAAATTGCTAAATTGTATCAATAAGTATTATCAAAAAATAGAATTGCAAGATTTTTCTATGTTAATTAATTAATAATTTTATTAAAGAAATCAAATATAAACAAAACAGATATGTTGGATTTTTTGAAACATTAGAAAATATTTACCAAAAATATTATTTGATATTATGTAATGCCTTATATCGGTATGTTTGCCTGATGTGCGGGTTTTCAGATTGTGTCATTGTTTATATTTTATCCATATGTAACATGTACTATTTACACATTTGTAGTATATATCTTCAGTTAATTTGTAAAATTAAGATCTAACAGAAAATTAACAGTAAATTAATCTCGTTTCCTTAAAATTAAACAAAATATTATAAAATATAAATAAAATTCCATTTAACAATAACGATGGGTAAATCTAAAAATTATTACATTTTTATAAATAAATCCTATCGATTTGCATTTATATTAAAATAATTTAATTTGATTTTTATGGTAAATAAAAATATTTTTTTCTTTTTTAAATTAATTAATATTTTTGATGGACATTTGCTAATCCAGATAGATAATCACGAAATATATTGCTTTCAAATTCCACTTGAAAAATATTTGCTTAATATTTCTTCGAAAAACAATATATTTTTTCCAAAGTTTTAAATTGAATTTATTTCGAATAGATTCCAATTGAAATTCAATCATTTATTTAATTAGACTAATATTATGTTTATTGGAATTTATTTTTAAATTGTTCATTAGAAAAAATAAAATAATTATTTGCAAATGTTATTTATTATTTATCATTGTTTTATTTACAAATACTTTGACTTTCCCTTGACTAAATTTAGGTAAAAAAAGGATCATTTTGTTTAAAATATTAAAGAATGCATTGTTAGAAAAATATAAGAAATAAAAATATAGAACGTAAAATAAATGATGAATTATAGGATGTCATTATTTTATTGAGAACAAATAAAATGAAAAATTGGTTATCAAATACAATTTCGAAAAATATATATAAAAGCGATCAATGTTTTCAAGGGATTAAATGTTTTAAATCTCATTCATATAAACAAATTATTAATTCCATCAACATTCAGTTCTCACAGATTTGCAAACAACTTTTTTTCGTTTTATTTTATAATTAAAATAACCTAATAAATTATTTTAAATAATGAAACTAATAGCAATATAAGATATTTTTTAAATCTTCATCACTGATTGCTTTTCATTTTCAAATGACATTATTTTTAAAAAATAACGTCATTTGAAAATAAAAAATAATAATAATAATAATTTTCCGCAAAAAAGAAACTGAAGAGGATTATTTATTAATTGAAACTTTTTTCAATATAATTATTACTTCGCAGCAAGGGCTTATTTTATTATTTAATTATCTAATATAATTAGTAATAGTAGTAGTAGTAATAATAATAATAATAATAATAATAATAATAATAATAATAACATTAATACTTATACTAGTAATAATAAAAGTAATAAATGTATAAATAATAATAATGATATATCATTAATTAGGGTTACCGACTATATTACACAGAAAGATTGTGGTCTGCCATTGATAATTGGCATATTCGAGAAGTTCAAGATACCCCTTACTATTTAAACAACTTAATACACAATGCCACTTATTATGTCAAGGTAAATGCCTATAATCTTGCCGGAGACGGTCCAGTTAGTGATGCGTTTCCGATTCTCGTGGTAGTTGGAGGTAATTTTTTTCTTATTTCTGTTATTTAAGATTTTACGAATTAATGGTGCATTTATCATTATTATTATATTTTGTTTAAATTTTGAATTTAGAAAAAGAATAAGTCATATTTATTAATATATGATGGTGGATTTCACTGGAGACCCCTCAAGGAATGAGGAATTAATTTATTTCGGATAAATTGACTTAAAAGTAATTTAAAATAACCCAATTTAATTTTTATCCTAAACATGCCTGCCTTTTTAATATGTTTTAACGGGTTTTGAATAAATGTATAATAATATCCGACAAATAAATTTAACAAAATTTATTTCTCACTTCTCAGCAAGAATTTTATCTACTTCGTCAACTAAAATGCCAAATGACATCATTAATTTGCATAAGAAGTTTTTCTGTAAATTCTCTATCAGATAAACTTTTATCTCTTTGATACGATAATATTATAAAATTGCTGAAAGTTGTTTTCTGTAAAAATTAATGAAAATTTATTATCAATGAAATTGGAAAATAAATAAATAAAAATGAGAAAGCAGGATATTTATTTATTATGATCATCAATTGGTTTAAAATTTAATTTAATTATTCAAAATTTTTATTTAATTTAAAATTATTTGTTTTTATAAAATCAGAACCATTGGATCATGAGAAATGATTTATTTTTTTTATAAAATGGGTTATTATAGGTTTATATAAAATTATTATTGTATAATTCGTTAAATCATCTAATCTCGTGGAGACAACCTGGGCGAAAAATACTGGAAAAGGGTGGCTTGTCTAGATTTGGTTTTTGAAGAGCATCTGGTTTTTTTAAAAACATACTAAATTATTATTATAAAATTGTATTGTTTAAGAATATTTTAGTTGGATTATTTTATAAATAAAATCAAATATAAGGAATATTTTGTCATTAAATATGATTCTATTAGTAATGATAATTATAAAGTTTAAATAAACTTTGCTGATTAATTTTTGAAAGCTATTTTTACTAAAATAATTTTGAATAAGATATTTTTGATTACAATTACTTTGAAATTTAATAAAAAGAGATCCTACTGAGAAAGAAAATAATTAAAAGAAAGAGCTGGTCTAAACAAGGTTGGGAACCACTAGTCTAGATTGACTCTTTGAAAATAGCCGTTAAATATAGCAGTCACTTGCAAATTTTACTATTTATATCAATAAAGTTTTTTAATAATAATAATAATAATAGTATTATTATTATTATTATTATTATTATTATTATTATTATTATTATTATTATTATTATTATTATTATTATTATTATTATTATTATTATTATTATTATTTTATTATTATTATTATTAATGTTATTTTTATTAATTATTAGTACAATTTCGAATACTAAAATCCTTATTCGTTCAAAATAAAAATAAATTGATTCATCAATTTTCTACCAATCAAAGTTCATGTTAAATATCACTCACCAGTTATTTTAGTAAAACAAAAACTTAATTAGTTATTTTTCATTTTAATTGATTTTTAAAATAAATTAATACATTAAATTATATTAAAGATTATTATATAATCTTTTTGATACAACTTTAATGTAAATCGTTTTTACTTGAAATATATGCTTTTAGTTTTTTTAAAACAAAGTTCAACAAATTTTGTTTACTTTCTATTTGAAAAGTTATTTAATATTCCAAAAAAAAGATTTAAATTTAACCATTGTAAATATTTATTACTGATTTTATTGATTAGTCTGATAAATTTGTTAGATAAACAAATTTTGTAAGCAACCTCTAAAGCTTTTGAATACAATATTATTTATAAAAGAAGAATTTCATAAATAGTAAGTCATTTTCTTAACATTCATATGTTTTTTCTATATCTATCTTTTTCAATGAGTTCAATAATCAGCTATGTTAGAAGCTATAACATTTAATTCTTCAGTCATCAAAATAAATTACTAAGACTATTAAATCCAAAATTATATCTCATCAAAATCTGATTATATAAACAAATATTCTTGGGACATTTTCTAAATTTTAATTTCAACCAAATATCAACATACCATTGCATTCATACTTGAATTTCAATTTTATTAAAAATTATTTTATTTTAAAATTTCAATTATCATTTCAATTTTAATATCTTAAAATAATTTAAGTTTCAATTAAAACTTTACAAATTTTAATCGTGAACTAATTTAATTTAGTATTTTAATTTTAACTCCTCACAAGCTAATTACGTAATAAAATTATATGCTTTTTGCAGTCCCTTTTCCAAAGTTCATGCCCAAAAAGAAATTTATAATTTTGGTAAATAACTGATTTAATTATCTATTTAGTAATAAAGTGAAAATAAAATCTTTAAAATAGATAGTTGTCGAATGAAGATTGTATGAGTGGATGTATGCATCTTGTATCAATAATCAATGAACCAATGAAATTCGATATCTAAATATTAATCATTCTGAAAGCAGAATTATTATTTTGTCCAGTATTAGCAGTTTTTTTGGAAAGATTTGTTGAAGAAAATGTTAAAGCTTTTAACTTTCCATCAATAACAAGTTTTTTTGTGTGTTTATTATTCAATAATTCTTATAATATTATTTATAGACAGAAATTTGGCTTAATACAATCTGATTTTCTGTCGATATATAAAATTTTTATATAATCAAAACAAATTTCTAAAATTATGAATTTAATTTATTCGGATTATTTTAGAAAAATTACTTTGCAAACGACTTTATACTTTCTATTTTATTTATTTCCATAGTCGGAAACACTAAAATTAGTTTATTTTGATCTTTTCATTATTATATTTTAAAAACTATTTTTTAAATAGACCAAATATTGGACAGTCTTTACTTTAAGGTGCTTTAAAGATGGTGTGAAAGTTTCTGTATGCTTATTAAAAATATTTTTGATTTTTAATAATAAATCAATTATTTCATTAAATTTTTAAGGGTAAATTTAATAATTGATTTATTATTAAAAAAATAAATTTTAATTTTAATTATTATAATACAAAAAAAGCAGATTTTAAAAAATATCATAAGCTGTTAGGTTTCAACATGATCCTTTAAACACCGTTTTTATTTTCTCAATTAAACTTCTCTTCTTCCAATCTTTGTGAGGCTAGCAATGGAATCAAATTTGGGTTTATTAAAAGATTTTCATTAAAAAATTAAAATGGAGAAATACATGTCAAGAAATTATGGATAGTAATGGAAAATATTCACACTCAATACAAATATTAAAAAAATATTTAAACTATTTTTTAAACCCTTAACGCTTAGTTTTTTTCTGTAGTCATACAATAGCATTGATCCAAAGGAGGATCAAGTAATGATAGCACCGCTAGAGATGTTATTTGAGTTTTTTTATACTTATCCGTCACGGGCGTGATAAAGAGTTATGGTAAATATTGTAAAACCCGTAATATTACGGGTTTGAGCATTATGTAGTACATCTGTTTATTTATAATGTTTTTAATTAATTAAAAACATTTTATTTAAATGCTGATGCGATAAATATAATTTTTTTTATAATATAATTAAAATTAAAAAACAAAATTAATCGTATATAGATATTAAAGAAAAAATTAAATGTTTCAAAATTTGTTGTATGGTGTAATATTATGTGTATAAATATATTTATATAATGACTATTTACATGAATGTAATAACATACTGGTCAACAATTTTGTAAAAGAACGAAACATTCATTTCCTTTTATTGATATATTTTGCATAAATTTTAGAACTTTTTAGAAAATTTACTAAAAATGATAAATAAGTTTCAATTAAAGTCAATGATTTTCTTGATGTAAAATATAAGTCTATTAATCAACTACTCCAAGATGAAGGGCTTTGAATGTCGATTGCTTTCTGTACTAAATGTCAATATGACGTGTATAGAAATGTGTGTAATCTTGACAATTTTATTAACAGATTATATATTGAATAATGCCAAACTTACTTATAAGTTAAAATAACATGTCAACTTGCTACAAATTGCTTTGTACATTTTTGACACTTGAGTGCGTTTATTAATTGCCAATGCAGGTGGTTACAAAAATTGACTTGTTTGAAGCAATAAAAACTTTGAAGGGATATAATGCCATATCAAACAGTACTAGGATCATATTGGATGGAAAGTAAAATTGAAAGAGTGACCAAAGAACTAAGATGAATTTTATTTTGAAAAAAATAGAATATATTAACCTTTAAATTTCCTCCCTGTTGTATAACTAGTAACATAAATTTATTTAAATTAATTTTAAATGTAAAAATAATTTTAGTGTCAAATATGAGCTTGTTTAGTTGTTTTAAGTTTACATAAGCACCTATTTTATATGCAAGTAAATTAAATTTCATGTATACATTTTATATATTATGTTCGCTTGTTTTCTTTTTTCCGGTGGGAAGTAATGTTTTGAGAAACCCAATTGTTTTTTTTTGTTCATGAAGTAATATTTTATTTAGGCGTACTGATTTTTCTTAATATAGTACTTGACATTTATTACTGACAAATAATTTTATTACAATTCCTCGATTTCCTTTTCTTTCACAAATTATTTCAAATTTATAATTTATCTTACTAATAAATCTTCTTGAATTTCTAAATTTCTACAATTCCATTATTCTTATCATCCTTTTACTATAGCGGAAATATTAATAATTGAGGGTGTTGTTTTCGTTGAAATTTATTAATTAACAAATTAATTAAAGTGAACCGACAATTTGAAAATCTATATTTCATGACATTTAAAAAAATATAAGCATAAATATATATATATACATTTATTTATTTATTTATTTATTTACTTATTTGTTTGTTTATTTATTTATTTGTTTATTTATTTGTTTGTCTATTTATTTATTTATTTATTTATTTATTTATTTATTTATTTATTTATTTATTTATTTATTTTATATATTTAGAATTGGTAGGCTGCAGATAGCTATCTGTAATTAAACAAAATAATTAAACATAATATCTCTTTTTAAAAAACATTTTACATAAAATAAATGCTAGCTAAGTGAATTAAGCCTTTTTGCTAGACATAAACAGGACAAATAATAACAATAATCAGATTGTTATTAAAAGTATAAATTTTTCTTCGAGGCTTTCGTATTCTCCATAGGAATTGGGATAATATGCCGTTGTAATGTCTATTAATATAACGGATGTATAATTGCCATTATTCAAGAAATAATATTTTGGGATAAAAACCAAATTTGCTGATGAGAAGTCTGCAATTTATAGAATTAATTTATTTATATTTCTCACTCAAAATAATTCAATATTTTCTTGATGAATTCTATGATATGGAATATTATGTTTTTAACCGTTAAACTTTATAGGAGATTTTGTGAAAACACTGCCTAGTAAGTATTATTTAGTTAATTAACTTCCCCCTGTTCAATTAAAATGCAATTATTTATGATAATAATCTCCATAATTCAATTCTACCCCAGATATAGAGATATTTAATAGATTTATAAAAAATGTTTTTGTTTTAATAAAGTCAGTCGTTGTTTAAACCTTCTATCCTATTATATGTTTTGAACATCCTAAATGATTCCTTTTAATAATAAATTAACCCGTTGTTGTGTTTACCTATTTATTTTTTACTAATAATATTTTGATTATTTGTTTTAATTGGAACTTATTAATTTATTCTATAATTATATATTATTTACAGCATCAGGTATGGTAAAAACACTAGTTGATTAAATTTTGTGAATTATTTGTTACGACACATGTTACTGCCTTTGCACCTGTGTTTTGTCTATTTCTTAGAATATTTCTTTTACTATATTTGTTTAAATGTTGAACAGTTATTATTGCAGCAGGCTTTAGATGTTACACTTATAAATACATTACCGAGTTTTGCGCTTTCTCAATGTTGTATCATTTCATCGTAGGATGTCTTGTCATCAATGTTTATAATTTTAATAAATAATATGTTAGCACATTTCTGTTTATTGAAATTGTATGATTATCCTCCTTATTATTATTATTATTATTATTATTTTTTATATTATTATTATTATTATTATTATATCATTGTTAGTTTTGACGTATTATGACAAAAATATTTATAAAAATAGACTCATTTCAATCAAAATTTTAATAAAATTACTCCAATGCATTTACATCATCTTCAAAAATTGTAATTTTATTTTCAAATAATAAATGCAAAAAATATTTTATTAGCTAAAAATCACATATTAGTGTAAATCAATAAAAATGTGTAAGAATATTTTAATTATTGATTTTATTTCATTTTATTTAAATATTTTCACAATAAATTATTTTAATTATTATTGTGTATATATATGATTTTATAATGATTATATATCAACGTATTTATTATAGCATTACTTGCGTATAATTTAATAAGCGTTTTTCATCATGTTTTATCAAATTGGTGCCATACGTCATTTGAAAAAGAGATCAGAAATATATCAGAAATTGGAAACAGTTTACATTATGGTGAACTGAGGTTGATAAAGATTTAGGTCCCAATCCGTTAAGAGGTTAGATTATAATACAGGAAACTTTGAAATATATTTCGAAATTCTAAAATAAAATATGTTTTATTTTATATGCCTACTTACATAACAGTTTACGAAGTTTAAATGTGTAAATTTTATGAAAATTAAACAAATAATTACGATTACTTTTAAAACGTATTTAATTAATAGTGATAAATTTAGATGTCTAAATTTTTATTGTATTTTTAATTTTTTTATATCATTGATCTATTATAACGAATTTTTTTTAATTTTTTCTAATATTTATTTTTGCAAATGGTAAATATTATTTATACTTTAACTATAAAGTAACTAATGTTTTTATTTATTAAAATAAAATAAATCATTTTATAATGCTGGAGCCAAATTCTACGAAATATAACTTCTACAATATTAAAATTAATAATATATTAGCTAATTAAATATTTTTTCAAAAAATATATAAAAGGACATGGAAAGCGATATGGATAAATTGCAAAAAATTTATTTAAACTTTCATGTTTTGAACAGAACTTTTGAAAGACACAAGCAAAAGTCCAAATACAATTTTCAGAAATACTTTAGTAAATAAACAATAAAAATCATGTCGAATCATTTCACGCTGATTCAACATAGGATGGAGGAATCCTTATTTAAGGGACAGTTTTAAATAACAACTTTAAGGAATCGTTTTTGATATTATTTGAATGAAAACATGAATGGTTTTACTAAATTTAATTTATTTTTTCATACATTTCTTATATGTATTCCAAAGACACACCTGGACTCAGATGTCCCAAAATAACATGAACTGTTTAGGGTTGTATTTATAAGATAATTATTTTAAATAAATTAATTTAATAAATTCATATTCAAAGACGAACTCGTTCAATCCTGATATTAACATTAGAAACCATGAGGTTAAATATAGTAAAAGAAAATAATGTATGACTCGAGTCAGTATACGAAAAAAATTGTTTTAATACTTAAATTTAATAGAAACATTAACTAATCACAAAATTAAAAGTTCCGTTCGATCATTGGGAAAGAAAATATTTATTGGACGATGATAAATAAAACAAAAATTTAGTTATAAAAGTAAAATGCAGGAAAAATAAATTATAAAAGTTTTAAGAAATTGCTGATGAAAAACGTAAATTAAAATTTGGATAAATAAATTCGGAAGATATATTTTGAAGATGATGAAAATGACCGTAAAAATATTCCATATCTAGTTATTGAGATAAACATATTTTTCATCAGCATTACACCGTCAGCGGGTAAGCATTTTTAGAAAATAGATCAGCAACCATTAAAACAAATAAAAAGAATAACTAAAACTATCGTACTTCTGAGGGATTTTTTAGATAAAATGAATATTTTTTTTAAATAATGAAACTTGATAATAAGCATTACAAAAATTTAAATTGTAAAAAAGGATGTAAAAACTCATGACATGTTATAATTATTATTATTATTATTATTATTATTATTATTATTATTATTATTATTATTATTATTATTATTATTATTATTATTATTATTATTATTGTTATTATTATTATTATTATTATTATTATTATTATTATTATTATTATTATTATTATTATTATTATTATTATTATTATTATTATTATTATTATTATTATTATTATTATTATTATTATTATTATTATTATTATTATTATTATTATTATTATTATTATTATTATTATTATTATTATTATTATTATTGTTATTATTATTATTATTATTATTATTAGTCTTGAATATTATATATTATCATTTAATTGTAGACAGGTTTTGTTTTATCTAAATAATCTAGAATTCGGATAATTAAATAAATACATTTGAAGAACGATAATTTTATTTTTTCCAGTTGTGAAAACAATTTTTTTGTTTTTATTTTCTGAATAAATATATTATTCGGTTGACAAATATTCATGGGTTTGATGTCGATGCGAAAAAAGATTCCAAAATTTTATTCAGGTATTCAATTTAAATTTGGTAGATATTAGATGAAGTTTTTTATTGAATAAAAAGAAAATTTGACAGGAAATTTATATTTTTCATGGAAATATTAACAGAATTCCTTATTTTATTGTTTGAAGTCAGAATTATTCACGAAATTCCTACAAATGTTTCTAGAAAGAATTTCTAATGATGAGCACATGACAGGTGTAAAATAAAGCTTTTTTATTTTTTTTCAAGGAAAATAATAAAAAGACAACTATAACGATAACATCAACCTTATGTTTAATTTATATTGTTCCCCATTGTCGAGTTAATCTAACGTTATGCAATTTCATCTAACATATGACATAATATTAAGCTATTTCCATAAAGAAAAATAAATGTTTTTATACCATTAAATAATTACCAAATATTCAGAACTTATATGAAATACTAATTACATTCATCGGATATTTGTGGGGCCCTTTTGACTAAAGTGTATTTGATATTTTTATTTCACAAAACATTCACTTATTATACATACTTATTTTTAAAAATCTTTAACATATTCTAGCAAATCAACTATAGTTAAAATGATTTTATAAAAATTTGTTAACCCAGTTCTTTATACGAAAGACAAACCTCTCGAAGGAATTTTCGTATAATATCAAAAATGAAATATTCCCTTAAGTATCGTCTTTAAGTATGATATAGTTAAGTATTTATCTTATAATTTCAAAAATATAAAATAAAACAAATAAGTTTTTTCTGACTTTCAGTAATAGTACAATAATAAACATTAATGGTTTTAAAACAAAGTTATCTTATATATAAAATATCAATTGAAACAGCAAAAAAGTGTAAAACATTAAAATAAATTTAACTTAATAATTTACTTATAATTTGTCAGTAATATTTAAAATAAATAAAATTATTTAAATAGAAAATATGTAAAATTTAGTAATTTGAAAATTTAGTAAATAAAATGTTTTTTCCTTACCCAAAATATATCACTTGACAACATTGATTGTAATGAAATCAAACATTTATTCTTTATGCATAATTTCTTTATTTTTTCTTAAAGTTTTATCTTGGTAAAAGGTTTTATATAAAATAATTTAAGTCTAACTCCTTCATTTACAAAAAGAAAAACTAGAATATATGAATTATAATTAATTATAATGAAGATTTATATTTATTGAATATAGGAATAATAAAATATGAGAATATGACGTAATTTATTTTCAATCATATCATAATTATTATTTTATAAAAATTATTTATATAATTTGGTCTATGAAATATTGTTCTTTACCCCACAAAAACAGTCATTTATTTTTCACAGTCTTTACGTCACTATTTTTACTTATTTTACTGTCTTATTGACAAATATAACATTTATTTATATTTTTTTGTTTGAATAAAAATCTTCGATCTATAGTTGTAAAACTAAAGAGAAAAAAGAAATGTGTAATATTTTTTTTAATTAAATAAATATTTAAAATTCTAAAGAATGCCAATAATAATTATCCATTATGTTGCAAAAATAAAATTAAAAATAAAACTGAAAATGTAATTATTTATTCCATTGCCAAGTTCTAAATAACTTTTGCATTTTAACAAGTCTAAGATAATTTAAAAATAAAATGAAGTTTAATTGTTTTAATTTTTAAAATTTCAAATGATTTATGACAATTCAGACTCACTAAATGCATTGAGATTTACAATCTGTCACTTAAACAGAAAACGTTGAAATAGTTCAAACCTTTTTTGGTAAACTTCAGATTTTAATTAAAATCTCGTTCTAAAATGTCAATCATTGTCATTTACCGGATGTCTAATTGTTTTATTAATTATAATCAAAAAGTTCTACATCCTGATACAATCTTAACTACAATTTTATAAATTAGAATTTGTTTTGAACACAACAATCAATATAAATTTAAGTCAATGTTTGTTTAAATGACACAATATTTTAATTTTTTTTCCTTTTTAAAAGGATTTGAAGCTTTATTTTAAGATTCAGAGTATTTGACAGATTAAGTATTATTTCTTCAATACTTCAGTAGAATATCATAAAAATTAAAATAATATCAACATTTATTTTAACTTGTATGACATTCAATTATATTAAATGAGCCTTTAGCATTTAGTTTGATGTTGATCAATGTTAAAGAGTTTTAATTTTTCAAAACCAAAAATGAAAATGTAGCTATTGAAAGATAAAAAATTCTTACATTTTATTCCTAGAGCCACAAATAACATAAAAATCGTAAATCTGTTTCCCATTTGATGGGTTTATAACAATTATAAAAGAAGAAAAAAGAAATATATAGTTTCGAAAGATGGCAATAAAAGTAGAAAATAATTAAATATTAGAGATTAATAAAAAAGAAATTAAATTGTGCTCTTGAAAAATTATTTATCTTCTCTTATAAAAAACTGGAATTTAATTTCGTGAAAATGAATTTAATATTAAGTTTTCACTTAAACAAAGAATACATTTTATTTTAATTTTATCTATTTTTTAAGACAATAAATTGCTACAACATTCTTTTTAACATCAAAGACAGAAAAACAATTAACGAAATTTCAGTATTCATTGTAAATATTGTTGTTTATTCGCTTGTTCTTTTCTTTGATATGCTTGTTAATTATAACTTTATATTTTATGAAAATTTATTCTGGTGAACATTTTACTATTTAAATTCCCAAAAATATATTATTTGAGAGATTTGTTAATAATAATAATAAATTAAAAACTACATTGTTTAAATTTTTAATTAATTAAAATAAATAATTTTAAAATGCACAATTATAACAAGTAAAATTATATTGGAAATAGAAAATATGAATATATAAAGACTTCCTCAAAAAGGAAATTTTAAAGTCTTGTTTGTTGACAAATATCCACAAATGCGCTAAATAAGAATTGTATTATTGAAACACTAAAACTTTTTATTCAAAGACATGTTGATATCAATGCGATACAATATACACTTTAGTAGTAATCTATTCTAATCCTTTAAGCTCCGCATTATTTCTTTCTCATTTCGAGTTAATTTACTAATCAGATATCATATTAAAAATATCGATTACAGGTAAAATTGCTGAAATAACCTCACTCACCTATTTTCAGAAAGTATTTTTTCTAAAATTATTTTGTGATTTATAATGCATTTGGTATTTGAAAGATTGACTATCTACTTCTACAGTGCATTATCAATTAATGGCAGATTAAAAGGAAAACTGATTTTTATTAGCAAATAAAAGTATCATAGAACTATTAGAAAAAAAAAGTAAAAGAAAAATATTATGTAAATAAAAGACTCCTTGCAATTAAGATGAAAGAATTGTAGTCTTATGTTGGGTCTGGTTTGCCGTACCAGTCGACAACTCATTATATAACATTTAATGATAAATAACTTTAGTTTTAATTATAAACTAGTGAATCATATTTTCTTGGTTTTTTTCTGTTTTACCACTTGTCATCACCTGGTGAACTACAGTTTGAAACCCGATTTGCTACAGTGGGGTAAAAGATTGGAAGAGATCGATGGACATATATATACCTTATGTAAAGAAAATTTGAAATGTGTTTTAAATCTGTTTATAGGTGGTTCTGTCTCTTTGGGAATTGAAATATTAAAGGAGAATTGAATATCATTTTACTATTTACATGACTATATTTTTATAGGGAAGTCTTTATTAACTATGAATTCAGAATTTATAGGTTATAGTGTTTTTACTCTTATTGTGAAAGATCTCTATTTTGGAAAACCTTTCATTTCTTAAATATCCCCAGCGCATCATCAGCATTACACAACAAAAGACAGCATTTTTATTGTTACTCGTACGAAATTTATACTTTCCAAACAATATGTATTATTTTCTCATAATGATTCTATGACAATATTTTCGAATAAAATAAAATTTCAATAATTATTAAATAAGTGAATAAATTAAATAAAAAAAATTTTTAAAAAGGAAAGTAAATAAATAAATTACTCTAATTGTGTTACCGTAAGGACAAAAATATTATTTTATTACTTCAACATGAAATAATGAATTTTTTTTATTATTAATTTTTATTCATGTAATTTGGTGACAAGGTCCGAATACTTATAAAAAAAAATAGTTAATTTGCATTTTGAAATCAGAATTTATTTTGAATGAGTGCCTCAGATCTAAACCTTGACAGATCATTTTAGAAAATAATTATGGCAGCAATATTGCTAAATGACATTCAAACTCACCAGCATTATTGCTATGCTCATCCAATTCCAAAAATTTTCACTTTTTCTAAAACTAATACAGCCAATCAAAATCGAGCTTGCAGTTAATAATGAAAAACAGTTTTTCTTTAAATGAAACTTAACAAAAAAATAATTTTATCATGAATTATTTTGATAGTGAATTTAATTTGTTTTATTATACATTTGAATTTGTTTTTTACGTTTTTCACAGCTCATTAGCAAATAAATTTGTCTTGAGAAACAAATTGATTTGGAGTGTTTTCAAAGTGTTGTAAAAACGACATCAGTAAAATGAGATTTATATAGAATTATTTTTCTTTCTTAATATTAAAAACTGTAGAAATTAAACATAAAATTATTAACAATGTATAATTTTAAAACTTTTGAAAAACAATAATTTTTGTGACTTTCATTTTTAATATTATTTTAGAAATTTAATATTTAAAAAATCGATATTCTAAAATCTTTGATGAGGTTTAAAATTTTTCACTTTTTTTATTGATCATAAAACTTTTCAGTTAGGTTTCGTGATTATTTTTTTCGATTTTCAATAGTTTTTTAATAAATTTCTCTAGCTTTTCTTAGATGTAATTTGCTGATAAAATTAAACATCTTTTTAAAAATATCTTTATTTCTAGAATAGTCTTCTCACTTACATTTCTACATTCTAATTTTTCCTCTAGAAATGTTTAAAAATCAAGAAATTTCAAACGCATGCCAAAAACTTAAAATCTCAAAAATAATAAATAATATAATTTTTGCATAATTAGTTGTTTTTCTTTTTGTCAACTGTAATATTTTTTGCAGAATTTTTTTGAAATTTAATAACATATTTCTGTTATTTTCTGTTGGGGTTTGGAAAAAAGATTATTTTGTAAGAAAAATATTTTTCGAATGACCAAGTTTTATTGCTGGTTCTGTTTTACTTCACTTATTATTCTTGTCATGGTTTTTTAAATAATATCTTTTTTTGTCTTTAGTGACCCATTTTATTAAAATAAGGAATTTTATATAGTTTTTATGTAAAGTCTTTAATGTGATTAATTTCTATGATTTTCTAAAATCACATGCTATAGATAATGATTCATGATTAAAATTTTCAAATATTAATCTATTAAAAATTCCTTCATGTTTATTCCTTGCTTTTTATGTTAATTCAGGAAAGAATGTTGTTTTTTTTTATTTGTCGACATTACAAATGGTCTTTAAATATTTGAGATCAAAACTATCTTATCCATTGCGATAATTGTGATTACTATAGGAGTGCCATCAGCATGTGTGTCAGTGAATATAATAAATAAATCATTTTTGTTTAAATAAATATGTATAAATCTTTAAGGATTAAGTGTCATTGCTTATGAAAAATATATTTTTTATGTTAATCAATTAACTGTAGTTATTTTATGCTAATTATTTTATCATATTTTTATTTCTTTTTATAATTACTAATCGATTACATTTTTAAATGTTAATTTATTTTAAATGAATAAAGGTTTTATTTTTGTAAATAAAAAGTCTGAAAACATTTTTTTGCACAACGACTTCAAATTTCAGTAAATCTAACTGAAATAAACTTAAATTTTAATTTATATTATTCATAAATTTCTTAAAAGAATAATAGAATTATATTGCATCCTCATTAAAGTTTAAATAGTGGAAGTAATAAATATAAAGATGATATTTTATGATAATTTATCGAAATTCAAAAATCGAAGAAATATTTTAATAATTATTTACAAATAGAAAAATTATTAATAAAGTGGTTTTGTCAATCACAACTTATTATTCCAAACATTTAATGAAGTACTTAAAGTTTTAATATTTCTGTTTAAATTAACTCATTTTGTGATGGTCAAACAATTATTCAACTTCACATTTTACGGGTAATATATGGTTTTTAATTCTTGTAAAAATTAATTTATTAAAAATAACATCATTTAATTTAAAAGTTTATTAAGGTTATTGTAATTTAATGATTATTAAATAATTAAATAATTAGCAAATAATAATTAAATCATTTGTAGATTTTATATTTTTTGATATTAGTATAGTCTAGGTCAGTGGTCCTCAACCTTTTTTGTGACCACGGACCAGTCAGCGTTCAAATTTTTGTCATGGACCACTAAAATTATTTTTGACATTAGTTTATTGACAAACTTAATTTTAATTAATTTAATTTTTATATATCTAATGACAAAAATGAATTTTTTTAACATATTTTATTAATTAATGAGAACTTTGTGCTTTTTTATCTTTAACGAGACAATTTCATCTGGGGTGAATAGGAGATAATGAAACACGAAGTGTACTACTTATATCTAATTTCTTTCATCGCTATGTTTTGCTCGATGTCACAGCAGTAAAGCCAACCTCATATAGATAAGATGTAGAAAATTAAACATTTAAGTGCTTTTTTCCAATATCAGGATATTCAGGCATAACTTTACACCAGAATACTACCAGAAGTTTCGCCTCAAATGTAATTTTAACATCGCCGTCATTTGCGATATTCAGTAATTATTCTTTTTCGAGTATAGATATTTTGTATTCGACTGGTTTGTTTATAAATTGGTTACATATCCATTCCTTACCAGTTTTTGAAATAGGATAATAGTGATCAAACTCAATTAAAAGATAAGATAGCTGTTCATAAATTTGTTGATAGATAAAATATTCAGGCTTTATCTCACTCAAAAATTCTGATATAGTTGGAAACATGTCCAAAACGTCGTCTTTTACACGCCATCCTCACATGTTCAACTTTGCTTTAAATCGCACAGATAAGCCAAATTTGATAAACATATGTCAAAACTCAAATTTGCTGCAATTATGGGGGTTTTTTCTAATAGAAATAGTTGTAGTTGTTCCTGAAATTTAAAAACTCACTAGTGACTTTCCTCTGGACAACGATCTTATATCTGTAAGTAAAAGCAAACATTTGTGGTTCGCGTCCATTTCTTCACAAAGTTGTTGAAATAAGCTCGAGTATAGGGCATTAGCTTTAATGTAGTTAAAGACTTTAACTAAATCTTTCAACACACTGTTAAGATATTTTGAAATCTTTTGACTTGATAACATTTACCTATTAATAATAAATCGTGTTGATTCACTTTCGGGTGCCACGGCCTTTATTCTTGCAGTTTAACCAGACAATCGTCTTGTCATGGGAGCAGCTCCATTTGTGTATACACCAACACAAGAAATCCATCTAAGACGTCCTCATATATAATCATTCATTGATTTAAAGATTTGGTCACCGGTTGTGTTGGTTGGTAAGAATAACACACAACAAATCTCCATGAAAATCATCTAGATAAAAATATCTGACATAAACAAGCAACAATGCTTTGTTTTTGACATCTGTAGATTCATTAACCTTAAGTCCATACCACGGTGAATTGTTGATTCGTTCCAACAATGGTTCCCCAATGTCATTAGAAATTTCTTCATTGTGCCTAGTTATTGTGTTAGCCGACAGTAGCACATTTGAAATCGTATTAGCTGAAGCTTCTCCAAAATGTTCACGGCAAATGTCTCTAATGCATGGCATGATCAATTCTTCTCCGATATTAAATGGCTTTCTAGCCTTTGCAATTTCGATTAGCTACCAAAAATGATGCCTTTAATGAATTTTCATTTTCTGAAATAATGAAATGAAAATATTTCTTTTGTCTTCCTTGTTCTTGTTTTATTCTCTGAAAAAATTCCAATCATTTTTCTTTTAAACCAAGGTGATTGGTACTGAAATGACTAAGCATTTTATGAGGTTTCATTGCATCATTAGAAAGTATTTCACCGCAAACAATACAAAAAGGGATGGGTAGGTAAGAATCTTTTATTTTTATAAAACCATACTTAAAATATGATTCATGGTATTGTTTTGTAAAAAATTTTGTTTTCTTTATCGTCGAATTTTCGCTTTCTCTTTCTTCTATAGTTTTTTTTTTGACCCAAAAGGTTTTTCTAATGGTTTTTTCTGCTCACACATTTTTTTATTGGGTCTCAAAACTTGAACGATTAAAATTACTCGGTAAAAAAAATTAAAAAACAAAAAAGCGATAAAACACGCTTAAACAATATATCAGATTAAGATATTTAAAATAGTTAAATAAAATAATTAAAAATAAGTTTTATATTGATCCGATTTGTTCCATTATTTTCGTTAGACTTGTTTTTTATTCCCTTTATATAAAATCGTAAATTTATAGTTGAATTTCTCAAAAGTATATAAATAAATTAAATTGAAATGTCCCTGCGGACCTGTGTAACTTGCTCCGTGGATCGGGGGTCGGGGACCACTGGTTTAGGTCATTTAAAAAGTTTATTTTATTTTATTAACAAAATACATATTCTATACTTTATAATTTTGACTAATTTTTCATCTACTATGATCTTCATTTATTTTTTTAAAAAATGAGTTATAAAATGATTCGTATTAATGAATAACTATAGCAAGCAGAAATAAAAGCCTACTCAATAATATCCATTCATTCATTCAAGATTCATTTAGCTAAAATACCTATATTTTTGTTTTAATCATGATGGACTCTGTGGATTCTATTCAGGTTTTGAGAGCTCCTCGAATAACTCTCAAATTTAAGAACAATGGAATATTTGAATTAATTTATTATAAATTTATTATATTTAATTGAATAAGCCATATTATTAATAAAGAAAAGTTATTAATTAATAATAATATTAATGCTGAAGTAATTTCCTTTTGAAAAATTACATCAAATGTTGTTTTGTAATAAATCCAGACAAGATTATACATACTACATGGATTTTGTGAGGAAATTAATTTTCCAATGTTGTTTAAATATAGTAAATTTAATTTTTTAATAAAAATTGAATATTAAAACATTATTCTTGCTAAAAAATTCTGAAAACTAATGAAAAACTGTTTTCAGTGCCTCCAGTTCCACAGAATCTTCGTGGAGCGTCACTATCAACCACTTCAATTCAAATAATGTGGACACATCCTGCAATGGTTGATGACCATAAATTAGAAGGCTATGAATTAAAATACAGACTTGATGGCGATGAAAAAGGAAAGATGTTCAAAGAGCATATTGAGCCTTATCAAACTCAGTATTTGATTGACAATCTTAAGCCCGGGAAAGCTTATCACATAAGTCTAGCTGGTAAAACAAAATTTGGAGTAGGAGTATCAGCACAACTTACCGAAACCACTAAAGATGAGAGTAAGCCAGTGCAAATTTGCTATGTATTCATTGTTGAAAATGACTATTTCAATAATAATTAAAAACTTTTAAAATTGAATTTTCCCCTAGATATTTTAAATGAGATTTCAAATTTAAAAATCTGGGGAACAAATATTTCCAAAGATTCGGCAACTATTTGTTGGAAAATGAATTTGGATGAAAGTAAAATTGCCCTCACTCATCGGATTAGTTATATGTTGATTTTTGATATTTCCGAATTGAAATCGACTTCCGAAAATGCAACAAATTTGATAACGGATACGCAATGTTGTTGTCACGTCTTGACGCATTTGAGACCGGACTCCGGCTACGACTTGTGGGTAAAACCTATACCCAATACGGATGATAATAACTTGAATATCGTTTTAAAAGATTTAACATCATCGAAATTGTTCATTTCTACAGTGGACAACGATTCAGGTAGTTGGAATGTAAAAAACGAATGCCTAAAATGCTGCATGTCAATCATGGAATGTTAATTTGTCTTTCATTTACCAACGTTTTATCAGAAATTAATACTATCTTATCATGTATTTATCATATCAACTCAATCATTATTACACTTCAATTTTTTAACAAATATGTATTTTTATATTGTTATTATTGTTTTGTTTGAATGAGTGCATATTAAATTACACCTTTAACTTATCTGATGGAACGTGTATAATTAAAATATTTAAAATAATGAGTATAAAACAAAAATAAAGTATTGTATATTTGTAATTTTTAATTTAATTATCACATGTTGTAAAAATTAATTACATTTTTAAATGATATTCAAATTAATAAATATAATTTTTTCTCAGTGTAAAAAACCGAGAAATTATAGAAAATAAGCTTTAGGACAAAATAATTTATTCGAATAGCAATTAATTATATTTAATATTAAATATTACAAAATTTTTACCTAACGTCAATAAAGGATCAAGTCTAGTGAGGGCCATAAATATCGAGGCCATCAAACTTAAGTTAGAAAATCATTTTCAAGAAAACTCTCATAAAGGTTTTTTACAAAAAAGAACAGTAATCAGAAATGTCACAGTATAATACACATTATAATACATCTTTTTTCAATTTCTTTTGAAAGTGCCAAATTGGTTTAAATTTATCTGATCAATTTACAGAATTACCATCTTATTTAAGGTTTCTTCTCCAATAGTACTCTTTAAATAATTTTCTATGTGTATTTTAAGATCTCGTAGTCTTTTGGTATTTCAGGGTCTTATGTGGCCGCTTAGTCCTCTTACCGCTTAATCCACTTCTGCTTATCGTAAGCAAATGTTCTGCTTCTAAATGCAATTAGTTTTTCTTATTACACGATTTAATAATTCAATATCAACAGTTACGGTAATTGATTGAACATAAATGCTTTAGATTTTCTATGGAAAGTCCTGCTATACGACAGTTTTTTGATCAGAATATAATAAAATACTCTCCACTTCTATGGACAATGTCTGATATAATAAATGCTTTGATAATTTATATTTCACAACATTAATATTTGTAAACATCTTAAACCAAATATTTTGTATACTCAATTTTGATTGGTTGATTCTATTTACAGTGAAAGTTAAATATTAAAATGTTACTGTTTAATATGTTTTGTAAATAAAGATGAAAAGTATTTTATATGAGAACGGATAATTTAGGTGCTTTTTAGAGGGAATCAAATATTATTGTTTTGTTCTTTTTAGATAGATTATCCGATTTTATACTTATTAGTAAAATTAAATAATTTTGATTTATCATTTTTTTATCTGTGTTTACTCTGACCTAGATCCTCTCTCTACATTGACTTGCAGACAATAAGATGGAAATTTGTGCTTTAGCTTTTTTTTATTTAGCGGGCCATGGACATTTTAAAATGGAAATATTTTTGTAGAAAAATGTATGAAAAAATAATAACTATAAAGTAAAGCATGCATTTTCTTGTCTTTTCTTATTTGGTTTATATTAAATTAATGTTTAAACATACAAATAAACAAGAAATCATGAAAATGTGTTTTAGAAATAATGTGATTCTGCTAAGGAAATTTGAAATTATTTACACTAAAATTAAAGGGATTTCATTAATTGTTCCAATTGTCAGTGAATATTTTAAATAATAATTGCATATTGTTCGTATTTAAACTTTTATAGCAAACCTTTTGTAGAATATTTTACGAAAATGATGTAAAAAAATGATTGGCAGATTTTAACAGGAAAAACTTCGTGAATATTAAAAAAATAATATTTTTTGTGATCTTTTGTTAATGACAATTAAAGTAAATTAATAGTAATAAAATGATTATTAATAAAACAAATTTACATTTAGTAAAATTATTATTAATAAAATAATTAATTAAAGGCAATAAAAATTTACAGCCCATTTAACTTCACATGGATAAAATTTAGTACAGACAGATAGTTTTCATGATTTAGCTCCGGCTGCAAATTATATGGAGGACTTTATGGAAAATATAAAACTAACAATTTATGGAATCATTTCAGTTTATTTAATAATTATCCCTTTGGATTCTTTATGGAAGCCGACAAAAAATCGTAATAATAAAATCCGGACGGCTTTTATCGCTGCATTGAGCACAGCGATAATTGAGAGAGTTCTCGACAATAAAAATTCACCATACCAACAGTAAAACAATGCAGAATTTATAATAATGGTTCTCACTTAAAAGAATCTGATTTTTCATCACTCACATTATTTATAATTTTGATTATTTTTATTATTGTGATAATTGAAAGATTTATCGCTTTCTAAAAATTTAAGTTCAAGATATTTTTGATACTCATATATTAATATTAATATATTAACACATTCTTATTAATATAATTATTTATAATTATTATTATTATTATTATTATTATTATTATTATTATTATTATTATTATTATTATTATTATAATTATTTATTTAAATTTTAATAATTAATTTATATAACTTAAAAATATAATTTTTCAATATTTATCACACTCTTTAATTACAGTTCCGGATAAACCGGAAGCAGTCTCGATAAAAGTGATCAATTCAACTTCATCAAAGATTTCATGGAAAGGTCCAATGAAAACTCTAGATCAGGTCAAATATTACATCATTGAATGGCGGGAACTTAGTAACAAGTCAAAAAACTCCAAAGTTTTCAATGTAACTGTTGATATAAATAAATCTAATCCAAATAATGTTTATGAGCATATCTTGAATAATTTATTGCCGAACAAGTATTATAAAATCGAGGTACTTGCTGCCAGTAGAAAGGGTAAAGGGTCACCAGAAAAGTTTGAGATAATAAAAACTCATGGAAATTTTAAAGGTTAGTTTTCTATCAATAATAACAAATATTTTAGTTTGTGCAGTTCCATCAATGCCCCGAGAACTAAGAATGACGCAATCAGTAAAGATTCCATCTTTTAAAGGTCCAAAACGTCTTGCAGTTTACTTGGCGTGGAATCCGCCGCAGATAAGCCATGGTTTGATTCTGGGCTACCGAGTTGCTATATCTCTTATTGGTCCCCCAGAATTTGTAAAAGAATTAAAACCTGTTAAGATTTATAGAAACGTCTCAACGGAAACATATAAAAGTGATGAAGAAGCGAAAATAGGTTAATAATAATTAATTACTGTGATAATTAATTTTTATGAGATTTTTATTATTATATGAATAAATCTATTTACGTTATTGAGTTTTCATTTATTTTCAATTTAATATTCTAGTTTATTTTTTTAATTTTGACAGTTATACTATTATCATTTCATGTATTCACGGAAAACATTTCCTGAACTCGTGAAATACTTAATCAGTGTTAAATTTTATCTATTTCCTGAACTTTTGAATGAGGTGCAAAACAGCTTAATATATAATTGAAATTATTTTTTATATTATTCATTTATTATTATTATTATTATTTTTATTATTATTATTATTATTATTATTAATAATAATAATATTATTATTATTAATATTATTATTATTATTAATATGAAATAAAATAAAGCATCAATCAAACATATATATTATACTTCAACATATATTGACATACTCACTGTCACCGCCAGGTAGATATGAACTTCAAACTATATAGAATAAATTACTTTTATTTAAACAAATTTCTTCTTTAATATTTTAAAAATATTTTACTAAAATTTCTAAATTCCGCTTTTAAATCTCAAGTTTTAAAATTTTTATAAAATATAGATTTAAACAAAACTTTAATAAATTCTGAATAAAATACTTTTAAATTTTTAAAGATCGCATTTTACATTTATGTTCATCCTGCAGCACAATATTGCATTTATTAATATCAATCAATTCGCCAAGTTGACTATGATTGAGAACTTGAAATCGGAAATAATTATTATTATCATTATTATTATTGATATTTATTGTTTTTTGGCCGCAACACATTGCAAATAATATACATAAAAAAGAATCGCTAGCTTTATCAAAAACATTTGATTGTAAAATAATCTTTATTTACGAAATACTAAATCTCTTTATTTAATCCTAACTTTTGTTGGTAATTATTCGTTGAATATAAATATATTTCAAAAAGTAATAAAAGGAAACTTTTAAATGTAATATATAAAATCGTATAAAAGTAAAAATCGCACAGTTTTTAAATATTTTATTTTAAAAGATTGTTAAGTAAATTAATGTTAATTTTATTAGAAAATTAACATAACTGATTAATATGTTTTATGAAGTTATTAATAATTTAATAATTGAACGCTTGGGTTTTTGAATTATATTTGAATATTGTTTTAATTTTTGATCATATTTCGTATATAACATTTAACGAAGATTATGATGATAGACTGAAAAGGAGAGGAGAATAATTTCCTCGAAATATATTTTTTATATTTGGTTATTATTTGGTTTTTATATTTGCATATATATATGCACAATGTTAACTGTGTAATTTCAATATATATCTTGCAGAAAAAAATAAATGCCATCAAATTGGAATAAATATCTTTAGAAATTGTTTGAGATAAATTATTTTTGTTAGACATTTTCCTAGACATTTGTCTAGAAAATCGTATTTTAATCCGATTAAAATATTTTTGAGTACCAATGAAAAAATTTCAATTTATTCAGTATCATTTCGCTCCGTCATGTTTGGTTATTTGATTCTGTAATAATATGCCATGAAAACTCGGATCTTTAGGATCACTGAAAGCTTTAATAGATTTTTCTTTAATTCATTTTTATTATAATAGGACCCGGGAAAACTTATCTATTTGAAGTTCAAGCTTTGAATAGCGTCAATTTTGGAGAAACTGCAAGGATCAACTATACAATTCCGGAAGAAAGTACGTTTTAACATGTTAATAAATATAATGAATTTAAACAAAAAATATTTAAATCAATTTTAAATAAATTTTTAAACCGTTTTACATTCACAATAAACTTCTGTTATTAAATATAAAGAAATTTATAATCTATAATCATTTTCTTTTCTTTATATGTTTAAACAATTATATAGCACTATAATTGATATTAAGAATATTCTACCGATTTTGCGCTATATTTAACATTGAATCTTTCTTATATTTTCAATAATATATTTTACAGTTTTTCCCCTTTAATTGAATTTCTCAGATATGCACTAACAAAGAAATAAGGAGGGAAATCTAGAAGCTAGTAGCCCAAATAATTAGAAAACTTTGTTTTTATCATTAGCCTGGAAATATCGCTTTTAAGAATTCTCTTTCATTTTGATAACGAACAAGCGATTCACAGTCCTGATGCAATAAGAAAAGATTTTTATTCATGTCTGTTTAAATTAATAATATAAAATGTTGTAAATTATTCGAACGTGCTCCTTTATTTAGCACAATTTAAAAAAAACACATATTTTACAATGAAAATTTGTTTTTGCTCATCTGTAATAAATATTTAAATATTTACTAATAAATTGTTTTAAATTCTAGCAAATTTGTACCCAATGTGAAAAATCATATTTGTTTATCTAAGTTATTTATTTATCATATTTGTTTATTTAACTTTGTAAGAGTATATTAATAAATATTAATATTAAATTATATTTAAATAAAATAGATTTTCAAAATGCTATCATTATGATTAATATCTTTAACTTGTAGTATTTTCTAAAAATATGTTTAAAAATATGGTACATGTCCAAAATTGACAAATTCGCATACCAATTTTAAGTTTTTGACAGAAAAATATAGAAAGAATAAATTTAGAAAATATAAGTTTGCATCATTTTTCATTCATCATCCTTTTGTTGAGTGTCGTGATCTACACTTTATTTTGTTTGAATTGGCGTACCCAAGATATGTATTTGATGTTTATATTTAAGTAACCTATTTTTTTATATTAATATTAATTATTATTGTTAAGATTTTTAAATAATTGAAAAATAAATTGAAAGATAAGCCTTTGCTGCAAAATATTTATCAAACAATAAAATTATCAAGAAGATAATCCTTTTTAGGAATTGAAAGGGATTATTGTATAATCGAAACTTTTATAATTTAATTTATTAAATATTTTGCCGCAAAAGTTTGTCTTAGTATTGTTTACATTTAATTTATGCTGTTACCATGAAGATGGTCTTTTTACATGAATTTTATATTCATGTTTTTATTGCAATATTATAAAAAAAAATTTCATCTCGAGATAAAATATAAAACTTTTCACTATAAAAATCGTTTATTAAATTTGTGGATTTTTAAAGAATTAATTAATCTTTTGTCATCTAACTAAAATATATAAAAACAAATATTATTTTTATCCTATTTCTCTGATAATTGCAATTAGTCATTACGACTTCGATCTCAACCGTGGAAGATAAAAGAGAAAACCTCCCAGAAAATACAAATAATTTCATCAAAGAAATTCTCAAATTTATGTGAAATGTTATTGAAAATAAACATAAATTAAACGGCGTGAAAAAATTCATTAAAAATATAGAATGTTTTTTAACAAAAATTGTAAAAAAATCAAACAAAAGAGTTTTTAAAATACAAATTGGAAAAATTAATAAATTGTGAAAATCATAATTTCCTGTTTAGATAAACACAAAAAACATCAAATAAACAAAAAACCATTTTCGATTTTAATAACAAAAATATTGAAACGCTATTAAATATTTTTTATTACTTGTTAAAATAAGTTAATTTAATCTGAGAATTCATTAAAAAAAGGCATCACTCGCGAGGATGATGCTAACAAAAAATGTTCTTTGAACTCGCAAACATAATGAGCAGCACGCCATCTTTACATGACACATTTGAATTTAAACAAACAAACAGACTGGAGAACGTTATAAACAACAAATTTCGATCTCAGTTTCTTAGTTGTAGATTTCACACATAAATTCTTTGCAAAATCTATTTTTAAGTTTTTCTATCTTTAATTTAACGAATTTAGGCTTAATATAATTTGCTTTACTCAAATTAAACTCAATTTCTGTAACAGTAAAAAGTAAACACATCTAATTTTTAAATAGGTTTCAAGTTTAATTTTTTTTTAAATTCAAACAAATTTTGTCCAAAGCAATTTAAATTTTTCAATGTTTATTAAAATCTAAAAAATAAATTTAATGAAAATTATTTAATGAAAATTATTTTACCACTTACAAACTGTTTTAATTTCATTAAATTGTAAAGCAATTAATTATATGTTAAATGATTTTAATCAAAATTTATTTTATTTTATTTTATTTTAATTATTTAATCCTGAAATTTAAAACAACAAATACTTAATTTAATCACTGTTATAACGATTAGATATTATTTATAACTTAATTATTTTTCACGTGTTTGTAACAATGCATTATTTTCAATTTTAAGTAAGGCTATGAAATGTAAAACAACTCAATATAAGTTTACGTATAAATGTTCTTTTTACCATTGCTTATTTAGTGAACTCCTTTGTGTTTTATGTTTTATACTTATACTTTCATTGATTTGGAATGACCGAGTAGGGTCCACTAGTGTAAACAATGAAAATTGTCTTATTCTATAATTATTTAAAACTATTATCTGTTAAAAAGATTTTATTGAAGTTGCAGGCAGTTCGCAGCTGCATGGTTCTAGGTTGGTTTAACTAAAAAAGGCTATAAATTATTTTTTTTAACATTTTATTTTGTATATGTAGTTATAAGAAACATACATCAGCGGTCTTTCAACTCTGTCCACCTACGGAACCCTTAGAACAATATTTCCTTTTCGACAAACCCTTTATTTAAACTTAGAAAAATTATTTATCGATAAATAAATTAATTCACTTTGAAAAGAATTTATTTACTGTTTTCTGAAAATTAATTTTACTGGACAACGCATAAACAATAATAATAATAACAATAGCTGTTAGAAATTAATCTTCGTCTGTGCTTTGATTAATTTGAAATTTTTTTATTTCTTATTTTATTTAGTAAACATATATTAACAAGAGTTAATGTTAAAAATGTTTCATTTAATTTTTATTTCGATTACACATTTTTATTATCTATCATTCTTTATATTATGAAATAACATTCTAGTCCATTTTATAATAATAACAGAAAATAAATATATGCGAGTAAGAATAATAAAAAAAAGATAATAATGAAAAGATGTAAATGCTTTAGTGTTAAAAAACGTTTGGCAATCAAATACTGACGTAAATATATGTTATAATATCGATAATAATAAAAGTAATAGTAATAATAATATTAACAATAATAGTAATAATAATAATAATAATAATAATAATAATAATAATAATAATAATAATAATATAAATAATTTAATGTAAAAAACATTTTGCAATCAAAATATGTCAGAAAATACGTTGTAATATATATAATTTCCTGCTATTTGATTAACATGGGATAAACTATGCAGAATTTACAAATTTCCCTTCATTAATATTTGCATTAATAAAGTTATGGTGAGATTATTATTAACTAATCTCAAATTTGTGATTTTTATAGCAGTTTTCTATTAAATTTCTGATTTTCATAGACAGGTTTGTTACTTTTTAGGAAATTTTATCTCAATAAATTTAGAACTAATTGCCTTCTAAATTTGATAATTTTGTTCGTTTTGTGATTAATAAAATGTTATTTTATAAATATTTTGTGCATCTTATCTTTTAAACTCTATGACAAATATATTCATAGGACTAAAAATGTAATTCTAATACAATTACTATACTATTTATCTTTGGCAGAAGTATAATTCAATAATTTTAATTGTAGATCATAATTTAATAAAATTATTTAAAATAAATTCAAATTCGAAAATGTGTAAAATATTAAAATATATTTAATATGAAATTATAAAAAGTCACTATTAGCAGTTTGATTTCGTAAATTTAATATGTCCATTAAAAACTAAATTATAATAAATTTCAAACTTTATTCAAAAAAACTACAAACAAAACAATATTAAAACAACGATCTAGAGTTGTTTTTAATCATAAATGTTTTTTTAGTATTTCTTTTCAGGATATTTCAGTAAGCATGAATTAATATTTGAATAAGGAATATTAATACACAAAAATTCAATAAATATTTAATATATTTAAATTACAAACATTCCTAAATATTAATTTTACAATCAAGCTATTTCATCATTCCATAATTTAACTTATAAATTTATTTAAATTTCTCATTATAATTTCACTAACATTCATTACATATATTTAACACGATAATTAATTATTCTATTTAATTATCCTTTTTAAACCGCTTTAGCCCTTATGTATTTTGTATAAATCTCCTTCCATTTTCTTGATCGACTTCATAGATCCTCTCATGTATTTGTTTTATTATTTTCACAGGCTCAGCATATCTGTCATCTTCTTTATTGTTATTATTTCTCTTCATTAATACCATGTCTCCTTTTTTCAATGTTCTTTGTGTTATTCCATCAAAACCTTTATTTTCAATTGACTTATTTGTAGACCATTTTTTGTAAATTCTTTTTCCAAAATCTTGTCTAATCGTCTTCTAAAATGTGGAATTCTACATAAATTCGATTTCTGGTAATAACTCTACCCAATTCTTGTGATCTCGATCTTTAAGGGTGATATGGATAGCGTCCCTAATAGTTCTGAATTGTCTTTCGAATGATTTGCCGAATGATGATACGGGCATGAAAATATTATTTTGATGTTGTGCTCTTTCATTAAATTATCCCTAGATTTACTCTCAAATACCTTAGCCCTGTCAGAATGTAAAAATCTAGGTGCTCCATATTTTAAAATCCAATTATTTCTTAGAGTTGTAATAACGGTTCTCTCATTCTTGGATTTTACGGCTTGAAATGCAACATATTTGCTATAACTATCGATGATACCAATTATATATTTCATTCCATACTGAGTTTGCTTTATTGGGCCATAAAAAATACACAAATATTGATTGGAATAAATCTGCTTCGGGCATTTCCAGGACCTTTTCTTTAGTTCTTGTCGTTGTAACTTTCCTCTTTTGAGAATTTTCACACGTTTGTACTACTTCTTGAATCATTCGTTTCATGTTTCTCATTGCAAAGTTATTCGACACGTATTTATCAATTTTAATTGGTCCAGCATGGCACATTTTTTCATGATATTTATGAATGAATTCAATTCTTTTTCCCTTCGGAATACATATTCTATTGTTTTCTGTCATTACTATTCCCTCATTTATTCTGAATTTACTGTCTTTCTTTTGTTTAACATTGTTTATTGTTTCTTTAATTTCTTCTGAATCCATTTGCCATTTTTGTTCCGGATTTTCTGGAATTATTGCCAAATGTTTCGTTTTTAGCTTTCCTATTTTTGGATTAGCGTGAATAGTTTGGCATTGAACACACGCCATACAATCACTTCTCGACAATGGATCTGCATTGCAATGTTCTGTTCCTTTCCTAAATTGAAATTCTATTTCCAAATTTCTCAAATAGTTGATCCATGTCTGGAATTGTGGGGTGATAGCTTTCTTTGTCTTCATCATATATGTTATCGCTTTATGGTCCGTACGTAGTATAAATCTTTTCCCATATAGATAATGTTTAAAATGGTGTGTAAAATATCAGATTGCTAACAGTTCTTTTCTTATTATGCAATAGTCTAATTCATGTTTTAACATGGCATGTGATCCATATGCAATAACAATTTCTTTTTCAGAGTTATCTATCTGTGATAAAATTGCACCAATACGATCGAAACTAGCATCTCTATCAAATATGAATTTTATTGAAAAATCGGGAAACTTTAATATTGGCTCATTAACCAATTTCTCTTTAAGTTTTGTAAATGAATTTTCACATTTATCTGTCAAAATTAATTTTTTTTTCTTTGCTTCCACTCAATTGTTCTAGATGTTTTGAATCTTCTGTATAATCTTTTATAAACTTCCAATAAGTTAGTCCTAGGAAACTCCTCAATTTCTTAATACACTTGGATCTTTCGAATTCATTTACTGCTTTAATTTTTCCTTCATCCGTTTTGACTCCATTTGCGCTTATTATATTTCACTTCATCTTTCAAAAATTGGCATTTAGATGGACTGATCTTTAATCCTGCTTGTTCTATTTTCTTAAAAACTCTTTCAATATTTTCGTAGTGCTCCTTTAATTCTTTTGAAAATATCAGAATATCATCCAAATACACTACCACTATTTGCCAATTAAAGTTCACTTATTACCATGTTCATTAATTTTTGAAAGGTTACCGGAGCTGCTGCTATTCCAAATGGCATCCTATTAAAGCAATACTGTTTATTTTTAGTAGTGAACGCCGTCTTGAGTCTGGATTTCTCGTCAAGTTCTACCTGATAATATGTGTTTCCCAAATCGATAGTGCTAAAATATTTCACACCACCCAGTGTATCCAATAACTCATTTGTATTCGGGATTGGAAATATTGGTCTCTCCGTGACGTTATTTAGAGCTCTAAAATCTAAATATATTCTTTTATCGTTTTTATTTTTTTTCTTCACACATACTAAAGGTGTGTTCCACAATGACTTAAATTCTTTTATAATGCCGTTTTTTCCATCTCCTTTATGTTTTCCTCAATCTTTTCAATTAAATTAGCTGGCTGTCTCCTTGGATTATTTGCAATAGGTCTCCCTGCTGTCAAAATTTCGTATGTTATTTTATTTGTTTTACCCATATCTTATTTATGCATCATGAAAATGGAATCATTTTTTTCCTAATTCTTTCCTAACTAATTCTCTGCTGCCTTACGGCATTATTATGCGAGCTAAGCTCAGTATCTTATCTATTGTTTTTTATTCGTTCCTCACAAATCTGCAACTTTGATGTATTTATCAATGTTTCTGCATAGTTCTCTAACATTGTTGTCTTGACACTGGTTAGATCCACTCGATTCTTTTAAGTGCATTATTCTTGCGATGTTTTCATCTTTCTTTGATAAACTACTCTTCATGTTTAACATTATATCAAATTTTCTCAAGATGCCTATTCCTTCGATCAGCTTCGGTGAAATCTCTTTGGCCACAATAAATTTAATTATTCTCGTCTCTCTTGTCCCTACTATTTGAAATGCAACATTTACTTTTCCTACTATTGACACTGGTGACTCGTATGCATATCTCAATTTCACCAAGCATTTTTCCATATTAAACATCCCTATATTATCTAATACACTTTCATCTAGCACACTGATATTTGCCCCTGTGTCTAACAAACAACACAATTCGCTATTATTTATCAATATTGTGACACTTGGTCTACCATTTAGTTTATTATATTTAATTAAATTATCATTATTTACATTATTAATATTACAAACCTACTCTAGAATTTCTCTAACATCATCAAATCTCGATTCATCCTTACACCACTCATTATAAAATTCCGTATCAGGCAGACATTTACAATTATAATTATTAGTTATATATTCATATTTTTCATCATTCAATACATGCAAAAATCATCATACGATTCCTCATTCAATATATTACTCATACTTACTGCAGTGCCTCAATCACCTCCTTTCACGGTGGAGCATATCCATTTGGGTATTGGTTTCCATGTTCCTCTTCGTCGTCGTCCATTGCTGCAACTGGTCTCTGATATTTTCGGTCTCGGTTATTTCGATCATTACCTTGGTACTTTGCTCTTGCGTATTCTTGGTCATTTTCTCTCACCTCTCTCCATTATTCAGTTCTCTGAAAACATTGGTGCTTAAAATGTTCTGCTTTTTGACAATGGTGAAATTTCACATTATTACATTCAGATCTTCTACGTCTCTCTTCAAAGCATGCCCAGCATTTGAGTTTTGACTGGCTATTTCTCTGTGCAACTCGCTTGTTGAAATTCTGTTGCATTTTCGTGTATTCTCTATTTTTGTCTAGATTCGCCGACTGTATATCTGTTCGAAATGTAGTTGTATCTTTGTAACATTGGTTATGCTGGAATATTTGTGGTCCTTCTGACTACATCTGCGTATCTTCTATCTGTTCCCATAACTGCCATCAAGCTATTGTTTCGATTTAATTCTTTATTTACCTTTTCGTGCATTTTAATTCTCTTTTTCATTTCAAAGACCGATTTATATTCGTTTAACATTAAATCTTTTTTAAAATCTTGATCTCACACTGCATTGAAAATAAGAAATTTTTGTAGCTCCTCTTAATTTAATTCATGTTTCAGAATTCTTCTCGCTAATTTCTCAATTTTCTCAAAAGAATCATCGACAGAATCTTCATCTTGTCTGTATTCCAGTGCTTCACTTAAGTCTTCCATCAAATTCATCGGTTTTCTGAAAGCTAATCCCAATCTGTCCACATAACTCTGCTTCTCGTCAGTGTAGTCATATTTCTCGATTGCCTCAGTTGATAAAAACGCATTTATAAATCTTCCTTTGAAATCCTCAGCAATTGACTTTAGTTCGAAAATCTTTCTGCTTCTTTGATGAAATCTTCAATATCAGCTCCTATTTCGAAGTGATAAAGTTGGCCATCGTGGTGGCCATATTAGCAGTTTGATTTCGTAAATTTAATATGTCCATTAAAAACTAAATTATAATAAATTTCAAACTTTATTCAAAAAAGACTACAAACAAAACAATATTAAAACAACGATCTAAAGTTGTTTTTAATCATAAATGTTTTTTAGTATTTCTTTTCAGGATATTTCAGTAAGCATGAATTAACAATTGAATAAGGAATATTAATACACAAAAATTCAATAAATATTTAATATATTTAAATTACAAACATTCCTAAATATTAATTTTACAATCACGAAATTTCATCATTCCATAATTTAACTTTTAAACTTATTTAAATTTATCATTATAATTCCATTAACATTCATTACATATATTTAACACGATAATTAATTATTCTATTTAATTATCTTCAGTGACAATTAATAGAAAATGCATGTTTTAGAAACTTTTGATAGAATATTTTATATGAAAATTATTTTATTAAATTGAATGATTTTATAATAATTACGGAACTTTCATTGAAAAAGTAATACTATTACTTTTATTGTCATTTAGTTATTTGAATAGCGTAACAAATTACTGAAATATTGTTCACAAAATTAATTTTTTAGAATTTTATCATACATTCTTTTATTTATTAAGAATGTTTATTTAACACACAAATAAAACCTTTCCTTTTTTATTTCACCATTTATTGACAGGTGACAATAAATTCCTAAAACTCTTAAGAATACCTGCTAAAGTATGACACAGCTATTTTCAAGTGTTAGTCAACTAATCTTATAATTGTTTGTTAAACCTAATTGAATATTATATATATTATCTATATTATAATTTTTAACATTGAAATGAATATTTGTCTTTGTTATCATTTAATTATTTTCATTCATAATATATCTAAAAGTCCTCAAATAATATTTACTATATTATTAAATACTATGTCATTTTGACATCAATGATATTATTTAAAGGTGTTAAGTTTTTATTTAATATAAAATTAATAAATTCAAGTATAAATCTAAAAATAAAATAACTGAAATTTGGTTTGATTTATTCATAAACGGCATTATAAACATTTCTTGAACATTCATAAATACACACTTGATCATTATTAGTCAGAAATTTCTTTAAAACTAGAAATGACTATATTATTTTAAGTGGCTACTATTTTTAATGACTATAGTATATGAGGTTACCTGAATTTTTTAGTTATAATTTATAGAAAATAATTAACTAATATAATCATAATTAAGAATAATGTCTCACAAAACTTATACAAGAAAATAATTAATATACATTTATTTTTCAGGACCATCTGCTCCACCGAATAAGTTAGAAATTCAAGGTGAAAAGAAAACTGTGACATTGAAATGGCACCCCCCTCCGATTGATTACAGAAATGGCATCATAACTAAATATAAGGTTTGACCATTAAGTTTGAGTTGAAATATGATTTTACAATATATATTTTGATTATAGTTTGATAACTTCAACTTTACATAATTATAATTACTATCAATATTTTTATCTTCATTTCACACTATAGATTGATATATTTTTTATTTCTTTAACACTAATACTACCAATGTTAAATGAATACCCAGTCTAACCAATCCGTCCATATGAAGGATTTATGAAAAATGCAGTTAATAGGACATTATTATTATTATTATTATTATTATTATTATTATTATTATTGAATAAAATAAAGCACTATTTCAACATATATATTATACTACAATATATTTCGACAGACTCACTGTCATCGTCAGGTAAATATGAACTTGAAATTATATAAAATAAATTATTTTTATTTAAATAAATTTTTCTTCTTTTATATTTTAAAAATACTTTACTAAAAATTATAAATTCTGTTTTTATAATCTCAAGTTTTTAAAAAATTTTAAAAATTTATAAATTCGAGAGGCTAACAAAACTTTAGCTTGATATAAATAGTAAGGTTTGTTTTGGGGGTTGTAATTTGCATTATAGGATTGTCATCGTGTTATTGATAGATTTTCAGTTTTACATAGATGGTATTCAGATCTTGATTATGAATATTTATGTCATGGGTGCAATGACACGTACATTGAAATGACTCCCTGTCATATCAATTCTCAAGTTCTTGATAACTGTCGACTGAATATTATTTTTTTCATACTACAAATCTTCAACACACTCTTTTATAGCTCTTCGTTGCGTATATGTAAAATAGAGTTTATTAGTTTACAAATTATTGATATAGATTACCTTCAGACACACAAAAATACCAAGATTCAAACATAACCATCGAACATCAAAAATAATCTCTGATCATGTAACAAAAATTTTGACATATTATTAAATCACAGGTTAATTTAATTAATTATACAATATTCATTTATTGCCCTTAGTGTAAATGAATAGAAAACGGAAATATTAATTATATAAAAGAAACAAATTCAAATAAATCACTGTAATCATATTTGAATTGATATCCAAAAGAGAATCATTTTTGAAGGTTTGGGAAGAATAATCATAAGATTAACTTGAATTACGCCGAAATAAATTTGCATAAATGAAACAAAATGTTAAAAATAAACAAATTTATTCAGATATTAAATGTTTTTTATAGTTCATATTAAAATAGATTCAAATTCCAAATAAATTAAATAATTATTTCTTGAAATTTTACTAACGAATATCTTTAAATATATAGCCTAAGATTGTCCATTTTGACATTATTCATATGACCATGATATTTAAAAGTTTTAAGTTTTTTATTTTATATAAAACTAATAAATTCTATTATAAAACGGAAATAAATTAAATGCAAATTCGTTTGATTTATTTATCAATTACTTCAAAAACATCACTTGAACATTCAGAAATACACACCTAGCCATCGTTAATAAGCCGTTCATTACATGGTTCGATAAAACTACTGTTTAATGACTTGGACTATTTTATGTTATCCGATAATTATACTAACAAAAGATAAAATCAAAAATATTTATTGTAAATGAAATACTTTAGATTAAAATTACAAAAATTTTTCGGTGTTAGTTTTATTTTGAAGAACTAAAATAGAAAAGGTAATGTAGCAAATATGGATTTAAGGGCATATTCTAATTTGGATTTATTAAATATTTTTTTAATTTTAAAAACCCTCATAAAATTTAGATTAAAATCACATATATAAAAATCAATCTTCATAAATATTTCGACGAATGGAAGTTTTTTATATATGTAAATTTAAAGGTTTTCAATACAACTTACAACGTCAGAATTTCATTATATTGTTATTTCTAAATCGAATGATGCATAATTTAAACAACTTTTCCACTAATTTTAAACAGTTCACAGTGTTGTAAAAGTTAAAACTCATTTCGACACCAATATTTAACATTCTTCTTTTTTGTAAAAATTGAAATAATCCTTAGAGAAATAATAAAACTCGGTTAGTGACAAGAAGTTACACGAAGATTTAATGAATAATAATGAATTAAGTTCTACCGGTTTTTTAATATTATTTAAATTATTGCTAAAATCTTCGAATTATTATTATTATTATTATTATTATTATTATTATTATTATTATTAATATTAATATTAATATTAATATTAATATTAATATTAATATTAATATTAATATTAATATTAATATTAATATTAATATTAATATTAATATTAATATTAATATTAATATTAATATTAATATTATTAATATTATTATTATTATTATTATTATTATTATTATTATTATTATTATTATTATTATTATTATATAAATATTATACAATGTTATTATACGTTTTAATACTGATTTTTTATAATAATTTACATAGTTTTGAGTAACATCAAAATAAAAATAAATCAGTTTTTGTTAAAAATCTTATAAATTATTTGTTCAGAAAATTAAATTTATTTAAATATATTTTACTCTGTAATTATTATATATGTATTTTCTTTACTAAATGTCAAATATTTAAAACATATTAAGCCATTGTTTACGCAAATCGGATGTCTGAAAACTAATTAATGAGAGAAATAATTATTTCATAATTATATATATATATATACCAAGGAAAATAAATATTTTCTATTATATTAGTTTTATTAAATAAATAAAAAAGTTTTTAAAATGCATAACTAAAAGGGTTTTTTTATTAAATTCAAGGATTTTTATCATTATTTTTAGCGGTCTTTTGGTTACATTTTTTAATGCTTTTACAGAATCCACGAAAACATGCGATGCTTGATAAAGCAGAATTTGTCTGATATTTCTTACAATGAATGATATTTAATAATAATTATTATTATGAAGTCAGTTATTGATGCTAGAAAAATCGTCTAAGAAAATCTCTTTGAAGTTAAGAAAATGCTATTAATTTGGCAAATTGATAATATTTCTGACAAAGCTTTTAATAATTTTTTTCTCTATAATTTGTCATTTTGATGTTTTATAGTATTTGACTGAAAGGAAATTGATGAAAAAAAATGTTAAAATGAGATTTTGTGTTGAAATTTGCAGACCTTGCTTTTACAACTCACCACTGTAGGAGGGAGGTTGTAAGAGTTGAAGAAAAAGAAAATTTTAAAAAAAAGAAATCAAAAGATTAAATTAAATTAAATATTTTACTTCCATTCGTAATTATAAGTGATTTTATTTGTAAGTAATGTAAGATAAATGTTTTTGAAGCAAATTTAATTGACGTAAATAAACAGTAAATAATATTTGATGATCATACTTTTTATGGAAAATAAAAAAAATACTTATTTAGTTGTTAAAGTCTGGAGAATTAAAACTTGGTTTTTTTTCCTACAGCTAGATCAAATGTCTAGAACTGTATAATTATATAATCTCTATACCAGGACTTTTGAATTACCATTTTAACTATTATTGGCGTTTCAAAGGTTGGAAATAATTCTTATAATCTAAATATGAAATGTTTAATCATAATTTTATTTCCTTCCACCATCAAATCAAACGATTTTAATTTTCCTAAATAACATAAAATGCAGAACTGTCCTAATTTTTTTTGTTATATTTTTAGAGCTTTATAAAAATTAATCTTAATAAATAAATAATAAAATAATTTACAAATAAATTTTAATTTTATTTTAATTAATTTTATCTCGCACATTTTAAATTTAGGTTAGTTTTAAATATTTTGATATATTTTATATTTTTAAAATTTATTTGCTTAAATACTATTTTTTAGATTCAATATTTTGATATGAAAGAACCAGTTTTAACCTTAAAAGAAACTGAAACAGAATCAAAAACCACAGAAATGATTACGAATCTACAAGAAAATACTAATTATGTATTCAAGATCCGAGCTGTGAATAAAGAGGGCGATGGACCTTGGAGCCCCGGTACCCCATATTACATATCATCAGAATGTTAGTTTTAAATATTAAACAGTTTCTTCTAAATAGTTTATTATTTGTTATTATAATAATAATGATAACATGAAACATTCGTTTCCTGGTAGTCGGTGCAATAAAATATAAAATAATAAATAAATAATATATTAGGTTTTTGCACAAGTTAAAAATTTTATAAAAATTAAAAAGGATAAATTTCAACTTATACTTAGTTGGACATCAGTTGAAAATGCTTTTTTTTGTTTAAATGAAATATGAAACGTGCACTAAAGGCTTGATATCATTATATAATAATAATAATAATAATAATAATAATAATAATAATAATAATAATAATAATAATAATAATAATAATAATAATAAATAATAAAAATAATAAAAATAATAATAATAAAAATAATAAAAATAATAATAATAATAATAATAATAATAATAATAATAATAATAATAATAATAATAATAATAATAATAATAATAATAATAATAATAATAATATCAAATTAAGTTTTTATTATATCAAATAATTTGTGCTGAATTCATAAAATTAATTTTAAAAAATCCGTCTGTAGACTTTTCGGAATCATTTAGAATAGGAAAGATTATTGAAACAAATATATTACAAACATACAAAATTTATTTATTACAATTTTTTTATTTCATATCGTAAACTTTATTTTCAAAAAACAAAACAAAACAAGTCAATGTTATTCTTAATCAAAATATAAAAAGTCAATTAAATAATAATGAATAAACATAAAGTTTCAACACAGTCTTTAATTTAATTTTAATTTATGATTTAAATTCCATAATTTATGTAGTAATCTAAAATTTCGCTATAATAGCGATTCTTAACCGGGTGGTGTGAGAAAGCATTTTTTAGAAATTTTAAATTTTGAATGGAAACAATCGTCCGTGAGAAACTATTTAACGATCCGTTAACTTTTGAGACCGACATCTTTTACCTTTTTTACCAGCAAATGTAGTTTAATAAGAAACGGGTTGATAAGCCTATTTGCCATCACTTTGAGAAATGGGGTTTTGATCATTTTGGCCGATAAAAACAAAAGCCAGAAATCGCTTAAATGCAAATGATGACGTATGTAAGACTCTTTCGAAAATAGAGCCTCGTATCTAGTGTTAATATGAATAAAAACAATGCATATATTAAAGATTTAGGTATGATTTTGTATGTATATGCAAATTTGTTTGTTTGTCTTTTAATAAAAAGAATAATCTTGAAATAAAACAATTTAGCAAGATATAAATACATTTTTCAAAGGGCTACCAATCATGTAAAAGATTAAGAACCACTGATCAACAATTTAATAACAATATTTTATTATGTTTTATTCTTATATTGTTATTTTATTATATTATTGTTATATTATAACATAACATATCTTAAAAAAATTTTGTTTCTTGATTATTATATTTTTATATTTTAATTTAAACGTAAAAATAAATTTTAATTAAAAAGATAAATAATAACATCAAAGAAAAATATTATAAAATATGTCTAATAATATATTCACATAAAATTAATAAAATTACTAAATTAAACTTTATTTAAAGAATTTATTATAGAAATATAAAATATAATCGAAAATAGAGTTTTTGTTTAAATCATGTAATATCATTTCTATGCGTTTTTGCAGTTTAATTTTCATCCAATTATCGTAATTATCAGAGGAAAATTGATTTCATAATTATTTTTTTCTGAGAGCGTTAAAGTTTATTTATCTTATAAACCAAAAAAAGCCAAAAAATTTAAATAATTTTCATTAATTATTCAGAAATATTTTGTTTGTTTGAGTTTTCAATTTTTAAAATTTTTACAATTTAATTATTTTTTAGATTTTTATGACTTAAAAAACAGGAAAACTTAATAAAATCTTTGAAAATCGCATTTTATTTCTTTTTTTGTTCATATATATCACAATAAAGTTCAGTACAAATTTTCTCCTTTCAGAATTCTTTTGAATGTGACTCGGAAATACTTAGTACTGTGCTAAATTTGGCCTTTTCTTCCTTTTGCTTGTCATATTTTGTAGAACGAGAAACTTTTTAAAGCTAAATGGTTGTGATGAACACATTTATATAATCGAAGTGCAAATAGAAAACTCACACAGACTAATATACTGATATGAAGACTACCACTTAATGTTCTTAAATCTCACCGATGCATTTAGATCAGACACGTTCTGGAAAACATGGTCATGAACAAAAAAGCAAAAGACCTGTTAAAGGAGTGCTGCATTGTCTGCAGTAGACCAGTACGATTCTAAGTAGAAAAAGCGAGCCTTGATAGCCTGGTGTCCAAATCAAAACATTTGAATACTACACAGACTCAAAGAGATGGGAAAATAGAATTGTTATCGATGGAAGAAATAAAACATGTGAATTATTAAATGATCTACACTTACTAAGAAATGCAAATTGAAAACAAAAAAATGAGGCATCTAACCGAAACATTCCATGAAATCTGAAGAAAGGTTTCAATTATATTTTCAGATGCCAACAGAAAATAGATGCGTGTAATATTTGTGGACATTCTCAACTTATTTTTCCGTAGCAAATCCAACATCGAATTATTCGATAAAGATATCAGAGTAATGACAAAACTCAAAGATGTCCTATATCTTCCAGTCAAAAGCCTCTTCAGGAATGCAATAATATATTCTCCAAACGAGATTGAGTGTCTAGGTATTAGAAATGCTAACCGGAGAACTGGTTGATATAGGTGAGATAAGAACAGAACAAATCTCAAAGAGGTTTTAATGGCAAGATGGACATATAAAAACAGGCAAAAATCAACATGGCTAGACTGCGTCAAAAAAGCAATTCAGATCCTTGTGTTTTATTACTTACATAAACGTCTTTTTAATAGTTCTTTTATCTGTTTAAAAATTCCTTTTTTCGTGTTTAAGAAGAAAATTTTTATAGTTTTAGATTAGATGTAAATTCATTCATGTTTCATACAAAAACACTAAAATAAAATGAACTTCTAGGTCATATCAAAATCTTGTATTGAAAATGTTATAGGAGTGTCCTTTTATGGTTAACCTCTTTCTTGTATTTCCATGTTTTCTTTTAATATTTGTTTTTGTGTTGTCAGATTTACTTAATTCTATTGATATCTCAGTTTTGGTATAGGAATCATATTTTAATGATATTTATGATCTCCTTCTTTTTTTCTCCGAAAATTGCTGTAGATTTTAGTCTATTCATTTTTTTTTCATTTGTAGAGAGAATCTTCACTCTAAACCTTCATATTATTATTAAAATTAAAATTCTTTCAGTCTTTCCTGCTCCTGAAAACATAGAAACTAAAGCCCTAAATGATTATCAAATTAAAGTCTCCTGGAACTTCCCAGAAAAAGCAAATCAAGTGACTGATTTGCTAAGCCAGGTCAATGGGTTTCATGTCCAAGTGTCTACCAATAGAGACTTTCCAGACGGTAAAATAACGTTTAAAAAGATTGTCGGACCTTTCACCTCAACAGTTATGGAAAAGATCTATCCCAATCATTATTTTATTCGGGTTCAAGCCATTATTCGAGATAAACGAATAGCCGAATGGAGCAATATCCACACGTTGACTGTGTTTAAGTCCAAGTACACTGAACGAAACATTAAAGGCCTTAACTGCATTGGGCAGACGAATTCTATCAAGGTTACCTGGGAAAAACCAGATGATTACACCGAAATTAAATCCTTTCTTGTACTTTTTATTCATTTATTGTATGGAAATTTGATGTGAATATTCATTTTCAAGATAGAACTCTCGGGATATCGGAAATTCAGAAATATTTATGGAGCGTACAAAATTGAGAAAATCAAAGCCAGAACTTCAAGAATAGAGTTCTTTGGAGAAGAGCAATCGACTTACAATTACTCTATTCCAAATCTCGAACCTAATACCAATTATGATCTTTCAATTAAAATTTTGTATTCCAGTATTTCTAAGCTTGAAAGTATCTCAAAAACTACAAGTTGTGTTACTTTAATGGAACGTAAGTTATCATTGGTCTTTAAGTTTTACATTTTATTTATATAAATACTTAGAGAAATCAAATTCAAAATAAATACACTTACTTTGAAAAGGCGGCTTTAAAAAGTGTCACAATAAACTTAGTACCTCATTTAAACAAATTAATATATTTTAAGAATACATGTATGATCTATCTCTCTTTTATTTTTTTTTATATATGCGATATTAATATCACTCATTTTTCCTTTTTAGTTATCTGTGTAAAATTTAAGAGTCAGTTGACTGAACAGTTTTATAAGTAGTATGCATTTAAAATAATTATTTTTGTTTTATTTCTGAGAAACAAACACAAAAAACGACGTTAAAGAGGGAATATATTCAATGTCTATGTGAAACATTTGAAGCATAAATAATAAATACATTAAGCATAATTCGTGTTTTCAATATATAATTTTATATTATCGTTATTTCAATACTGAAAATAATAACCTTATGAAAAAACATCGCGGAATGTCACAGCATCAAAGTTAAAAAATATTTACAATAACGAAGAAACTATTAAACAAATATTGTTATTATTAATAACATTGAAAAACATAAAAAATTAATTTATTAAAAAGAAAAATAGTTTTGTCCGACAGTTATATTTTACTATTAGTTGTGATTTTGTTTAATTTATAAATTTTATGTAACCATTAAAACAATAAATTATTCTAAATTAAATTTGAAATCCAAATGATAAATAATGTGTCTAAATTAAATATCAATTTTACAATAAAACTAAGAAATAAAACAACTAATAGATTTAATTTTTTTATTATTATTGTTATAAAAATAATAATAATATGAATTATAAATATAAAAATTAAACAATTAAAAGAATTAATTTATCAGAATCTTGAGACAATAAGCCTCTTTGCTTATGGAAAATTAATTAATTAGACGTATGCCGAAGAAGGATAAAATAGATTAAAATATTATTAATATTTCTCTTGGTTGTTCTTCGACATTGCCTCGTGTAGCCTTGTCATATTATTTAATTCAATATGATCCCAGACAAAACTTAATAATATCTGACAATTTTCGATTTAACTTGTTTTAATCAAGCCATTAATAATATGATAAAACAAAATAATAACCATATGAAATTAGAATGAATTTAAGTATATATTTCATTTTATACTAAATACATTTTGTTTATCAATAAATAAATAAACAATAGATAATATTGAATATACAAATTTGATATTACTATCCAAATGATAATGAGGTTTCTTTTAATATCTTTTTGGTGAATATTTAATTGTTTTCGGAGATCTTTGCTTTGATTTTTTAAATGTGTTTTTCAGTTTCCGATCTCAATTGTTTTGCTTGTCTTCGATCATTCCTTTTTTTGGCCACTTTCAAAATGCGAATACCATTCCATTGTTGTTATCTTTAATATCAAACGTCAACAATTTCTTACATTTCAATTTTAATTTTAAAACAAAATTTACCTCTAAATTCCATGTTCAATAATTTTATTAATATTTTATATTGCAAAAAAGAATCAAATAAAACAAAGTCTACTGATTTACAATCAAACTGAAATTTAGATACAATTTTTTTAAGGTGTGTACCGATTAAAACAAAATTATATATTTAAGTTTTATATGCAAATTATAAATGTAGATTATCTGGTACTTCTTAATATTGGAAATATTAAAATAGGACTGAAAAAGGTTTTAATTTCTTATTTTTTTGTAGATTTTCAATGAAATAGGTTTTTTACTTGATAAATATATATATTTAAAATCATTTTGTAAATGGAAACGAAAGCCAATAAATTAATATTATTATTAATATTATTATTATTATTATTATTATTATTATTATTATTATTATTATTATTATTATTATTATTATTATTATTATTATTATTATTATTATTATTATTATTATTATTATTATTATTATTATTATTATTATTATTATTATTATTATTATTATTATTATTATTATTATTATTATTATTATTATTATTATTATTATTATTATTATTATTATTATTACTATTATTATTATTATTATTATTATTATTATTATTATTATTATTATTATTATTATTATTATATTATTATTATTATTATTATTATTATTATTATTAATATTATTATTATTATTATTATTATTATTATTATTATTATTATTATTATTATTATTATTATTATTATTATTATTATTATTATTATTATTATTATTATTATTATTATTATTATTATTATTATTTCATACGTTTTTTTTAATTTGTGTTATTTTGGCGCATCACATTTAATTTTAGATAATTATTCAATTATTATTAAATTTAAATTTCATCTAAATAGTTAAAATTTTTTTGTTGAAGATTTCATTTTAATAATAATATTTAAGATAAAATCTGTAAAATTTATTTCAATTTATTTTCAGAGCCAAAGTCAATTTTATCCCCAATGCCGGTTCCTCTAAGAAAAGTTTCAAACGAAATAATTCTTAGACTTTCTAGAACAAACGAGATACTTGGGATGATTAGCCATTATTATCTAATTGTTAGCCCAATAAAAGAGACACATGTCACTCCTCATGATGTTAATATTGATGAGGTAAATAAATAATAAAATTAATATTTTAACAAAAATAAAATACATAATTTTAATTTTTACTAAAAAATAAATTATCTTTGAGAAATTCTTTTCCGCGCACTCGAATGTGAAGAATAAAAATGCCACGAAATTTTGATTATAAATAATATTTTTTTATTATTGATATTTAAAATTATCAAAATTATATTTTGAAACACTGGTAATTTTATATTTTTTGCTATGTATTTATAATATTTTTATAATAAGAAATATGCATAAGAAACATAAGAATTGTGAAAGAAATTCATTGGTTATAAGAGAAAATTATGAAAAGTTGGAAAAAAAAATAAATTTAGCTGGAGGCATAAATTGACTATTAAAGGTACATGATAATAAACAAAACATTTTGGAAACCTAGAAATATTTAGAAGATTTTTATTTTTAATTCAATCACTTATTTATAAATTTTTAAATCTTTTTTTAAAATCCTTTTTTTTCTATTTTATTACAGATATTTCAATTTAATTTACTCATCATTATCTATTTATTAATATTAAATAATCAAATAAATAATTAATAATAAATTTTATAAATAAACCAAGTCAACAGACCGCGGATTCACAGGGTAACGTAATATTTATACAGCTTTACCCAATCGGTAGTGAGTATTGAATTCTATTATATTATTATGTGATATTTTTATATGGCCATGCAATTGTTTAACTTCTTATCTCAAAATTGACCTTTGAATTCTGTGTGACAACTAATAAACAAAAAAAATTAATTAAAATTCAAACCAAAAAATATATCTTATAAATGCCAAACTTTGTCATTGCTTGACGAAATTTATTATTTGCATGATATTTATTTAAAATAATAATTAAATGAAATTATTCAAATGTGAATTGATTTGTATCATATGAAATTACAAAATCCTGCACAAAAAAAAATAAAATAACACAGCGATCTTAAAAGTATTAATTTATTAATTTATTATTTTTGTTAAGAAAACAATTGCTAAAACAACAAATTTTAATTCATTTTTTTACAAAACACATTTAACCTTAAATTAACAAAAATCGGATAAATATTGAAAAACTATATTTTCTAGACCTTTACTCAAACGAAGAATTTAAAAGCCATGAATTCAAGATATGTGGCCGCTCAATTCACTCCAGCTCTTTTCAGATCCAAAAGCTACGTTGATTTTGTTCTCGGTTCCAATAGTCCGATCGAATCGTTTCACTCAAATGATTGGATTTTTTTGAAAAGACTTCCTGTAAAAAAGAAAACAAATTTAAAAGTAAAACCCAAGTTAAATTTAATAAAATATTAAAATTGAGAAATTTCTGTAGGCATTTCTTAGAGCTTGTGTCATTCCAGAAGGTTTAACTTCAGACCTTAAATCCATTCCTGTCGAGAGATGTACGAGTAGCGAATGGTCAATGACATTTAGCACAGACATCAATAGAGAAATTCAAGTATTTACAGCAGCAGTAATAGCTGGTATTGGCAGTATCGTCTTTTTAGTATTTATTTGCATTGGATTTGCCTGTTTTTTGAAGTAAGTTTCGTCAAATTTTATAAATCCATCACACTCTTAATTTCTTTTTTTCTATACCTCTTACATAAAACAAGTGTCCCATAAACGCCCTATGAATATTTCGAGCAAATAAAAGTAATTTCTATATTTTACAAAACTTTTTTGACATTCAAATAATAATTCATTAGAAATAAATCTACGACAAAACTTTTAGAAAATAGCATTCATTGATATTTTCATTCCAAAATTATATTTTGTAATACGAGTTGAATATGATTATTATTGATTAATTTGTTTAGATTTTCCTATTTTCATCTAGATTTTGTTAATTTGATTTCTAGGCTGAAGAAAGCTGATAAACGGTCAAAATATATAGTGAAATGTTATTGTATAGAATATACAATTAGTGTTTTTCAATTGTAATATTATTATCTAAATAATTTGCAAACTTATTTGATGTCCATTGCATCTGGATAAGTGTATAACAGTGTTAACTTGGCACTGTTTTTACGCTTACCTTGCACGAAGAGAAATCTGAATGCCTCCCGCATAGTACTGATGAGAGCCATTAGCTCGAAACTAGTAAACTATTGGGAAATGTACTGGATATTATTTTATGTATAGTATATTTTTTGATTAGAATCAGACATAGTGATTAATAATTAATTATATATTTTTTGCTTATTCAATCAATAAATATTTCATTGAATCATTTTAAAATATTCTTTCTTTAATTTTTGGATTTTGTTTAACTGCATAAAAAAAGTTCTAAAATTTATTACTGTATGTCTATTGATATGTTTAAATATTGTATAATTTTTAAATATGATTCAACTAAATAGGATACGCAATTATTTTCCCATGAAATAACATATGAATGAATGCAAATTTTTGTCTACAAATTTATGGACTTTCCTTTGCTCATTTACCAAGGAAATAAATTGAGAATATTATTTGCAATTGAATTCATTTAAGGATTTTTTGCGATAAAATTATTTAAGTTTACTTTTAATATATTTTATTACAGTTTTTTTTATTTTTTAATTCGCATCGTATTTTGTTGTCAATTATTTTTTAATTGATTAATTTTTTTATTTTGATGTAATAAAAATAAAAGAAATATGAAAATATTATGATGTTAATCTTTGTTTTAATATAGAAGAAGCCATAGCAAAATCAGCAGACCCTTGGGTTCCACAGATCCTTGCCTTAAGCAACCATTAATGATGCAACCTGGTTTAAGTGGTGGAAATTTACCTCAATACACGAATATTGTTAATATCGGTAACAGTAGCCGGCATGGATACACAGATAGTTTACGGACAAATTCTGATCTTTGCGCCACATCCGGGGTGATGACACCAATAAATAACCACCAACCCCTTTCGGTTTCTAATCCAATGTTTGAACAACGATCTTTAGAATTAAAAAAAATATCAAATACTCAAGCGCCAGGTATTTTATTATTTTTATTATTATTATTATTATTATTATTATTATTATTATTATTATTATTATTATAATTATTATTATTTATTATTATTATTATTATTATTATTATTATAATTATTATTATTTATTATTATTATTATTATTATTATTATTATTATTATTATTATTATTATTATTATTATTATTATTATTATTATTATTATTATTATCAAACGCCAATCGAACATGACTTATAGTATATATTATATATTATATATATTTTATAGATCTATATACTATAGATTCAATTCCTTCAATCGACTGTAATTAAGAACTTGAGAACGGAGATGACGGATTCATATAAATGTGGAATTACATAGCAGCACACTGTAAATTTTTTTGTGGTACATAGTTTGCATACAACAACTCCATAGTACGTAATACAGTCAAATAAAAATAATTCTTATCTTTCGTCTGAACTTTCTTTGTATTATTTCATATTCATTTGACAAAGTTCCTGGTTTAAATATATTCAATATTCAAAATTCATTCATACTAGACTTGCGTAATAGCATGAACTCCGATTTAATTGATGCATTAAAACACCAGAATTAAAAACACTTAATTAATTAAGAAAACAAAGAAATCAACATAAAACTCTTTATTAATTAATTGTTGGAAAAATATATTTTAAAATGATTTTTGTCGTCTAATTTATTTTTATTTTCAATATTCATTTAAAAACGACCAACTCTCTGCAATACAAAAAATACCGAGAAACATACTATTGTTGCAATTTGGAGAATGGAATTATTTCTTTTAACATTTGATAAAAATGTATATGTTTTATAAAAAATGCTCACATTTTTCAAACTAATATTCAAGTAAACACTTGAAAAAAGTTGACAATTATTATTGAATTTTAGAATTTTTTACTTTTATTTTTATTTGTTTAAATTGGGACTTAATTTCAAACCTTTTTGCATAATTATACATTAATTAAAATTCCGTTTAAATTAAAATATTCTGAAATTTAATTTAGATTAAATATTAATTAAATGAAAAAAGCGAATAATCTCCCCGGTTCATTGTAGGAATATTTTTCGTTACATTTGAGGAAAATAAATTACATTTTAATTTCACATATTTATTATTCTTCATTTCGCTAAAATTATTTTCAAAGTAATGACTCGATACAGTCTAAAACAATGTAATAAAAAGAATTATTAGTTAAATGAATTATTTTATAATTTATCAAAAGTAATTTGTTAAATTTATAAATTTATAAATTGTATTGTTTGAAAAAGTTCTGAACACAATAAATAAATAATTTAATTAAATTTTCAATAATTGTTTATCTATTCATATTATTGTTTTAAAACCACTCTACTTGATACGATTAATAAGTAGTCGGACTACCCCATAAAATATAATGTTACTTTTATAATATTATCTCTGGTTACAAACATCTTTTATGAGCAGCACATTTTCAATTTATTTGTCAAGTCATTCTACATCCTGTCAGGAATCAAATTGTGATTTATTTATTTGGTTTTCTAATGATAACAATCAACAAATATTGCATTAGTTGCAGACAACTTATGAGAATTTACGCCTTTCTTATATTCCAATTTATGATTGAATTTACTGGCTCAAACATAGCTGCCAATCAGTGTTGGATAATGAGAAAGTGAAATTGTGAAGGAAGAACGCTTAATGAATCTGGAATAAAAAATGGCACCGTTTTATCAAACGTTTTCATTTCTTTGAGATATGTGAAAAGTGGAAAAATTACAGCCGGGCAAAACCTTTCATTTTTAACTAACACGATGTAATGACCAAATGTCATTACAGTAGATGAAACACCTTTATCTATGTAACGAGTGTTTCAAAATCTGATAGACGATAAAGAATTTAAATATTCGGCAAATCATTTCAAATAATATAAATATTTTAGTTTGTTTTATTGCATTAGTATCACTAATTTTATTTTATAAGAAATAGCTCAATTTTCAACTGAGAATAGAGTGTTTTACTAAAAGGCTATTATAGACTAAAATATCCAATTTTGGTACAGAAGGAATGGATAGAAATCAAAAACAGTAAACCTCCATTCTTAAACCGCCGTTCTAAAGAGCATTATGATAATTTGGAAGATCTAAAGAAAATAATAATAATTCAATCATTTGCTCAAATTCCATTACAAGATATCCGAATGCGTGTAACGCTGTATTAAAAAAGTGTAAACTTTCCGTTGATGTAGATGGTGAACACTTTAAACGTTTATTGTAAATTCTGTAATTTCTTAAATAAAATTTATATATCTGTTATCTTAAATAATAATAAAAAATTAAAATTTATATTGTTTTAAAAATATTTATAAATAAATAGAATCATCTATTGCATTTTGAAACAGTCTGTATGTTCTTGAAACTGTGTGAGACCAGCGAATGTATGTTTCTTGTAGTAACGAGTTCAATGGAGATGAGATCATCACATTTTCTTGGTCGTTCACCAGTGACCTCTTAATGATTTGAGGGGCGCAATCGTCTTTTTTACTTAGTATTGGTATAAGACTTCCTTACTTTTATCGCCAAATCTAAAATATAACACTGATGGCTATGCCTTATGTGTAATTATCTAAAATAAAGAATTGGCTTACAAATATTAGCTTAGTAGCACTTGTTTTTACTTAAATGACTTATTTTTCATTAACAATTTCTTAACAAGTCAAACGAAATTGAAAAGAATATGTAAATTTTAATAATAATATAAAAATAATAAAACTCCTGAACACCTAAAAGAATTAAACATTCTCCTATTATTATTAATTAAATAATTATAAAATTATCTGGACAAAATATATTGCGTATTTAAACAATTTGTCAGAATTATTGTTTGACAATAATATCAGAAAAAACCATTTCCAAATTCAATCTGATATAAGAAGAGAAATTTGTACGGCTCATGATGTAGATTAGTGGTATAAAGTCAATAGTACTGGCATAACATTTGATTCTAATCATATTCATCATAAAGACAAATGAGCACACAATTTTGAGTTTAAATAGTTCAATTTTTGATTTAAATTTTATAAATTTTATTATTTTTTTGTTTTTTTGTTTTATTATAATTTCAAAACTATGGATTTGGTTATGAAAAGTTTAGGATTAATTTTCTTCAGTTTTTTTTTCAATGATAATATAAGTTATAAATATTGATTAATTGATTAATTATTTCTATTTTATCTTAGATTTGGTCCAGAATGCTTTGTCTATTAGTAAGTTTATAAAATATTGATTTTTATTTTTATTTTACGATGCTTAAACAAGATTTCAATAAATTTAAAAATAAAAGCAAAAGAACAAAAGATATTTAATAAAATTTGTTATTTAAAATTAATTTTTTCAAAAATATTTTTTATGTTGTTTATTATTATTTATTAATTAAGAATTAAGCGATAAATTTTGGAATACTTTCTTTTACAATACAATATTTGAATAATGTATGTTATGTTTTATTGTTAAAATCTATTAATTTCGGACCAAATATCTTTTGATAAGATTCCCGCTGAATATAAAAATAATTAAAACGTTTTAACGATCTTGTTTTTTCATAATTAATTAAAAATTCATTACACTTCAAGTAATTTTAACAAATTCAATTTATCTTAAAAATTGAATATAAAAAAATATTAAAAATTATTTTTAATACAGGTATCTCTCGAGTTACGCAGTTAATTGTTTCTGTGTAAGTCGTGACTCGGGATTTATACTACAGTGTGTATTGCGTTCCGTATATTTTTATTTTAATAAAAATTGCTCCAAAACCGCGTAACTCAAGTATTGCTGCAATTTTTTTCCGCGTAACTCAAACGATACCTGTAGTTCATTTTTTAATCTAATTTTGTGTTGATTTCACTTTCATTTTATTGTATCCCATTGATATAGAATTTCTTTTAATTTACTTTACTGATCCAGGCTTTTAGCTATTTGGCGGGTACTTTTTTCATCAGCAATAATCATTTCCATTTTATCACTATTTGATAAACTAATATCAAAAAACGTCTGATCCAAATATTTTTTAATTTCTTTAACTCTATTAATTATATTTCCAGTTTTGAAACGATTCTCTGATACTTTCTTTACTCGTTTAAACACAACATCAAGCTGTTTTATACATAGCTCAAAACTTTAAGGAATTACAGAATTTTCTATCAATATTCTTTCGATTTCCTCTAATCTACTTTCCAAATATTTTGAAGTTGGATCCATTTTACACAATTTAGCAAATAATTCCTTTAAAATTTAAACATTCATTAACAACTCCTTTAAAAATTCCAAATCTTTATTAAATTAACATTTAAATTACATTTTTCTAATTTCAAAACATTCATAAAAACTCAAATGCAATCAAAATCAAGATTCAACATTATATAAATAATGTAGAATTCTTAAAAAATGTGGTTTGAATATCCTGAATATTAGCTACCGAAGGTTTTGTATTTATTACATCCATAATTAAAACATTCGAAAATAACTTATTTCACGAAAATTCAAAAAATTATCTTTTTCGAATGTTATTAAAACAAAATATTTTTGATGAGTTTTCTTAAGTGTAAACTATTTATATTTTCAGATTTCATTCTTCTTACCTTCAATTCACATTAACATTTATTATTTTTAATTTATAAAACACTTTACATTATAAATTTAATATGTTTATTTGAAAATAATATTTTAATCCTTTGCACTCCGTTGTCACAGCCTCGGTGACACACCGACCGTGTGCGTTTGTTTTACTTATATGCGCACTACAAGTCGAAACAGGCTGAAAATGAAATAGCTTGCAAAGGATTCACCGTACGCAATTTTAATGTATGTATTTGTCCGATGAATCGTGGACGCTTGTTGTTCTTGGCCTATATACTGAATTGTAGGCAGTGGGCGTTAGAGTGTATATACTTATGATATTTATGTTTATATAACAGAAAGCGTTTTTTGATATTTCATTTCAAAACGTTCTAATTTCTTGTGTAGTAAAAATGGAGATAATTAAAAGGTGATAATTATGATTTGAAGATGCATGCATATATAGGTGATTTTTTCCACAGATATCACACAGAAAAGATTTACAAACCATAAGTTATAAACCTGAGGTTGTTTGACATAATGTTGTAGAGAAATAAATAATTTTATTTATTGTAGTAACTGCATATTTTCTTTATTATTACTTATATACACCTAAACTAATATGTTGCTGGAGGTACTAGTTATATACTTACACTGAGATTGGCAAACTTTCAAATAACATAATAAGTATTTTCAAATCATTGGATGTCCTGTCCTTTCTCAATCTAATATAGCGTTATGTCATTTCTATAAATGGTGAAATTAAACCCCCTGATTCTGTAAAGCTGCTATATTGGCTTTGCCGTCTTTAAGTTGTTCTGTAATGCCCTTACATAAGCCTTGTTTTAATTTATTGCTGTAGTGACATAGTTTCAGTGACCCGCTTGCTGTTATTTAAAAACTGATTTTATTTCGTTTAAAATATAAATTGTTTTAACCTTGTATAAACAATAATGTGTGAATAGTAAGCAATTATAGTTAAATAACAAAATTGGAAAATATTACCAAAATGAAAATAATTATTCGACATAATTTATTGACTTAATAATATATTTGAAGCATGAAAAAAAAATATACCAATTATGTAAGTGTTATTTTTGATTATTTCGTCGAGTTGTTTGAATAAACAAAATAAACTTAAAAATCGGTTTTAAAATGAATTTAGTTCATTAATTCGTATTTTAAGATTTATTACAAAAATATTATGTTATATAAAATTAAAGAAAAATATTTCTATCAAACTTACTGTAATAATGATATTCTATTGATATTTTTGTTTTATCAGATCGGTTTTTAATTTCACACACATTGTAATATTGTTATAAAAATTCAAATTATTTCGTTATATTCATTTATTTTATTAGTTAATTATTATTAGGTTTCAATGTTTTTTGCTATTTCTATCAACTGTCGGTTTTTTTATCAAAGATTTCCCACTGACATCCGCATATTTCTATTAAAAAAAAGTTACGAAAACAACTTCAAATAAATAGACAAATTAGGAAAATTGATTATTCATACATTTTAATCATTGCCTTTGTAAAAGAACCTTTTTGATAACTTAGTTAACATTTTTTTTAAATAAATAATTATAAATAAATATTTTTCATTAAACTATGCTTTTCTACATTCTGATCAACATTCACAGGCTCTTTTGATAATTATTTTAGATATTTTCATAATTTTATGAAGTAATTATTTGACAAAATATCTGACTTTTAATGTGTTTTACCGTATAAATCATTTCATTCAATAACATATTGAACAAAATTGGTCGTGCATACAAATTGCAGTTTATCTGCCGACTCCTCGGACTTACAAAAACATTAATACTAATTTTTTCCTCCTTTATCATAAATCTTAAGTTATTTTATTTGCTCAAATTCAAATGAATTGCTTTCTTTTTAATGTCAATTTTTTACTTAATTGATTACTTAAGCTTACTAGATTTTACATTTTTCTCTTTTTAAGAAATATATTAAATTATATTTTTAATTCTGAATTTCGGGTTATAATAGTCTTTCATTGATATCTTCGTAGCCCTTTATTGGTTACGAAACGCGATAAATTCTTTCAATCGTTTTCCATTTAATTACTTTTGTTATTTAGTCTAAATATTTCATTTCTATAATGTATTTATTAATGCTTAAATTATTTTGTTTCAATTTTTGTTTCATTTCCAATTTACATAAAATACATCGACAATTATCATTTTTTATGAATAGCATTTTTATAAGAATTAAATTTAAATAAAGTAATTTTCTTTAAAAAAATAAGTATAAAAATAAGAGAAAAAAATAAAAAATAAATTTGTTTTATTAATTTTAAGTCAATAATTTATTCTATTATTGTATTCAATTTGCATTTTCACTATTTTCTATTTACCTTTTTTCTTTGCATTTAATATCCATAATTCAATTATAACAAAAATTAAATTAACTGAGTTGTTTTTTTTATTATAGTAAGTTTACTGACAATAAATTCAGTAAACTAAGTTGATCAAACACAGTTGGATCTGTATTAGATAATTATAAATATAGATTTTGCATGATTTACTAATTACAATTTGTCATGTGACATTTGACTAACATTTTTAGATTGAACCACATAAAATATCATTATAGAAATACTAAAATGCAGTTCACAATTATATGCAACTGAAAAAATAATATAGATAGATAGATAGATAGATAGATAGATAGATAGTCAAACAATTAAAGTTTATTTTTGTCTTCAAAATTTTACATTTAATTATTTTAATGGTTAATAATTTTCAGAATTAAAACTTATTAACAAGGAAAATGTAATTAGTAGTGAAAAATTTATTTAAAATCTTAAATAATATTTTAGTTTTTTTCTTTTATTAGTGTTATTTTATCAAATTAGGCAACTCGGTTCGACCTCCAATACCTGTACACAGACTGGAATCACAAATTAACGAATTAAGAGCAAACGACAATTTTCTTTTTAGTCAGGAATATGAATCCATTGACCCTGGCCAACAATTTACATGGGAGAATTCCAACCTCGAAATAAATCGGGCAAAGAATCGCTATGCCAATGTAATTGCATACGATCATAGTAGGATTCTCTTACAATATATAAATGGTGTTCTCGGTTCAGATTATATTAATGCAAATTATATTGACGGTTATAAGCGTCCTAATGCGTATATTGCAACACAAGTAAACCTTTGTTGTATTATACCAATTATGACGTTATAAAAAATAAACTTCAAGGGTCCTTTATCTAATACTTTTGGTGATTTTTGGAGAATGGTATGGGAGCAAGGAACAGCTTCAATTGTCATGATGACAAAACTGGAGGAAAGAACAAGAATCAAATGCGATCAGTATTGGCCAAATAAAGGAACGGAATCGTATGCCGATGGAGCGATTACCGTTACCATTACTGACACAAAAGAATTAGCGTATTACACAATTAGAACCTTCATTATTTCCGCGAATTATTCGTCAAACTCATCAGAATTCTGCTCAAACAAAGACAAACGAGAAATCCGGCAATATCAGGTGAGGCAATGTTTAAATGTCTTCTTCACAATGGTTAATTTTTTTACTAATTTAACATCTGAATAATTTGCATTGAACATAATAAATCCTAAACATTTGATAGATAAATTTTACTGCTTCTTTTTTGTATTTTCTTAGTCTCCTCAATTGACATGACGAGAAAAAGGTCCGTTTGGTCAGGTAAGTAGAGTTAAACAAGGCCACCTTTAAAGACTAAATTGTATTTTTTTGCTCACTGCTGAAATAATAGACAAATTTATGATTTCTAGAAAACATATTTTGTATTTATTTTGCATTTAAAGAATAAGAAATGAAATTTTGGTATCCATTTTTTCATTGCTTTTTATATTAATATCAAACCGTTATATTTTTGTATTGCTTTATATTTTCATTACAAGATCCAAATCGTCTACAAAAACATTCACTATATCTTTTGAATTTTTTTGTAAGTTCTTTGACATTGCATCTCAGAATATTTTGTTGACTAAATTTATAAATGAACATGTTATTTTGGGCTAAGTTAACACAGGTGAGACAACAGAATTGAATTCCGGATTTCCTTTAATAAATCATTTTTGTTTTGTTTGAATCAATCTATGCAAAAACATCTTCTAAAAAACATTTTCAATTTTTTACCGTTTTTTAAAAGGTTTTTGTTTCACAAAACTTGTTACAATGTCCCTTTGATATATACATTTTGATAAATGTTCAAGGATTTAGCTTCATTTATGTTATTAAAGAACTTATTTTATTCTTTTTGTTTATTATATTTGAATTTCTTAATATCTTTATCGTTATTGAACCAATTATTACTATTTATTTTTGTAAAAACATTTTTAAAGCGCCTTGTAATCCTTTGCGCGATGAGTCTAAATTTCATAAGTTTCAATGTAATCATTTTTTAATCATTTTTCAACTTTCTTTGCTACATGTTGTCTTGTTTTATCTTCTTAAAGGATGCACTCATTCAAAGTTGTTCTTAAAGCATTTTGATAACCTCATTACCTTTGAACTTCACGTACCTCCAAATGGTTTAATAAAAGAATATGTCATTTTAACAATAGGATTATTTTGTGCTCAATTGTTATTCAATGCATATTTCTTACAAATGATTCAGAGCAAATAGCATTAGGATTTTCGAGAAAGATTCTTTATAATCATTGAGGAATTGAAGAAAATTCAACATGTATTCTTAAAATTATATCACAAATTTCCATTAATATATAAAACTTTAAATCTTTTTTAAATTTTTTTATCTTTCTGTAGATTGTTTGTTTAATTTTGAGATTAATTGTTTTTAATTTCAAATATGTTTAATGAGTATAGATATTTTGCTGATTGCTAAAACTTGATTTTTGTTTAGTTATATTTTTATTTCATCTTTTTTGTCATCTTTTTTTTAATATTATTATCTGATAATTTTTAATATTATTATTATTATTATTATTATTATTATTATTATTATTATTATTATTATTATTATTATTATTATTATTATTATTATTTATTATTATTATTATTATTATTATTATTATTATTATTATTATTATTATTATTATTATTATTATTATTATTATTATTATTATTATTATTATTATTATTATTATTATTATTATTATTATTATTATTATTATTATTATTATTATTATTATTATTATTATTATTATTATTATTATTATTATTATTATTATTATTATTATTTAAAGAGAACACCAATCCAAAATATATATTCAGCTACAATATATTTCTCCTGATTAAGAGTCATCGTTAGGTACTTCGTCTTAAATTTTAAACTATTTAGAACAAATCATTATTACTTAAACAAATTTCTGCTTTTAAATTCTCAAAACATTTTGCTTTTTTTTAAAATCACAAATGTTACAAAATTTAAATAAAAATCTAAATTTAAAACAGTCTTTTACGTTTCCACTTACGTGAAAATCATCTTCAAAAGAAAGAACAATTCAAATAAATGAGCAATATTTCTCCAACAGTTTTTACATGAAACGAAAATAATCTGGATTTTATTAATTTTTATTTGTTTTACTACTGAAAGTCGTTAAGTTTAAAAAATCTATGATAATATGCATTTACATTTATAAGAATTTGTCTATGAAAATAAGGTTAAGTAGAAAATCTCGATTATCATAACATAAATTAGAAAAAATATATAAAAATATATTTTAATTTCATTTTTTTATAAGTATATTAGATCAATGTTTCAAATACTTGAAAAACCAGAAATATTCATGTTAAATATAAAATATGTTGATTGATAGTCTAAAGTACGTTAAATAAAAGATTATACTGATATTAAATATATAAATACATTATTTTTATTTTTTTATACAGTTCACAGCTTGGCCCGATCACGGAGTTCCAGATAATCCTATGCCTTTACTTATGTTCCTCAAACGTATTCGAGCTGGAAATCCACTCAGTTCTAGACCGATTATTGTTCATTGTTCCGCTGGGGTTGGAAGGACTGGTTAGTTTGAATAATCGTTTATATTTTCTCATCAGATTAGTTAAAACAAAAATTACCATAATTCATTCTGAATGTAATTTCAGTTCTATTAGTTTTGACTCAAAACACGCACACAAACTCAGCATTTGTTCTTCATTCTTATCTTGCATTTTATAGGTGCTAAAAAGAGGAAAAGCATCAAATAATGTCGTTTAGAGTTTTTTTTCTTTCTATAATTTTAATTCTTTTCTTTCTATACTTCTTCTAGGGAAATTGTTACAGGCTGCTTTCATGTTTCCTATTGGAATTTTATAGATGGATTCCACCGAATCAAATTTTAAAATCAACAGCTTATATTGACGTGGGCAACGGGGGCACAAGTGCAAGACTAATACTACATTATAAAACATTTACTTATGATAATTGATGCATGTTGCAGTTTTAATAACAATTTTATCGGCCCTCGCATTCGATGTAAGCTTTTTTAGTAAGGGAGAACAGAATTTTGAGTGGGAAACAACTGAAAAAGTCCAACAGATGAATAGAAATCTTAACAAAATTAAAAATGCATTTTTAAATGTTCTTATAATTTAAATAAAAATTATAATTTATTTTGTTTAAAATAAAGTTTAATCTACCTCCAAACAAACTTATGGAAATTGTAATTTTTTTTTGTTTTAGAAATTTATATTATAGAACTTATTCTATCTTTTTTGTTTAAATGATAAATACATAATATTGTTTGCACCAACAATATTTATTAATCCTTTATAAGCTAGTGTTGTTATAAAAGCACAGTTCCCTTAATAATTGTCACTTTTTCGTCGGTATTCGATCTTCAAGGTCGTCCGGAACGAGACAAGTCTTCGACCACTTCACGACCACTCTTGAACCCTTTTACCATTCGTATACTCTGGTTTTCAAGAGAGCAGATTCCCTAAAGGCTTTATGCAAAACGTTTTTCGATTCAGCACAAGAAATTGCATTTGAAACACAACATTTCAAACAAACTCTTTGCTCAGCAAAATTATTCATGGTGAAAAAACATAAAAACCTTTCTGATGTAAACTGCTGCCAAACAAACAAAAAGGCTTCGATTGAGCTAAAATTTTTGACAGATTTCAGTTAAATGTGTTAGAACTTAAGAAACAATAATAAGCGGATGGTCGAGAGCGGTTCATTTAAATTACAGTCATACAGTCATAAGTCCCAGCCATACTGTATAGTGACTCAAAAACCGGATTTGTTTAAAATATTGTAAAATGGCAAACTTTATATTCAGGTAACACTCTTTATATAAATTATCCCATAATCGTAACCATGGCATCGACTAACATATTAGAAAAAAACAATCACTTTCCTTATCAGATAAAAACTAAGTTATATTGTTTTAAATTATTTATTCAAACAAATTCATCAAAATATTTCTAAAATATTTTTAAAAAATATATTTTACAAATAAAATTGTTTTATTTATAATACATTAAACAAAATTTCAGATTTATATCATATATACCATGTACCAACACAAATACAGAATTGTGATTACGACTGTTATTCAATCCCTTCAGTTGACTGTTATCAAGAACTCTGTATAACTAAGTAATATCAATGTTTCAGGTAATATCAAGCAAGAGTCAATGTCATTTTCTATTTACACCGTAATTCAACATGTTAAAAGTTAATCTTTTGATTTATATTGAAGAGATTTATTTTTCTGCATTATGGTGAATAAATGAACAGAAAGTTACAATAATGGTTGAAACATATAGATTTCTAGACGAATGCTTAATAATTAAGTCGAATTATGTTTTCAAAGAATTAAGAAGTTTTGTCTTTTGTTTTCGCTTTTCTAGAAGAACAACTAGTGACAAACAAATTTAACTTCAAAATAAACTGTTCTTTCAACCTCAATATAACCTGCAGTTGAATGTCGATTGGATAAACTGTAAATATAGCTACTAATTTTAATATTTTCTAATTTGATATTTGTAATAATAAAATTAATTAGTCAACCGAATTTCGATTGATCAAGCACTTATTAAATAATTCATCCTCTATAAAAGATTGTAATTTTGTTACTTTGAGAATTAATGCTAATAAACAATGATTGTTTAAGCGAATCAATTTAATGTTAAGTTAATTTTTAAAGCAATAAATATGATTTACAAAATGATAAAATAAGAAACAATAGACAGAGTAGACGCTCCTGGGTATTTTAGTTCTAGTAGTTAATTTCAAACTACATTTTGAAATTCTTATAATAGTTAAATTGAATGTGACATGTTTAAAATTTTAATTGAAAATTTTTTTTATTCGGGTCTTTCCATTAGAAATCCAATGCTATGTATGTTGATTAGTATGTGAATGGTATTTGAGTATTTATTATGCAAGTATGCCTGAATTTCATTGGATAATTGTTTATGCTTGAAATTTTCTCGATTACAAGTTTACTGATTGAATAAACTAAATTTACATCAATATAAAACGAAACAATTATGTAATAAATTTTGCTACTACATAACACTGTAACCACAAGAACAATTCATGAATTAAAACAAGTTCTTACGAAACGAGAGATTATTTTTAGTTGATAATGAAATCGAATAATCTTTGTAAAATAAAAACTTACACTTTTCAATGATTATTTTGAAAAAAGTATTATTGTTTAAATTTTCAATGGCGAAGAAACTTAGGATACATAAATTTTCTTTTTAGAGAACCATTGCAAGTGGATAAGATTACAGAAAAGTTGACTTAAATTTAAAGTATTGTTTAAATAAAAAAGAACAAAAAATAATAAGAGTTAAGTAGACTTATTGGATCCAATAAAATTTCATACTGAAAACATTTTAGAAGTCGGGAACATGTTTGAGAAAATTCGGTTCGAAACGTTTATATTTAATGTTTATTATTTCAAAAATATAATAATAATTTAAAACTTTAAATTTAATTTAATAATTATTTATACTCTTAAATAAATTATTTGACATCTACAAAGTTTTCATACTAACCTTTGATTCACCACTTCTAATAAATCAACACAAACATGTCATTCTTTGCATACACACTTCTCTTTAATATCTTATTGTGTGCACCAATATTAATCAATATTTTCAGTCTTCATTTATCAAAACCTTGAGTAACTAGGTAATTGATAATCATGATGAGGTGTGTGACATTGCATCTATGACATTTAAATTAATAACCAAAATCCAAACACAATTTAAGCTGAATTTGAAATAAACTAATAAATACAAACTACAAACAACAGAACTCAAGTGCAGTCTGCAAACAAATCTTACTCACTATGTAAGACAAAGCCAAATTAATCATTGATAGTTTTTCATTCATTGAATTTCTGTTTTATGTTTCCAAGATCATTCTTCAGAATACTGAAACGAAGGAAAAGTAATTTTTATAAATGTTATAGCATAAAAATAAACATTGCAATAGTTTAAATAGTAAGAAACGCCAAAGAATCATCCATTATACTATTTTTAATATTTAAACCAATGCCATATTTATCTTTATGTTACATTTTTATAATTTGCTTAATTAATTTATAATATTATTTTCTACCCTACCTGATTGTGACAGTGAGACTGCTGAAATATATATATATATATATATATATATATATATATATATATATATATATAAAATATTTTATAATTATCTTTATTTTTAGAGTTTTGCTATCAATCAATATAAATAAAAATTATTGATGGATAGTCTAAAAAATAAAATGGAAAAGAAATCATCAATAAATTATATTTAAAGGATATTTAAACAACTTTTTTTTAAAATGCTCAATCTTTTGTTTATATTTTTTTAATTTATTTTTTATTACGAGTCAACTAAGCAATTAAATGTAATAGGATTTGATTTATTTTTCCACGACGGGTTTCATAGACTGTTAATGGAGGAGATCAACTGGCATTTGCAAAGGTTTATCAAATGAGAAAGACAACAAAAACAATTTTCTATAAATTGTTTTGATGGAATTGTTTTATTTCATTAGTATTTCTAGATAAAGTTGAACAATTAGTAATTGTTTGACTTTGTTTAACTAATGTGGGAAGGTGGTAAAAAAACTAAATGGATGAATTTATTGTGCTTTTTTCGAACTTTTGATAAAGGAAACCGCCTTACCTCACTAAAACCAACAATTGTAGCAATGTACCGTTTCATATGATTGCCCATAGTCAAATTGTCTCCACAGAATTTCATCTTTATCTTTCAATCATTTCTATTGTTTATACTCAAAATTTTCGTTTTTTTGTCAAATTTAATAAATAATTTTGTTCTTAATCAACTTGAGAATTTAATGTACCAAAAATGGATTGAGCAATATTTATGTTAATTATTTTATTTATTTATTTGTTTTAATTTGAATGTTTTGTTTCAATTAAATTTAATCGTATTTTTTCTAATGTTTAAAATTTGGCATTTTTCAAACTCAATGAGTTTTTAGTGCAAATTGTAGAATTTTTCTTTTTTAATTTTAATGTAAAATTATAGGAAATTGCAATTAAATGGTTTAGGTTGTTTCAATTTATTATATCCCTCACAATTGTTAGTAGTTTAGTATTTAGATCGGAAAATACATTCAAGGCGGTTTACCAAGTTGTCCGGTAAGAGGCTGTGTAAGGCTGTGTATTATTGCTCTTTCACTTTTCACAAATTGTATGGCTACTTTGTACGATATTTTGCTACTGTATTATTTTCTTCTATAATGTTTCTCTTGCACTCAGTTAAACTTTAAAAAGAAGGTTTAAAGGTGTCTTTAATGCTGATATCTTATAATATTCTTGTTTCCGAAATAGTTTATGGTTTATTAGAATTCTGGTGGCAATGTATCGCAAAGCTTTATAAAACAACGCCAAAATCCTCTTAGGTGTTTCACAAATTGCTAGGTCTTCTCTTAAGCCATAAAAACTTAAGAACTAAGATTAAGAAAATAGAAGCTTCGTTTAATAAATTTATTTTAAGCTAGGGGATTTTGAAATTTCTGATATTAATTTTATCCATTGCACTTGAAGCCTTAAGAACGCAGAAAGACTGAGCCTTTGAAAAGCCATAAAAAATTCAAATTGAACTCATTTTTGAAAGTTAATTAAAAGTTTAATCCCTTGAGTAAAAACTTTTTATATAAGTGCATCATTTTTACTTTCACAAAATAAAATTCCCAGATTTTATATATAAATATATATATTACAAAGTACTTTATGTGGAAATGAATTTTGTTTAAATTAATATTTAACTGAAATACGCATGTTAATATTAAAACACAAATGCATTGTATTTTAAAATATTCTTTGTTGTTTTCAATGAAACTGGATTATTTTATTTATAAATTTATGGAATGATTCTATTTATAATTAAGCTGTTGTTTCAATTTTAACTGTATGTAATTAAAACAAAGATTTATTTGTTTGCAATAAAATCGAATCACAGAAATTAGCTAGAAATTTTCTTAAAACACAATTATTACATGTTGAGGAAATGTTACTATTTTGTTTTACTGGGAAATTATTTTCAGTGCATTATTTACTTTGCAGTTTCGTTCACGGGTTGAATTTAGTTTTTATCAGAGAAATCTTTTGAGTAATTTCCGAGAAGAAAATATTGAAATTATCTGTGAAAATTAGAGAAATTCTGGTTAGAGAAAAAATAGAAATTTTTCAGTAATATTTTCTTTAGAGTAATAATTTATTTTAAAAATTTGAAATCGTTTATTTTCTTTTTCATATTTTATTTATTTTTATCAGGGCTCTAGATCAAATTTTATTTCTTTATATAACACAAATTTTCGGCACTGCTTTTATCAATAGTTATTAAATACAGGAATAAATGCTATTCTGAAATTGGGTATTCGATATATTAATTAAGCAAATAATGATTTGATAAAATACCATATATTGTGTTTTTAAGAAGAAATATAAAATATTTGTTAATTAGAAAGAAATTTAAAAATAATCAGTAAATAAAAAGATAAATAGAAAGCAGCTTTCGTTCAGAGAATGAAATACTTTTACTATTTTTCTTACAAGAGAAGGTAAATTTGATCAGAAGCGCATCTAGCGGTTTAATAAATGGAGCACAGGAAAAGTTTTTGGTTAATTCAATTTTAAAATTTTTTTACAAAGATTTTTTAAAGTGAACTAGTATAATATACATAAAAAAAATAATGAAAATATATATTTACGTAACATGTAATGATAATTGATTGTATTAATTAAATTAATCATATGATATATCAAGGTTAATTGGTGTATGAATAGTAACTGAATTATGTTATTATGTGGATCTTTCAATATCACGGGATTCGGATTTTTCAGCATGATTGATGTTCTTAATTACGAAATTACAGTTATGGATTTTACCAATTCAGTAAAAGTAGCAATTGCCATAAAATATATTTTGCCAATGAAATTTTTTTATTGATTTTCGGACGAGCAAATGAATAAAATAAAATTATAAGGACGTTTTTTGATTTTCAACCCTGATTTCTTTTCATTTATAGATGAAATTATATTTTCTACAAAATTCGATTATGAATCAGATTTATTTATTGTATTCATAGTCAAATGTTATAGAAAATATAATGTCATTAATAAAACAAAGTTTTGAGGTGATAATATATATATATATATATATATATATATATGATTTCTGATGGCAAACAACTGTATGATCTAAGAAATTTAACCACGTCAAGATTATTGTAACAAATGTATTTACACATATTCAGTTACACAAAGATAATGAGTTGTTTATATTTATAGTTTGTAAAATATTAAATGTACTTATTATATGTATTTCAAAAAGAGCCATATAAAAATGTGATATTTTATGTAAAGTTGTCCGATTCTGGATTCTGTTTACAAAATGGTAGAGTTCGATTTTTTTTATATAATTTGTTATTAGAAATCTAACTGAACATCATTCAAAAGCATTTAAGTATTAAAATATACACATTTTTGGAAAAAGGTTTCCCCAATGCTATAAATTGTATTAATTGCCGGTAAATGTTAATTCCAACCTTTTATTTTTCACGTCACATATTAAATTTTATTTCGTTTATGATATCTTTTAAATCAAGCGTTTCATCATCTCAGATCAAATTTTAGTGCCTGGGATATTTGTTGTGATATTTGCCAAGATGCTTATAAAATCAAAAATAAACGCGAATCATGTCTGCCATTAGAATATACGTCGAATATCACAATTTGCATTACGATAGGTTTAGTAATTTTTATTTTTATATTTTTATAGGGATATTAGATATCATATGATCATGATGAATTTTTTTAATTTTTGTTGTTAAAATAGACACATTTTCCTCACCAGCTTTTTTATATGATGACTAAATCTAAGATCCCAGACATTCAATATTAATCAAGCAAACATGTAAAACCTATGGAAAATATTTATTTTAATTTGAAAATGAATAAAGAAAAAATATTTTATTTATCCATAAAAGGCGTCAGAAAATCCAAACCGTTAAGCGGCAGATATGTTTATCAATTGGTTGAATTACTCAGAATGATCAGATTCCAACTAGGTTAATCTCCATAAATTATAGATGCCTATCAAACTGGTAAATGTAGGGGGAAATCATTTCTAAAAACTATTTTTTCATTAAATCAAAAAGTACTTTTTAGAAGAAAAATAAATTTTAAAATTTCAAAATTTTGGATATCTTAAAATTTAATCTATTAATATTTTGTTTTCCAAAAAAATGATTTGAAAAAATAACACTCAAAATATTATGCATAATTTCTAAAAATAAATAATATTATTTTTTTTAAATTTATCTTTTTAATAATAATAAAGATGGCAAAGTTTTAATAATTCATAAACGCCAACTAAATATATTGAACAACATATTGCTATACATTTCGATCGTTTATCAGTCTTCTTCTGTCTAGAAATCACACTAACTATAACTAAAAGAAAATTAGAAATATTTTAAATAATTAATTAATAATAATAGTCTTCAAAATGTACATTCAAAGTTATAAAATTATTTTTAAAAAGCACAAATTGCTATCACTTTCTCAATTAAATTTTTAATGAAAAAAAATTTCAAATTTCAAATTCTTTTCATACAAAGATTTTAACAAACATAAACATTATGCCAAACACTTCAGATAGAAAAACAACATTTAATTAAGTAAATACTTTCGAAATTCCTTTAAACTGAGCACTTTGAAAATTAATTATACTATTTAAAGATTTTATCAACAATGCCTCATTAGTTACTCGTACACAATAGTTACTCAAATTCTTTGCAATTATCTTAAAATTAAATGTATCTATTTTTTACTGGTATACTTTATCAAGCATTCAGTCGACAATGCTCAAGAACTCGAGTGCAGTCTCTCCAATGTATACATTGTGTACACAATGTATATGAAGAAGAGATATAATATTGGAAAGTTCTAAAGCATTGTAATGTGTTTTTTTATACTTAAGTTATTATAAAGAAATTTAAACATAAATTACTTGCCGTTTCTACTTTAGGGGCCTTTATTGTCATCGATACAACTTTGGAGAGAATAAGACATGAAATGACAGTTGACATATTTGGTCAAGTGTCAATTATGCGAGCTCAAAGAAATTACATGGTGCAAACAGAGGATCAATATGTATTTGTTCATGAGGTAGTGCTGGATGCGGTGAGAGCAAGCAATACAGAGGTTTCTTTGCAAAATATCTCGACCCATGTTCAAAAATTGATGCGAGCTGATTGCACAACAGGCACACAACGAGCGACTGGAATTGAGTTGGAATTTCAAGTACTTTGATTCTTTTTTAAGGGAATTTAGTTTTATCCTTTTCAATTATAGAAGCTATCCCAATTCAAACCCAACAATGCCAGGTGCACAAGTGCCAATCTTCCTGTCAATCGATTGAAAAATCGATTAGTAAACATTCTCCCATATGAGTTCAATCGCATTTGTTTACAGCCGATTAGAGGCTGTGAAGGATCGGATTATATCAATGCAAGCTATATTGATGGCTATCAAAATGTCAAAGCTTATATAGCTACTCAAGCACCTCTAATGGAAACTATTGAAGACTTTTGGAGAATGATATGGGAACACAATAGTACTATAATTGTTATGCTTACAAAACTCCGTGAAATGGGCAGGGTAAGTCAAAATTTTTGTTATTGCTATTACAATTGTGGTTTGAGTTCTCTAGTTCGGTCACTGTTGACTTGGTTCTGTTTTCTTTTTTGGGATTTCGAATTGCCATCTATCAATTTTTTCATGACTTTCTATTTTATGTGGAAATGGTATTTAAATTTCTCTGGTTGCTGTTATCATCGGTTCAATCTTGCACTGGAAACCAGAAATGAGCATTGTTATATAGATTCGATTCCAAGAACTCTATTGGTGAGTAGAGAGGTTAACTCAGTAAATCGGATATCCCGTGAAACACTTTTAATTTTATTTATTTAAAGATTATTTAAACTGATTGAAAAGGACTAGTAAAATTACCAGAATTCAACATCTTTAAAGAATTTCTCCGTCACATCTAAAATCTTGACAATTGATCATGAGACCCCCAATACCCATTCAATATTAATAAATTGCTTTATATAAATAGTTAAACTCAATTGCTATGGTGCCATTATTATTATTATTATTATTATTATTATTATTATTATTATTATTATTATTATTATTATTATTATTATTATTATTATTATTATTATTATTATTATTATTATTATTATTATTATTATTTTTATTATTATTATTATTATTATTATTATTATTGTAGTAATAGTAGTAGTTAAATTTTAAAATAAAATAAATTGTCTTTAGCTGAATTATTTATAAAAATATAATTTTAATAAATAACTATTTAAGCTCTGTATTTATTCATAAAATAAAATATGAAATATTTTGATCTAAAATAAGTTCTAATCACTCCCAAACAAAACTTAACAAGTCTTTTACTCTTGCTTCTTTTTTGATTGAATTACACGATTTATTTTTATTAATTTTTTTTAGAAAATTTAATTTTTTTAAATTTGTGTACTTTTTTTATGATTGCAGGAAAAGTGTCATCGGTACTGGCCTACAGAACGTTCATCAAGATTCCAATATTTTGTAGTTGATCCTATGGTTGAATATAACATGCCAAATTTTGTTTTACAAGAATTTAAAGTTACAGATGCTAGAGATGGACAGTCTAGAACTGTTAGACAGTTTCAGTTTACAGAGTGGCCGGAACAAGGAGTACCGTATCAAGCTACTGAAGCATTTATAGAATTCATTGGTCAGGTTCATAAAACCAAAGAGCAATTCGGACAAGAGGGCCCCATTACTGTTCACTGCAGGTAGAGATTTGTGGATAAAGTTTTCACATTTATTTCAAATCTATTCTTCCATAACTTCAAAGATTCGTTGAGTTAGATAAATAATATTTTCACAGATTTTTTATCGATAACTTTCGGTTTTATTTCAACAAAATAATTAATCAAACAAAGTTGAGTTTTTATTAAAATGATTTTTTTTGTCACAGGAATTTGAGAATATTTTCTACACTTTCTACATTTCTACGAATCCTTAAAACGTTTATGTTGGAAGTCAACATTTGCCGGGTAAGTTTGGATGAGCGTGTAAATTCAGGGCGAATGAAAAATGAGATAAAAATTAAATAAAAATTAAATTATGCAGAATGTCAAAAGGTAATAAAAGGAAATAATTATATGCTTCTTGATGATGGAAAGATTTTTTTTTTCTAGAGGTTTTTATTTTCTTGTTGGTCACAAATATTAGTGAGAAAAATTAATTTTTTATATTATTATTAATCAATTATTATTTAACTTTTAATATTTTGATTTCTATTAGTTTCAATCTTTTAACAAAAACGTACATTTTGTGTCTCTTAGAGATGTAAAATCCCCAAAAAAATTAATTTTTGTTTTATTGAAGTCATTTCTGTAAATTGTATGTTTGTGTCTTATAAATTTAAAATGTTGATTTATCAAAGCTAAAATGTTAAATAAAAAATTGAGGTTTATTTTCGTGATTAATAAATTAAAATTTCTCAAAAAAAATTCCCCTACTCTAAAAATGTGAGAAATCGCACAACGCTGGAAAACATTGGTTAAATGTTTTTTTAATTCAGAAATATGTTGATTTTTAGTCTAGCAATTCGATTAATTAACTTTTAATTTATTTGCACAAATAGACAAAAATGCTACAGAAACAATTTTTCAGGGTCCTCAAATTTGCTTTAAATGCTAATAATTTAGTTTAGATTATTTTAAATTAAAATTAATTTTTATTTGATTTTTAGTGCTGGTGTTGGAAGAACCGGGGTATTTCTAGCGTTGAGTATTGCTCTTGAACGCTTGAAGAATGAAGGAGTTTTGGATTTGTTTCAAGTGGTTCGAGCACTTCGGTATCAAAGAGCTAACATGGTGCAATCAGAAGAGCAATACCGGTTTTGTTATTTAGCCGCCCAAGATTATGTGAATTCCTTCGATAGTTTTTTTGAATAATTTCACGAAATTCATTTCAAATCCTTTTTCAAATCAGACTCGTTGTAATTTTTCTTTCTCTTCGTTCCTGGACAGATATCAGATAATTCGTGTAATTTACTGCTAAATAGATCTTATTAATATTTAATATTCGACCAAATCATTATGAATTTTTTAATGATGGAAGTTGTGATGCTTTTTCTTTCCGGTTTCTAGTACGATTTGGTGATTTTGTGGACTGTTTGGACGTTAATTTAGAAGTGAAGAAGCATTTATCAGGTTGTGCAAATTTAATTGTCATGTTAATATTAATTTTACTTTAACAATAAAGAATTATAACAGTTTTTCTTTCAATGTTTTTATGCTTTATTATTTATTTTAACTATTTCTGTAATTTTTGCAAATTATTGGTTCAAATAAACAAAACTGATTTATTCTTTAAGTTTAATTTCAGAACCTCCAATTATTATAAAGAAAAGAGAAAACTGTTGTTAAAAAATTAAAAACCATAATTGAATATAAAATATTTGTATAATTAAATATTTAAATAAATATAAATAATTAAGTACATTTTTAATTGCATTTGTAATTATATGAAATAACTAAAAATTAAAATAAATAATTAACAGGGAAAAACTAAAAAGAGCTTTAGTTTGAAAAAAAGGTTTTTGTCCAGTCCTACTGAAGGGTCCATTATACAACTCAAAGTGATTATTTTCAGTTTAAAATTTAAGTTTTGATAATGAAAATAAAACAACTTCCTTTTCCGCAATTAGAATTTGTTGCAGACATTTTTTAGTTTATAAGTGAAAATCAGACATTTCTTATCCATTTATGAAAAATGTCTTTTTTTAAAATATTTTTAACAATTAATTTTCTTCAGTTCTCTACAGCTGCTTTCACTTATTATTTCTCTCAAGAAAACAAATTTTATTTTAATTACAATCATTTATCAAAGTAAGTTTTAAATTTATCTATTGTAATGTAAAGAATAAGGATATATAAGACTGCTAAAATTGAAACAAAGGTAATTATTTATAAGGGTTTTATTTGATCAAGATACTTTTAATATCAACCACTGCCACCCCCCATTAAAATTATCAGTTTTTATTGAAACAAAATTTTTTAATAGGAACCTTTTCTATAAATTTTAAACACTAATTTAACCTCTTAAGTGGCTATGATGGATATATACGTCATCAACATATGCATTACAAAACGCTTTAAACGAATACATTTGCTTACGTATAATAAACGTATAAATATATGTGTTTATGCCCAAGACGTATATATACGCTAGCGGATTACAAAACTCGCCGCTGAGGAGCACATTTCGTTTGACGAAATAAGCCCCTTAAGAGGTTAATAATAGACGATCCATTGATAAATCTCATTTGCGACAATATGCATATGACATAATATTTTCTACAAAATTTGAATATGAATCAGATTTATTTAAGGTATTCATTGTAAAATTTTGTAGAAAATATTATGTCACTTATACAGAAATCAGAATTTAAAAACAAAAATAGTACTCATAATATACATATGAGTTTCCTAATATAATCATTCTTTCTTGCATATTTCAGAATATAACTGACATATTGGTATTTTATAAGCAAAGTTTTAATCTTTAATATTTTATTATAGTATATTATATGATTTTTCAAGAACATGAAAATTTTAAGAATTTTATCTTTTCAGGAAGCTAAGAACATTATCCATTTGTGTTTCTTCAAACTCTTGTCAAATAAATGAAAATATTGATCTAAAGTATTAAAACAAATGATGGTAAAAAGGATTATATATATATATCTTTCACAGATAAATTACTTAATATTCTTTGACCAAATTTCTAATTTAAAAGTGCATTACAATTAATTTATTAAAATTATGTTATTTGATGTAAATTTTGAGTAATCATATTGAAAAGTCTAGAGCTTGAGGAACTCACAAAATTAATTGAAATCGCTTTTACTAATGGAAATAATTTATCAACAAAATTTTAATCCAAAAATAATCACTCAAAGCATTTTCCTGTATTAAATGCTATTAAAAAGTTTTGTAAAAAAAAATAAATAAATAAATAATAATAATAATAATAATAATAATAATAATAATAATAATAATAATAATAATAATAATAATAATAATAATAATAATAATAATAATAATAATAATAATATAAACAATTTTGCAGGAAATATTGTTATCGTTACCTTATAACCACATAAACCTTTATATTGATTTAAACAATAATTTATATTAATCACAATTGAAAAATAAACCCAACTTCGAAATCCAAAAATACTCACCAGACCAATTTCAAAAATTTAACACCAAACTCATAATATCATAATATAAACACTTTACCATCCAATTTCAAATGAAAAACACTAAAAATTTTCTAATTGTTCCGAATAAACCAACGCTTACAAAATCATAAAAGTAGCCAATTTAAATTAAAATTTTAACAATTACATAAATTAATCAAATTACATAATTTCCATTAATTTTACAAAAACACATACAAAATATCAAATTTCAATTTAATTTTCAAAAATTTCATTTTTGAAATTGATGATTAAAATTTAAATTAAATTTAAATTAATAAAGATTATGTAAATGAAAATAACTGATAAAATTATACTAAAAGTGAAAATCAAATATATTCAGAAAAACAAATTTATTTAATAATTCTTCAAAATGTATGAGATATTTAAATATTTAATAATGTAAATCTTTAAAACAATAAATGATTTTTATTTGAAAGAAATGATGGATTTTGTGTCACGATGGATTATTTATATGTCATAATAAATAAAGCGTTTCTTTATCTCCCTTATAATTAAATAATACAAATCATTGAAAATATTTGGAGTCAATGAAGCATCTCATTATGCCATGAAATAGATACGGAGATCATATTTTTGCAGACATTCTAGTGTGCTGTGAGCAAAAGCTTTGTGCATTAACTGATCATTTAGCAAATAAACTGAAAGAGTTAAATGTTTTTCAAAAAATATCTTGTTAATACATAAAATGTTGAAAGACCTGGAAGGACGTCACTATTTATGATAATAAATCATGCATCTGTTGGGACATTCGTGAGCAAGCTTTGAAGTAAATAAAATTCAGATTATTTACGTTTCATGTAAAAACAGTTGGTGAAATATTGCTCATTTATTAGAATTATTCTTTCTTTTGAAGATGATTTTCTCGTAAGTGGAAACGTAAAAGACTGTTTTAAATTTAGAGTTTTTGTCTTACAAAAAACATAGATTCTCACTTTTTAAAGCAGCTAAAATTTTAATTTGAATATGAATCAACTGAAATAATTCGTCAAAGAAAGTTTCAAAAGAAACTCACATATTAACATATCATTTTTAGAGAGTATTTCCATAAATGTTTATATTATCTCGAGCGCTTTTCATGTTGATAGTGCATTTAAAGTCAAATTATAACTAAATTTTATTAATTGAAAAAATAATTTTTTCGATGGTATTATTCAAACAAAATCGCTAGTGATAATCTTTCGATATTGGACTGAAAAAAAGGAAACTCAAAAAACAGCATCAAACCACGTGATACAATCTCACATTGTTATTTATTAAATTTTCAGAGATTAATTAACTTAATTAATCACTTTAATTAATTAACGATTTGTGACTTATCTTTCACTATAATTGTTGATAAACTGACTGAGAGAGAAAGAAAATAGTTTTGACTTATCCTCTTTATTTGAACATCTGGGATTATTTTAATCTGAAATCACCATAAATTTGTGAACTGTATTAAAAATATAAAATGAATTACATAGTAACTAAACTACCAGTCTTTGATATTGAAGTACCAAAGGAAGCTTGGTGAAGAGCCAGATTTAAAGTTCTGTTTATAATTTTTTCTGATTTCCTTGTGGAATTCTTTCAAAAGAAAATGTTTCTTTGCATGTTACTAGTCCGTGTTGAGAAAACGTTGTATGCAAAATACATTGACCGAACCACAAAGCGTGTATAAAAGATTTAAAATGCATTATATTATTAATATTATTATAATAATAAGATGATAATGATAATAATAAAAATAATATTATAATAATATGATAATATTAATAAATAATAATAATAATAATAATAATAATAATAATAATAATAATAATAATAATAATAATAATAATAATAATAATAATAATAATAATAATAATAATAATAATAATAATAATGTGCTGAAATTTCGTGAATACCTTAAGTAAATCTGATTCATAGTCAAATTTTGCAGAAAATATTATATCACTTATAAAGAAATCAGAGGTGAAAAACAAAAAAAGTCCTTATAATAATAATAATAATAATAATAATAATAATAATAATAATAATAATAATAATAATAATAATAATAATAATAATAATAATAATAATAATAATAATAATAAGAATAATAATAAGAAGAAGAAGAAGAAGAACAAGAACAAGAACAAGAACAAGAAGAACAAGAAGAACAAGAAGAACAAAAACAAGAACAAGAAGAACAAGAACAAGAACAAGAACAAGTAATATCATAGCTTCATTGAATCGTTTCATAAACAGTTAACTGCAATAAATGTGTTTATATTATAATATAAAAAAACAAAATAACGCTTTTAGGAATTTAATTTTATTTAAGAATTTTGTCTACTTATTACATTAGATATTTCATCTTCAACATTTTGGACATTTAATGTGGATAAATATGTAAAGATAAAATGAAAATACATAATGTCAATATTCAATCATGCGAAAAATGTTTACATAGAATTGCATTTGCAAGCTTTTGAAATATTTTTATTTAATGTAAATTCTTTGAGAAATAAAGCAGATGATATTTTAATTTTATAAATGTAATTTAAGAAATTATTTTAAAATGCATGTTAAAGTTTTTATGTAACTTATTATTTTTTTTCCTTCAATTTTAGTTTTAATATATTAATTTATTTTAAATTTTATAATTTATTTTACTTTTCCTATGTTCTTTATGTAAATAAAAACATTTCTAAGTTATAGGGAAATTGAAAAGTTTTTTTTTCAGGCATTAGCTAAAATATATTTGTTGTTGAACCAAGGAATTAACGAAGTTGGCGTAATCCTTAGACCGCACAAGAAACTAGCAAAGTCGTCGTATTCCCTAGATCGACCAAGGAATGATCGAATAAAGACATATTAGGTATTATAAAGTGGTTTTAATTTTCTACAAGTCTTCACAGTTGGAACTACATATTTTTATATTGTTCTTCATTGCGTAAAATCTAAAATGGAATTTATTGCTTTGCTAATTGTTATGTTTGAAGCTGTTGAGTTTTTATTTTGTTAATGGGTTTTTATTTAGTTTTTACTTTTATTTTTATTTTTACTTTATTTTCTCTATTTGTGTTGTTATCGAAAAGTGAAGAGCCCAGTCGGGACTGTCTGTGGTACTTGCTGTGTGCTTTGTGTGGTGAGTGATAAAATATTAAATTTATTTTAAATTAAAAAAACCTTTTAAATAATAAATTTAATAAAACTATAAAATAATAATAATACTCATCGTAATAGGGGAAATAGTTATCTCAATTGCGAATTTGTCGGTTTTTCTGATTTTTATTCTTTTTTCTTTTAATATCCTGTTGATATCTTGTTGACCACGTTAATTATTTTATTATATTATTTTTTTATTAATTGTTTAATTTCTTTAATTTAAGAACGTTGCATTGGAAATCCTGTTCCAAATATTATCTCCGTAAACCAGTCCCCATAAGCTCCTGGACTAAATGCGTGTACGAACACAAAATTTGCAAGAAACATATATTGCAAATACATTAGGAAAAATGATTGGAACAATTGATTATTGTGTTCTTTTGTTTGTTGGTTGATCACTGAGCATTTGATATGATGATTTTGTATTGCTTCAGAATAAATTCCAATGTTTTAGGATTTAGATTGAAATGGTCCAGATTTGACGAGATAGAAATAAACTCGAACGATCATTAATTTAACTGATTAAATTTTGGTGGAGAGCTTCATATAAAGATGATTGAAGAACTTTGTTACTCTATTGTGAAGTTTCAAATAGGATAAAAAGATGTCGTTTTAATATTAATATTTAAATAATAATTAAATATGTATTATTTTTTAATAACGCATTTGTAATTTTAATTAAAATTTAATGAAATTTATTAAAACTAAATATTGCAGGAACTACAATGCGTTTCTTCAATTTGGACAATAAAAATGCCAAGAATTATTGTAATACGGATATTTAAACTAAATTATTATTATATTTTCTACACAATTTGACTATGAATGCCTTAAATAAATCTGATTCATAGTCAGATTTTGTAGAAAATATTATGTCACTTAAAAAGAAATCAGAGGTGAAAAACAAAAAATTCCTTATAAATTATTATTATTATTATTATTATTATTATTATTATTATTATTATTATTATTATTATTATTATTATTATTATTATTATTATTATTATTATTATTATTATTATTATTATTATTATTATTATTATTATTATTATTATTATTATTATTATTATTATTATTATTATTATTATTATTATTATTTATTTTATTTCTATTTAATAATAATAATAATAATAATAATAATAATAATAATATATTGTGTGCTAAAAGTATTTGAATTTAAATGTGAATTAACTTGAAATAAATTTTTTTTTGTTGAGGTGTGTTTTAAATAATGAATTTTTTTGATTTAATTATTGATTTAATAATTTTCAATTTTCAGGAACAGATTTCCCGCTAAGACAATAATTGCGGCTTTCCTCCCATTTGTGCACGGTTCATTATGAAAAGTAATTTAAAAGCATTTCATCAAAAAGAAAATCGAATTTCGATAAATTTTCAAGAAATTAAAAATATTTAAATAGTGAAATTTCTGCATTAATGAAAAATAATAATTTTAAGATTTTTTCGAAAAAAAAATAAAAGTACCGAAATTTTATTTTTTTCTTCATAATCTATTTTGATGCTTTAAATAAATTTTTGCATTTCTCAAAAATTATTTTGAAAACGAAGTCAACAATTCTTTTCCCAACCACGCCTTGTTCATTGAAGCGTGTAATAAATATAGAATATCAATTAGGGATGATGGAATCTGAAAAGAATTGAAGAATTTATAAAAAACTGTATATTTTGTTAATGCACGCTTTGTGTTTTTAATTTATTTTTTGTATTTTTTTTATTATGCCAACTTGAGAAGTAAAACAACTGAAAAAGTGGTTTTTTAAAACTATCAACTTTAAATTTTTAAAATGTTGTTTTATCAGCTTAATAGAAATAAAAATATTTCTACGATATGATTTTTGTGAGAAATATTACTCCTTTTTTCTGTTGTTTTAGTAATTATTAAGCAGAAAACATTGAATTTCACAGTCTTGTTGAGATCGTAAGGTGTTTTTCAATGGAACTGAAACTCGATCCGACTTTTCGTGTTCAAAAATCAAAATAATAAAATCTTTATTTATAAATCAATTTAAATATTGAAGAACATGGTAGCCATCTGATGGGTATCACCCTTAATAGAAAATCAAAACACGGTGTAATTTCTCTTTATTCTTTAATATTACTTTTTGATCCTCTGTGCGCTTTTTACTTTTAAACCTTCTATAGACCAACTATCAATTTTCATCCCTTGCGTTCTGCTTTTATAGCAATTCCTTGACTATTAATTATGCCTAAGGAAACATAAAACATTTTTGATCCAGGTGGCAATTTATTTTCCATTAATTTAATTCCTGGCAACCCATTATTCTGACATTCGACTGAATATCTGTTGAATAATGTGCTTGCCTTAAAGTCAATTAATTTTTTTTGTTTTTATGATTATCACTGGTTCCCACTTTTTCCATCCCAAAAATATCAATTTTAACTTTTTCAAATTTTTAATTAATTTTAATTGATTTTTATGATTTTGAAATTTGAAATTTTTATTTTTTGTATTTTATATAACCATAACAGTCTTCTAATTATATCGGTCAACCACCAAGATAGAACTACCATTTTCACTTATGGTTTGTAATATAAAACTTAATAAAAATAACTAAAATCAGTAAATTTTACACTCACCATTCGAAATAGAGAGCTTAAAAAATTTTATTTGGAAAAAAAAATATGTTTGTAATCTAGTCTTGTTAGATTTAAATTTCAGTTTATTGTAAGATATATATCTTATCGTTAAAAAATAGTGCTTCCAAAATCAAAATAATATATATATATTTGTGATGTATTATTGAAAAAGTCATTTATGTTCATTTCGATTTTGATTATAAAAACTTTTTCTCTATTTAACACAATTTTTGACACTGCCTTTTCAAATGTTATTTGAAAAATAATGTCGAAAACTTTTGTTGGTAAAACCGACATTGATTTATAGTAGAAATATAAATAAGGATACTAAAAGATTCTAACGGTACAAAAAACAGATCAACCGTGAAAAAAAAGGTAAATGAAGAATTTGTTTGTTTTAAAATGATTCTAGTTATATGCAAATATTAAAGCTCAATTTGTTCTGTCTTTGTTTTAATCTTTAGCAAAATGAATTTCGTGATTAAAATGGCCCCAAAAATAGAAACTCTAATCGTAACTGTTTCAGAAACGATTTTTATTGAATTAATTAAGAGTAATTGAAATATTATTTCTTATCATTGTAAATCATCATCGTGCTGGGTGCTCAAGAACAATACATTTTTATATCATTATAATTATTGGCACATCGTAGCAGCTAGCGTTTGACACTAAGCGTATATAAATTATTTTAATTATAATAATTTATTGATTTTAAAATAGAAAATATGATTGGAATCCAAAGAATTTAAATTTCCTATTAAATTATTTATTATAATTTATTTATTATAGTGCTATGGATAGAATCATACGTAAGGGATATACTATAATGGTTTACGGTATTACACGTGTATTCTTTTCCGTCAAGCTTTTTGTCCGTTGATAAAACCCTTGTACCACCTTTTACTATAATTATTGTTCAAGGTTCTAGAAACGAGGATAGTTATTTAAGGATTCCGGATAAAAATCTATGAAGTAATTTAGTAATTCATAAACCATAATTATTCGAATTTTGTCATTTGTTATTTGAGAAAAATTCCAAATTTAAAATTTAAAATAATTCTAATTAAATTTAATATGGGAACGCTGACTTTCAACCTGGGTGCACTAAGTATATGATAGAAATCCCGATGTCTCCCTAAAAAGAAATACGGAAAAATTATTAATTTCAAATTTAATTTTAAAACAATTTTAAAATTCAAAAAGGTTAAAATAAAAATTTATTTAGGCAAAATTTTTAATTTATTTTAAATAAAGTTTTAATATTTCAAATACCATTATCATTTACAAAGGAATACTTGTTTGAATTGGATAAAATATGCATCAATTGATAAAGAAAAGTCAATTTTTCACAACGTTTATTCATAAAGTGAAATATGCAATATTTCGACCTAAAATAGTTCTTGGTTATTCCTCAAACAAGAATAAACAAGTCTTTCGCTTTCCGAATCTTCATCAATTGATATTGTTGGGCCAGAACACAAACGGCCTTGTAAATTGTTTAAATGAATCGGTAATACACACGCAAATATAACATGCAGATTTAAAATCGAACCTATTAAAACATCAACTAACCCTGCTAAAATACGAGAAAGAAAACAATTAAATATAAAATTATAAAACACAAAAATAAATTAAAATAATAACAAAGTGCAACAAGATCCGCACGAAATAAACATAAAAATAACACGAAAACCTAACAATTTGATCAAAATTTGACAATTTACCAAAAAATGCGAAAATCCATGAAAATGGAATAAAAATCAAATAATTTTAATTGGAATCAATTCAATTCAAAAAATTCAAAAGAAAAATTGTCAAATTAAATTACAAAATAATAAAATTAAGAATAGAATATACTAGAAAATCACAAGGTCAAATTTTGTTTTACTAAATCAAAATTAACACGTAAGGTTAGGGTCGTACAATAGGTATATATACCGATTCATTTTTACATAATTTTAATCGGTTTTTTACCTGAAGCAGTTTTAACCAGTTTGGAAATCTTGAAGTCAGAAACTTTAATGTGAGTGAGAGGATATTCGAAAACTCTCTCCACGTCGCGTCCTGGGAACCTCGAATGAGCTCTGCCTGGGCGTCGGCGTGGGGAGAGAGTTATGATGAATTATGCACGAAGATTATTAACGACAACTACGATGTATTATGTGGCAAAATATATATTTTTCAGTCGAAATTTTTCCGGCCCACAGCCGAAACATATTACAAGTAATTAAAATCAGACATGCAATCGAATTGTGTAAGTGCGTGTACAATCGCCAATAATTCTTGCCCGTGAAGGCTCCGGCGTGAGAACGCAGGAGCTGAAACGTCAATATCATTCCGTATAGGGGAAAAGGGTGAAGGGGAAATAGTCTTTTGGCTGTTTCGTCGGCACTCATTTCCCATAAACTCGACCTAAATTATATTTACATACGGCTAAAATTTAAAACACCGAGTAGTCCAGTGGGCACTCATTAATTTATAATATAAACACAACGCGCCTAAGGTCAATTAAAGGGGAAGGTAACGGGGAATAAAAAAATAAAATTGTTGCTATAGCCTTCAATTATTATGTCTTAGATAAAACTACCTAAAATCAATTCGTGGAAGAAATATGATTATCAAAGAACCCTCAAAACATTTGATTTCGGATTAAACCCCTAAATTTGAAAGTGAATGAAATAAAAATTCGAACTGTAATCATTCATGCAAGCAGACGTAAACGTAAAGATTTCCAATGAAATAAATCATCGTTAAAATAAAATAAATCCAAATTTTAATTTTCACGTAAATGAACAACTTATCATAGCGTTTTCTCCACACTAACTCCGGACACCAGTAAATCGAGACTTTGAAAGGCTAAAAATTTAACGGTTCATCAGATTAAATTACCGACAAATACCTACCAATAAATAGACCTAACATAGTAGCCTGAGTGGTAAATGACAAATAAACCGGAGATAGCTGGACAAAAATCAAAATAACAGGGTGAATAGGAGCGTTGAGAATAAATACCTACTATACATCCACTTCGGCATTTATGCACTAGTATATCAATAGTTGTAAATAAATTAATTAAAGAAAACCAACCGTGTAACTAACCATCGAGGTGTATTCGCGTGAAATCTGCAACAGTCACATGCATAGTCTGACAGATAGTGACGACAAATACGCACACCGTCGAGCGGTCGAGAAGGTGTGCACAGGTCACAAATTCCTACACCATTAGGCATACAATCCAGTATAAGAACTGGCTCGGACGAAAATCGTTCATTCCAATTCATTACTGACATGTCCCGAAAACAAGCACAAACTTCAAGAGACCACTACGGGTACAAGGAACCCAACACCGCGAGTGTCAGCGGACCTTCACATTCAGGTAATGCTCCAAGTTTTCGTATCTTAATATTAATGTATTTTCCGAGTCTTAGTGCAAACATGACCCAACCAGCGAACCATTCCCGGAACCAACCGCTAATGAACCTAATCAGAAAACCAAGACAGTTTATTGCTAAATATCATAAATACACTGGTTGAATCGGTCAATTCGTATTGTTTTCGATAAATGTTAACATATCCTACAACTAAATAAATACTAAAAATAAGAAAAAGAATGTAATGCGGACTTACCCACTCAATCAGTTACCAAATCACCAACCATTAGTAATAGCCCCAGTGAATAAGGACACCCGACCTGATATTTGCAAGTCGTTGGTAAAGGTCAGGAGTCGCCTCAGGCAGATCCTCAATGGTTTTGAATACATTTTCTTTTGAACTTGGGATTTATGTTTCCAGTTTACGACTATAATGGAAAAGGGAAAAAATAAAGTAAATTACTATCGTACTTAAAGTAGATTTGCGGAACTGTCAGCATGATTAACTTAAACGTTTATTAATTTATTATTATTTATGAGTAAATTTAGCCTTGATAAATTAACGATTATGATTAAAAATATCTATATAAAAGTATTAGTATCATTTTGAATCCGACAATTATTAAATTACCTGCAGAGTCAAATTAATTATCCATTCGACATTCTATGTAATCTAGATTAAGCTAGGCATATATTAAAGTAGAGTAAAGTAAATTATTATTATAAATAGTGTAGATATTTAGTGGACTCAAGGAGAACAAGTAAAGTACTACTACAATTGAACCCAAATTATTCAGTCGAGTTACAGCTGAAATGATTAAGCTAAAATCTTCATTAGGATCTCAAATCTCGCTGGTCAAAGCGATGTCTATAAATTACACCTTAATAAATGAATTCCATATTAATGAATAGTTTCATACAACCGATAATCTATGAATACGCACTCTGATGGTTATGAGGAGAATAAACTATACTCAAACACGAGGGAATAAGTAGCCAGGTGTTCTAACCCGAACTAATAGTAATCACGAAATTAGGATTAGTCTATTTAGATCTCTAGTAGGAATTAGTAGGAAATATTTAAATAATGCTCACCTAACGCAACTCTTTGGAGCTATAGGAAAAAAGCTTTAAATATAAAAAGAAATTTTCTCTTGAATTAAAGGAGTATAATCATAATTGTTTATAAAGATAAAAATGGGAAATTTAAACATCATCACCAGAGTAAATTTTTGGCAGAGCATAGTTTAATTAATGCATAAAATTAATAAAATTGATTATCAATAGTTAGTTAACTACAAACCTGAAACGAGATCGATGGAGGAGTAAACCTCAAGGAGGCCCCAATGAAATAATGTTGTTGACAAACTCTGGACTACTACCAATTAACTGTGAAAATCTGGAAACCGCTACGTGAATAGGCCCATGGTTAAGAGTTTTTGATCCTTGACGCAGAATGCCCCGCATAAGTCACGTTAATCTACCCAGATCCGAAACTAGACTACTAAAATGAATAACACGACAGACATCACTTTGTAAATGATAATTTTATTGTTTTCTAGGAAACTCGTGGATTGACGCATCCCGAGTAATCGCCCGTTTCCCCGCTCACTCGGCTGCCCGATGCAGGCAGGCGATGTGGGACGCGGGATTTTCTATCTCCCCGGTACGCGAAACCCGCTTTGGCACGCAGAGAGATTCCGACGAGGTGGATTTGCCGTATATAGCAATCGAGAGAGAACCGGGACGCAACCCGGCTAGGGAGATAAGAGGCCAGGTCGAATACCTACTGGCGCGCCTCGAGACCCACCAGGCAGAGACGAATAGACAAATAGAGAAAGCCAAGCAGTACCTACAGAGAGTCAATGCAGATATCGCGGCGGGCAGGATACCCAGTACTGACGGGTATGCCCCGCGATATAACGTATCGTATGAGTTAGATGACCCAAAGCTCCAGAAACGAATGACGGATATAAACGTGGTAATCCCACGACGCATCCTGCCGAGGGAGATGCGGAAGGAAAGGGAGCTCACCGGAATTCATCGAGACCATCCATATGTCAGAGATCCATTTACTACGAAGAGGAAGTAGGAACTCTGTAGTCATTTATTAAACACATAACTTAAATGAATTTTATTTATGAAATAAATCGTGTCAATTTTCATTTCGGGCTATCGTTGCTTAACTTATGTAAACAAGTTGTATACTTTTGCATTACGTAAGGTTTGACAATAATTGCACATTTGTTTTGTGATAATTTAAACGGAAAATCTTAACCTCCCTACGACGACCCAGTAATAAGAAAATCAACAGTAAACTCCCCATAACTGTAGAAATTAACTTGATTAAAGTTCATTATTTGTAGAAATGGAATGGCGTCAATTTCCCATCTTGCAACAAGAACTGGACAAGGCCCGGGCTGCCAACCGGAGTCTACAGGAGCAACTGCTACAGATTTCTCGGGAGATCCAGCAGGTCAAAATGACCTGGATCGAACCGAAAAGGATGAGAACGATTTATCAAAAGATGGAAGCGGCCAAAAGGGATGGGCTGGTGAACGGCAACTGACGCAAAATCTGAAGACACAAATCAAGGGCCTGGAAACAGCACTGTCGGCGTGTCAAGAAAGGGCCGCAGTAACTTATCCATTAGTCTTCGCTACGGCACAGTTGGCTTATCGAGACACGATACCTCCGACAACACCCAAGGACAGACCTAATAAGCACCGGCCAGGAAGGGCTGTGCGCGGAAAACGTCGGGCGGCTCAAAGTTGAAGAATGTGACCCAAATCGCGAACTTTATATTGTGTTATTTAATAAATAGTATAAATAATAGTTCATAGTGTTATCCAATCAAAATATTTCGAAGCTGAAATCAGTAGTAATTACTAAAATGAAAAATACCTTTGGTAAGGGACCTAAGAATCTAAATCGAGCGCAGGCTTTCTATCGACAGCTCGTTGAACCCAGGGATCGTCCGGTCAATTATAGCATTAGCAATAACGCTCACTTTTTGCGGATGATCTACCCACTCGAACACAGTTCCAACGTTGTCTAGCAACGGGTGCCGAGTGGTAAGCGAAAGATAGTTACATATGGCTGTCTGGGTAACAACCATACAGCTCATAAATCAAAACCCAGAAATCCACCAATATTTTCTTACTCACACCTGTTTTTAATATATATATATATATATATATATATATTTAAACAAGCTTCTCAAATTTAATTTGCTAATATTATAAATGGAATAGATCCAATAAAAACTTTTTATTTAGATCTAAACAATTTTTTTAAATATTATAAAACATTTTAATAATTACAACATTTGGACATTATTTTTCTAAATATTGGATTTTCGATATTTTTCCTGGCTAGAGCTTGTTTAGATAAACTTTAAAATATTTTTTGATTTAGCGGAATCATTTATATAAATTTAATCTGTGACAAAAATCCACAAATATATTAAAATATACCAGTTGCAACCCGTGAAATATTCACGGAATTAAAACTATCGAGAAATATGTAAACTGAATAATAATAATAAATATATAAAATTATCTAATTCATTAAATTTTTAGATTTATTTAAAATATTTAATGATTATTTGATGACAAACATTCGTACATCCATTTTTTGCCTATTTCTTTATTAATTATAATTTAATTTATAATTTATCAAAGTAACAAATGACTTTTCCTTTTATTTGTAATAATTATTATTAAATAAATGAATTATAACAAAAAAATATCTTATATAAAAAATTTTAATTTATCTGGAAATAGACTTTGGAATTATAAAAGAAACAAACTTTCGATTTGGGATTTACAATTATAATTCAGTGAACGTTGAACATCACTCATCATTGTTGGCAGTCAATTATTAGGGAAACAATGAAGTATTTTGCAAACAATATTTGCAAATATAGCAAATTCTTTTATAATTATTTTAAGTGAATATTTTTCCTAATATTTATCAATTGGCAACTTAATTCCTATTTGTAGATTTTGAAGTGTGTGGAAGAGTCAGAGTGGGTTTTCGTGTCTGAAGGTGACAGTTAAACTGTCGAAATATTTATTATTATTATTATTATTATTATTATTATTATTATTATTATTATTATTATTATTATTATTATTATTATTATTATTATTATTATTATTATTTTATTATTATTATTATTATTATTATTTTTATTTTTATTATTATTATTATTACTATTATTATTATTTTTATTATTATTATTATTATTTGCATTCCGTCAATTAATGAACTACAATGATTGGACCATATGTTTGAAAAAGCTAATTTAAATAATTATTTTTGGTGCATCTCTAAAGTCATCAAATTCAAGGTCACATATTTGAAATGCCGGTCACTTGCTTACTATTTTAATCATATTGAAACATTTTAAATTTTATTTAATAATTAAACATTTTTATTGTGTGAAATACTCACTGAATTGTTGACCTGCTCAAAATGGCTATTGTTTATCGTATATTGTTTCGGAGGTTTTATGGGCCCAAAACGAGGTCATAATGTGATTTATTTATTAAAAAAATTAACTAGTAATTGAATATCAAACCAAAATTGATCTAATGAAATGCAATTATTTGTGTAAATATTTCAAATATTTTAAGAAAATTTTGAAATCACCTTAAAAGAATTTTGTACTCAAATTATAATTTATGATTTAGTCTAAATAAATTTTAATTATTAGTTTTCGAACAGATATTGTTTTTCTTCCCAAAAAAATAAAAAAGAATAAATATAATAATAATAATAAAAAAAAATAATAATAATAATAAAACTTTAAATAATTTCAGAAACTATGAGCAATATCAGTTGTTTATATTATTATTCTCTCTGAAGTTAAAATAAAGTACCCTATACAATTAAAATCTGTAGAACAATGAAACCTGTTGGAAGAATAACATAAAAACCGTAACTTCCTGTGATATGAACTAAGGCAAGTTCTCACGAGGCGTAACACCAAGTGAGAGAAAGCGGTTTATGAAACAATGACCACATTAGCTGCCGATAATGGTGTTGAAGGATGAAACTTTACATATGACTAAAAATTGCCGCCTCTATTTATATACCTTTGTGATTTCACTTTCCTTTTATAACTTTTACTGTTAATACTTTATCAAAACCCATGAGATTTTCATTCGGAGTTTCACGGTTTTAATTTTTAAAACTTTACTTATTTTAAATATTTAAACAATATCTTTTTTAACCTTATTTTGTAATTAATATTAGAAAATTATTAATACACACTATAATATAATCAAAGCAAGATTATTTGCAACAGAAAGAAATAAAGTAGCTTTGCATCTGGCACTAGTTTAGTATTTATATAAAAGCTTTATACCATGATTAGGACCATATTTCAACACCAGTTCCGCTTCATCCGATAACACAATTTTACTCATATTTAATACAGTATCCTTAACATCAAATTTGCAAATTCCAAACAATCGCCTTAAATTATTTAATTTCTTAACATGACAATCATATTTGTTCTTTTATTTTAAAACAGAAACATTTACACACCATTTGATATAATGTTGAAAAAGAAAATTACCAATTAACCTGATTAAAGACAATTTCACTACTTTCAATTCTTCATCCATTAACCGTTTCTTCTGCAATTCCAATTTTTTCAATATTAATAATAATAATAATAATAATAATAATAATAATAATAATAATAATAATAATAATAACGCCAATAAAAAACTTTTCGTACGATTTATTTCGACAGCATAACTGTCATCTTCAGGTACACAAAACCATATAAAAATTATTATGAATTAACATTTAATTTTAACAAATTATTTTTTATTAATTTAATTTTGTAATCAATATTTAAAAACTATATTCAAATAACTTTAAATTAATTTAAAATATTATAATTTTTATTTATATTATAAATAGGAATGTCTGATTTTAGAATTTTGTTGAAAAGTTTTAATAATTATTGGGAACGCGTGATATGTGAAGCATTATTGATAAGGTCATTGGATCCAAAAATTAATGTGCAAAATGCTATGACTACGAATGTTTTGAATGTTTTTAAATAGTTTAAAGTATGTTAAATCATGTTTATGTATTGTTTTTTTTTAAAAAAACTTTTTTTTAATATTATTAAAATAATTGAAGTTTTAAATTACATAATTTTTTTAAAAATTATAATATAAATAAAAATTATAATATTTATATAAACAAAATTTTAAATTAATTAAAAGTTATTTGAATATATTTTTTTAAATATTTATTACAAAATTAAATTAATAAAAAATAAGTTATTTAAATTAAATGTTAATTCATAATATTTTTAGTTGGTTTTGTGTACCTGAAGATGACAGTTATGCTGTCGAAATATATCGTACGAAAAGTTTTTTATTGGCGTTATCTTTTATAAATAATAATTATAATAATATTTAATCATAATAATTTCTGATTTGTAATCCTTTTATCCTCAGGTTATCTCTAGAATATCGAAATGCCGTTTACTGTCATTAAGATAAGCTAACTCAATAAATTTGATATATATTTTTATACATTTTTCGTAACGTATTTGAAACTTAATCATATTGAATAAAGTTAATTAAATTTGATTTTAAATTAAACTTCAAAACCTTCCAGGGAGCAAATTATACAAATTTATGAATCAGGACTACAACAGAAGGAAACTTGATGACATATTATTTAGTGATGAAGAAACTTTCCTTGTATGTTGTAGAGTCAATGAACACAATGGTTGTATATGGTCCAAGGAAAAACAATCTGAACTCATAAAATGAAATAAACTCTAAAAGTAATATATAATAGTTTTTATTAATTAGTTATTGAAGAAAATAATAAAACAAGTTCTCATATCGGTAGACTTCAGTCTTTCAATAATTTTCAAAAGTTTCACTTATAAATCTTTATTTATAATTTAAGATTGCAGCAGAACAGTGAAGAAACAGAATTAAAATTTATCAGAATTAAAACAAATCATCACTAGGAAAAAACATAATTTTGTTTAAAAGATTTTTTAATTAAATCCATATATAATCTATAATTATCATGGAATTTTCACTGACGCAATACAGAAATTAAGTTGTATTGTACCAAGGATTTAAATATATAAAAAACTAGAGAAAACGCGAGTTGGGTGATTACCTGGAGATGTAGAATCTACTTTGGCACTATGTACAAGGCATTCTTTAATAAATAGAAACAAAATATCATTGACGAGACCCAACAACATTGTTACAATTTAAATCATCAAGAACATTTTGAAAGCTTGCATAAAGCAAGACATGAAGGCAGTTTGTACAACTCCGAAGAATATCATGGGAAGTGTCTTATCCAAAGTTAATAGGGATGTTTCGGAAAACTTATAAAAGCAATCTTTACGCATGCAAAGTATTTTCAAACATATAGAAGCGAATCATATTTTCAATCAAGCTCCAAAGAATTTTCATATATTAGAGGATTATGTCGACCTCGTTTTGCATGATACAGGAGCTGAGAGCCCAGAAAGAATATTAGTGATTGTGAATCATAACCTTCAATCAGAGTTAGAAAAGTATTAAATTTTTTGAAACGGAACTTTTATGTTATGTTGTTGACATAATTTATCTACGTGTGAATTTGCAGATATTGAGATTTAAATAAAAAAAGCAATTCATAAATATATTTCGACCAATCAACGGTCATCTTCGAATTACTACATGCATTTATAAAGTGAATGACTGTTTAAGCCAGAAATTTAGATAAAAATTAAAATGAAAAGTAATGAAATAAAAATTATTTCAATTCATTAATCGAAACTTTTAAATTGATTATTTAGAGAACAAATAAAGTTTGTCAAGTTTTATAGAACCTTTTAAAATCTAAAACCTATTTTTATTTTACATTTTTTTAATGCTCGAAAATATTACTTATTCCGCCTGTGTTAAATTGTTTTGGGTACTCATTTATTTGAAACGTTTTTTTTCGTTTGAACCATATATTTATTTATTTGAGCATGTAAAATCAGTAGGTTTTATGCAAGAATTCAATTATTTAATATTATTTATGGTATATACTCATACGTAATAGTGAAATAAGTTAAACCAATTGTTACTACAAAACAAATGAAACAAATTCTGTTGCAACTAATACAAATTATTTTTATATAAACTAGAATTAGCACGTTAAATTTTGTCTCAATTTCAATGGTATATCAGAACGTCATGTGCAACATTAACCAAGAAATACATGACTTTCTGATGCGTCAAATGTACCCTAAGTGTTATCGTTTATTTAGATCAAATACAAAGCAATCTCTCCACTGTATGTTGTATTATTTTCTTTGTTTGAGAATTATAAAACTATATCATATTTATTAACAAACAAACTATTTGTGTCTTCATTGAATTTAATTTTGTTTATTGTTATGACTAATTACAAAATTAAGCTTGAAATGGATTAGTATGTTATGATGTGATTAGATGTAATGTATTTACAAAAGAGATCTTGTCAGAACCCAGCCGAGTCACCAGTAAAAGTGTATGTGGACGGTCTTGGGAATCGTGTTAAATTAATTGTATAAAGTTCAAAATACCAAAATGGAACAGTATGATAAAATATGAAAAAATATATTATAACACAAAAATGAAAATAATAATAATTATCACCTGATTTTGTTTCTTTCTTTAATTGTATGAAAAAGGTTCTCTTTTCCTTTATTTTTTATTTTGGTTTAAGAGATAGGGGCCATTGTTGAACGATTTATTGACTTTGATCAACAACTTTTCAGATGACTTATTGATAAGTAATGTTTTTTCGGAGTTGATGAAAACACGATTGTTAACGATGCTAAGGTTTGTTTTTTGTCAGTGGGTACTGGAATTTTCTTCTTGATGTCTTGAGTTAACCAAATAAACTCTATAGAAATTGGAATTTGATAATTAGGGATTTAATTTGGGATTTATTTAAAAATAAAATTTTCTTACACAATGGTAATAAATATTTCAAATTTCTTCAAGCTTCTGAATTTTAATTTAATTTTTTTTCCATATTTTTTTCCAATTTCATTATTGATTTTTTTTAATTTCTTCTAATCTGTTTGTTTTAGATTTTAAATTTTCTTCCCTATATTTTTTTAATTCATTACTACAGGGGTATGGATTTTTTATATTAAAAAATAATTAACATTAATAACAATAATAATAACTTTAATCACAATAATAATAACATAAGAATAAATAATAAAAAAATGTAAGGTGCACCATTACATTTATGTTAAATATTGGGAATACAATCATAAATGACCAAGAAATAATCTACGGTAGCTCTTAAGACCCAGGATGCGTCACCTTTTACTAGTGACCACATTAGAACTCAATTCCTACGTCATTCGTGATGGGTGTTGATGGTTATATTTTTATTATGCTCATATCTGATGGGAATACCCTTGGAGCTTGTGTCTTCCCATCAGGTGATTAGTAATACAGCCAAGGTAAATTTAAGTAGAGCAATAAATTAACATTTTGAGTAGTCATTTTTGGACCTCTATAAAACGCTATAACTCAATACAAACAAAAACTTATAGTAACAACTACGTAATTAGATATAAACCATAATTATGTATAACAGATTCTGTGAATTTCTGCATTTCAGTTTGTAATCAGAAGTCATGAGCATTAAGTTAGACCACTTCCTCTCGACTCGGAAAATAATATAACCGAAAAATTAATAAAAAAGAATTTTGGTTGTAAATTTTTAAATATATTTCATAATTTCTTCAACAAAGGCACAACAGAAAACTCCGTAAATGTTTTTCGTTTGTTTATGAACCCAAAGCAAAATGAAATTAATCGATAATCTCCCAAAATAATTCTGTCGGAATTTATGCCTAGATAAATTACTATATAATTAACGTTAACTAAAATTTTAATGATGTATCTGATATCAATCCTCGCCGCCGTCGACACGCGCGCGGTTGCGGTGCCGCGATGATCTATTATATTGATAATTAATAACGAATCCATTAGGAATAAACAACAAAGTAATAAAATGCTTGTATTATAAAAATGCAAAGGATTATCACAGATAAGTAACAGAATTCCAACCGATCTGTCACAAACGGAACACAGCAAAGACAAAATGTTCCAGGCAGAACGTTGAGCGCAGTTATAAATTTATATATACAAAAACCAATTTTATCACATAAAATCGGGTGAGTTTTATTTGTATGCGGAAACGGCGGCGATTTCTGTCGTTTATTGATTGGTCAATGCAGCTGTCGGTTTTAAAGAAAGATTTGTTGTTCTCTTTGAATTGGCCATTTGTTTCATCAACAGCAAAACATTGATCGATTCCTTCTGGTCGGCGCCCGTCAGCCAGGAATGATGGAAAAGCTCCGATGCCGAATATCGATAACTCGGATCCGGATTTAGTAGGCCTCGCAAAGCTTCGATAGATTTCTCGGAAAATGAGCCAAGCTCACAGGGCAACGGATCGGAATTGATGTTGAAATTGAGAATGCTTTCGGTGAGATTTTCACAACTATGAAACGGTTTCTTTCCTAGCATCAGGGTGTACATGACTATTCCCATGCTCCAAATGTCACACTGTTTACTGTAGCTTTTGCCTCGGATGATTTCCGGTGGCATGTACAGCGGTGTTCCGCAATATTCCACCATCATTTCCTGATTCATTTTTAACTGGACCGACAATCCGAAATCAATTAATTTGATCAGATAGTTCGAGAATCGATTATCATTTCCGGTATTCTTTTTCGGATTTTGCACACTTTGTAAAAGTAGATTTTCCATTTTTAAATCTCGATGAGCTATGTTACGATTGTGTAAGTAGCGCAATGCGTCGACAAATTGCATCATGATGTGTTTTAATTCGGTTTCAGAAAATTGGCCGCATTTATTGAATTGGTCTTTTAAAGATCCACCGCTGCAGAGTTCCATCACCATGAATGAATATTTATCAGTTTCAATTAATTCTTTGATAGATACAATATTTTTATGCTTTATGATCGTCATTAGATGAAGCTCCCATTGGATATAATTGGTTTTAGTACGTTCTGTCTGTAATAATACTGGAATAATGCTTTAAAGAATTGTTTCAAGTTAAATTTGTACATAACTTTATTAATAATTATCTAATAATAATAATGCTTTTGTAACGGTTGATAAGCACTTCATCAATGTCACCTAGACATTTTCAATAATAAATACCAACAGTATTTTCAATGCATTACAAAATCTTATTTTTATTTTATATAATTTACAATAAAGAATGTTTAACATAAATTCCATGTAAACTTTCAAAAAAATCGTTAAATTTAAGTAAATTGAACTTAAGTATAATTAGATATTACTTTTTTCACTGCCCATAAGCATCCGTCAGATAAGCATTTTGCTTTAAAAACGACTCCAAATGAACCTGAACCGATTATACTAATAGTTTCATAGTATTTATCTAAGCTATCGATTCCAGAATATTTTATAAAAGATATATTGTGATCAGAATTATTTTCCATTGGAAATAATACAGAAAACAATAATTTTCATCAATTTGAAACTTCAATTAGAATTTAATTTTAATTTCAAATTAAAATTTAACAATTTAAAATCATTTTACCTTCACTAACTGAATGAATATATAGTATTTAAACAAATGCATTAAAATTACCATTATAATTATTTATTATAAAATTACCTTATATTTTTAATTCTAGTAAATATTTTATTTCATACCTTTTAAAACTATTTATTATATTTTTAAATTTAAATATAAAAGTAATAAAGATACAAAGAGATTTTAATTCCAACACTTTTGGGCCGTCCGTAAATGACGTCACGCATATAGGGAGGGGGTCACACATTTGTGACGATGTGTGATGAGAAGGAGGGGATGTTTAAGAACTGTGACGTTACATCTTAAATTTTGTATTTTTTCAACATAATTTTATATTGATTTCAGCTTTCCAGGGCCTCCTTTTTTTTCTGCAGCATTACACTAAATATATACTAAAATGATAATAAAGTGATTGGAAACATGTTCATTTTCAAATATGATATACGGCATTTTTAGGGAGATTAAAGATTTGTGACGTCATTCTGAAGGGGGTCTAAGGTTTTGTGTCGAAAGGGAGGGAGGGATAAAAAAATTCAGCAAAATCGCGTGACGTCATTAAATAAAAATAAAAATGTAGTGTTAAATATTTGGTTGAAAATTGTGAATAAAATTTTTAAAAAATTAAAATCAGATTATCTTAATTTTTACTTGACGAGAATGTTATATTTTCAAATTCCTAAAAAATTTAGTTAATTATATTATAGTTTGGTGAGTATCACGTAGTACGTAAGCTTGTTAGCTTGAGGCACAAATAAAACTAGAGTCTAAAATATATGTTATTTAAACTTTTTGAATAGAGAAATTGAATTTCACTATGTTACATAAAATTCAACGAAGTAAACTGTATTTTATCAGGTGTTACTTGGCTAATATTGAAATTAATTTTGTAATACACCAAAAAAAGTCAAATTAAATATTTAGTAGTTTAAAAAATTATCTGTAAAAAAGATAACTTTGTATATTCAGCGCAATGTTAAAAAATACAAAAAATATGGTAACACTTAACATGTAAATGGATAAACTCATAAGAAACAGAGAAGTAGCATACAAAAAAATAAAATAATTGAAAAACTCATAAAAATGTATAAAAATATATGCTGGGTACCTGATGAGTAAAAACAAATAAGATTTTCAACAACTTTCAATGGGATTTCCATCAATTAAGCGCATAAGAAGACATTAACATTGGAAACCCGTTGATCAGTCCTGATGAACAGAATTTTGTCGCGTCTGTGTGTGCGATGGGTATTTTGGTTTCAATTTGTGTGCTCACATAGACGCGAGTTTTTTAGATTGTGGAAATTTTAGATTTTTAGGTTCAATTTTTCGAGATTTATTGGTGAATTATGATTTGAAACATTAAATTATGTATTTTTGGACTTACTCGAGTTGTTTAAATTGGTCAGATTTATTGTTCTATTTGAAATTGTCGAATTTTGGAGTTTATTGTCGGATTTGGAATTTTATGATTGTGAGTTTTTGATTATCAAGTTTTGTTTTAATTTGGTTGGAAATTTGGCGGGTTTGAATTGCCCAAAATATATACTTTTTTCTTGGAATTTTGTATTATTTTGAATAATTTTAATTAGGGCTGCCTCATAAGTTATTGGAAACGTTAAATGCTTTAACTCGAAGAATGGATATGGAGTTATTAATAATTACAATGAAAGATATCTTTGTTCATTTTAAATCTATTGTCGCAGCTGTCTCTTTCTATGCGTCTGGGCGTTCAACAGTATATGCGCAACCTCATTCAATTTGCAGAATGAATTTGACCGATTATCTAATGAAAATCCTGACAGATCGAGGTTATAGTTTTACAACTACAGCCGAAAGAGAAATTGTCCGAGATTTATATGAACAAGAAACGCAAGACTCTTCATCGTCACTTGAAGAGTTATGAACTTCCAGACGGTCAAGATATTGCTATATAAAATGGAAGAGTCAAAGACAAGATTAAACATCGGTTTCTCTATCGTTTGTTTTTTAATATTTAATTTTTTATACAAAAAATCGTGCAATTTTTTTTTTCAGCGGATTTGACCTAGTTAAATTTTGACAATTTTATGAAAATATCGATAAGTTTGAGTTGATTTAGTTCTGAGACAATCTACGTGAAAACTTTGAAAGATTTGTGAAAAATCAATAAATTACCGTAACTTACTTAGAACTGAATGGTTGTAATGGTAATGTGACAAACATAGATTTCTGAGTTAATCTAGTTTTTATAAAAGGGGGACATTGCTCTAGTGGAGACTAATCTACCTACTTTCCAACAAAGCCTGTCCAATAAATTGCTGATATTTTATTAGTTTATTTGAGTATGGACCGCACACCAACAAACCTTTAGCGAAACATTGTCAGCCCGTTATTCATAAAAAATAATTGTCAACTGATAATTAATTATTAATAAGTCATTCAATAAATGATGTCTTATTCAAAGGCTATAAGGCACAACACACAAAATTTATTCATTTATCTCAAAATAAATAAGACACGATTAAATTGTATATTTTACTAAGCCAAACAATTGAAACAATTAAAAAAAATTTAAATTTTATAGAATTAGCATTAGTTATCATCTCAAAACAAATAAAAGTCTACTAAGAAAAGCGACAATAAATATTTTGCAATCTAAATATAATTATAACTATTGAATGTGCAGAACTTTTTTCACAGATTTAATAATGTTATTAACGCTAGGTAAAGCTTCGTTTTCTAATGGCTTCGCATAAGGCATCGGAATATCAGCTCCGGTTACCCGTATCGCTGGCGCATCCAAATAATTAAACGCTGGTGCTGCAAAAAATCAAAAAAATATCCGTCAAATAATTTTAATTCACAAATTATTACATCTTAAAAAGTTTACTGAATTTTTATTCCAATTTAAAAGAACAATTTTTTTATGCTTGAAATCAAAGGATTTTTAAATACAAATTGGAGGGAATGGTTTTGTCGTGAGAGCTGCTGACAAGTTGTTCGTTCATTATAATATTTGCTTTATCATTCAGTTTTTCTTTGAGGTATTTATTGTATCATTCAGTTCTTCTTTGGAGCATTTATTGTATCCTTTAGTTCTTCTTTGGGGAATTTATTGTATCATTCGGTTCTTCTTTTTTTTTTTTTTTTCTTTATTGTATCATTCGGTTCTTCTTTGAGGCATTTATTGTATCATTCAGTTCTTCTTTGGAGCATTTATTGTATCATTCGGTTCTTCTTTGAGGCATTTATTGTATCATTCAGTTCTTCTTTGGAGCATTTATTGTATCATTCGGTTCTTCTTTGAGGCATTTATTGTATCATTCAGTTCTTCTTTGAGGAATTTATTGTATCATTCAGTTCTTCTTTGGGGAATTTATTGTATCATTCGGTTCTTCTTTGAGGCATTTATTGTATCATTCAGTTCTTCTTTGGGGAATTTATTGTATCATTCGGTTCTTCTTTGAGGCATTTATTGTATCATTCAGTTCTTCTTTGAGGAATTTATTGTATCATTCAGTTCTTCTTTGAGGCATTTATTGTATCATTTAGTTCTTCTTTGGGACATTTATTGTATCATTCAGTTATACATGCCATATTAAATAGTGAACATATGAATATGAACATAGCAAGTTTCACTATCGAAGCATTATTAATCTCAGAAAGTCATAAAATATTTTAACAGTAAAATAGATTAGTTTTACATTATTTTATGCCAATAATGTGAAAAAAATGTAAGTTCATTATTTTAAATGAAAAAAGTATTTTACAAGTATTTCATTAAATTTCTGCATTTCTGTCAATATTGCCTTTTTATGAGAGGTTGTGAAAAATTGCGGATTTACTGTATTTATTGGGTTCTATAATTAGTAAACTAAATAATTTTTTTCTTGTATTTTCAATTACGTTTTTCCATCCAAATGAAACTCCCTAAACATACATACGATTTATATATATATATAATTTTATCGAAACCTTTTCGTAGGTTGAGTTTATATGGATCAGAAATACTTTATACTTGAACTTTATAAATATTTTTGATGTTTCATTTCGCAAATGGAGTTCAAACTGTTGATTACTAATCTCACAACCCAAAAATGGTCGTAATAATAGGAACAAAATCCAAAGTACCGAATGATGTCACCTGATATAGCGATACGATTCATTGGTTTCAAAACACTAGTCTAATCTTTTGAAAGCGTTCAGATTTAAACTATGTTTGTCATGAAAAATAATTCACATTATTTCAATACTTTCCGAATTGATAATAATTGTTTCGGCCAAATAACTGTAATATTTATAATCGCGTCGGTATTATTTTGTTGTGATGCTCGCGTCTGTGTGTGAGTTGCTTTTTGTGCAATTAATATGGAATTTTGTTCGAATAATTGGAAACTATCTGGATTTTTGGATTTTGTTGATATTTTGTTTTGTTTATCTAAATCAATTTGGCTTGTACTTGTTTATCGTGAATTGAATTTTCTTTATGAAATTAATGTGGAAGTTTGTAATTATGAAATTGTTAAAAAATAAAAATATTATTCAAATGGAGTTTGTACTTTCTGTTGATATTGTTTATGCTAAAGAATCTACCCTTAATGATCCAAAGAACATTTCACAATTTAGTTAATAATTTCCTTCAGATTCCAATAATTGAAAAATCTTATTTTTTAATCGTTAATTCTAAAAGTGGTACTTAGAACGGATTAAATTCAAATTCAAGCGATGCTTTAGACAAGATCCGCTACAAAAGTTTAACAGATCCATCAGTTCTGGATATCGCCAAAATATTAATGATCAAGATTATTCCTGATAAAGATGCTGGAACATTAACTATGGCCGACACCGATAGTGGTATGACGAAAGCAGAGTTAATTAACAATGTGAGAACAATTGCAAGATGAAATCAAATAGATGTTGACTTAAATTCATCGTATTAATAATCGATAACCTTTTTTGAAACGTTTTCAGTTATATTAGAAATGTTAACTTCCCCTGTAATTTAAGAGAGAAAATTCGATAGACTCCTTGTAGAGTTTAGAAGTGGTCGTTGTCGAAAATCTGATTGATTTTGAAAAGCTTCTTTTTTGTGGTTTGCCTCCGGATGTTAAATTGTGAATTTTTTATTATTTATTGCGTCTGTGTTTTTGTTTTGCGCCTGTGTACACAATGAAATTCTGGTTCTTTAGATTTTTTGGAACATAATTATTTTTCCAAAGTTGATATTGTTTATTCGTATCAAAGTAGAGTTTTTTGGTGAATTTTTTAGATTGTGGAAATTATACTTTATTATAAAGAACTTTGAGTGTCATTTGAATTTTAAATAAACATTATATTTCGGAATTACTTGTTATTTATTCAAATTTCTTGTTAATTTCTTGTTAAATGCCTACTGGAAGTTTCCTATCGCCGAATTGTACTGAAGCACATAGAGACATAAGAAAAGATCAAAAAGATAAATATCACACACTTTATAACAGTACCACTAGAAAAACACCCAGTTTTATTGACTGAAGTCCAAGACGAACCATGAAAAGATGACTCGAATTATGCTTGAGACAATAATAGATTCGCCAACCATGTAAATGTTTCAATTCAAGTATTTATTTAATTGTATGTATCTGGATGTACAGCGGGTATAGTTCTGGATTCTGGAGATGGTGAATCGCATACTTTGCCAATTTATGAAAGTTATGTGCTATCTCATGTAATTTACAGTATGGATATATCAGGCAGAGATCTATCAGGTTATTTGATGAAAATACTGACCGAACGATAGTACATTTTCACTACTTCACCTCACAAACGAAAGAGAAATCAAAGTCACGTTAGGTAGCTGTTTCTGTATTGATTGAGAATTCCAAGTTACCGATGACCTTATTGATTGTTATTTTACTCAATAAGGTTATTTCTGATAATTTCTTCTCAGTTGGTAGTCTATGATAGAAGACAAAAGAATATTTTAGGAAACAAATAGAAAATATTTAAAATCCACGAATTTGACAATATTTTTTAACCATCATTTTCATGTTGGATACAATTCTGTAAATTATGAATCTACCGCATTGATTTTTATTATACTTTATGATTGTTTTCTATTAGATTCGATTTGATTGCATTATATCCATTTTATTTCCGTTTCTCTACTTTTTTTCGCTAAACGCATAATTGTAGAATTTCTGAAACCCATGCAAAATTTCAAGCATGGGATAATATTTTTGAATGTAATTATTGGTTCTGAAAAATTTTCTTTTTATCATTTGACGTGGTTCAATAAATTGTATCGACTTTCCAATTTTCTTTCTCCATTTACTCAATATTTTTTAATTGACCTTCTCTTCGTCCACTTTAATTATTAGTAGCTATCATATTTCAATATTTAACACATTAATTAAATATATCCAAAATAAAACTGTAAAATATTTTTCATAGTAACTTTTATTAATTAAAATTTAATATTTTCCCACAGATTGTATTTGTGATAAACGAGGAGAGGAAGTATTGGTTTTGGAGAAATTTGATTGAAAAAAAATCGGCAGAGAAGAAAATGAAAAATATTTTGCAAAATCTAAAGAAATTATGGCCAATAAATTGCTCGAATCAAGTACTTTAAATCTTTTACAAATCCTAAACAAATTGATTTTTTGATTATGTTTCAGTGAACCGTAATGGGCCGGGGAATTCATATCACAATTGAGTACTATCGGTAAGAGCATTTGAGCAGTCTGTTTTAACAATAATAGAAACCACAGGAAAAACAGTGAATAAAATAGAAAAGGAAGACAGTGAACAGGAGTTAAGGGATATATATTTTTTAAATTTCAATATCAAAATAATATTCAAAAATAAAATTAAGAATAAATAAAAAAAATTACATTCCATGACTCGTGCGAGAATTTCAGATCCAATTCCGCATACCGGCCAACCGCCTTCAACAGTAACTAAATGATGTGTTTTTATTACTGATTTCATGACAGTTTCCTCGTCAAGAGGTCGAAGGGACCGTAAATTTACAACCTATAGGTCAGGGAAATAACATATTACTAACTATTATATAAAAAATAACTTCACAATCAACACCGATTTTTGCTAATTCAGTAGCAGCTGTGAGACATAAATCTACATTTCCAGAAAAGGAAACTAAAGACACACTAGTTCCTTAATAAAATTGAACATTTTATTATATTATTATATAATATTTATATTTTTTTATTATTATCGTTTTCAAAAAATATATTTATTAAACAAACTTCTCAAATTCCCAAATTTAATTTGCCAAAATTATGAAAAATCGAATTGATCCGAATAAAAAAATTTTATACAGATCTAGACAAAATCTTTTGGAATATTTAAAAATTCAATTTGCATTTTTAACGAAATCTGAAAGAAAAAATCAAAGAAAGAGAAAGCAAAAGACTTATTAAATTTTGTGTTTGGTTTTGAGTGATCAGCGCCTATTTTAGGTGGAAATATTTTATATTTTATGAATAAAAATTGCAGAAATGGGCTTACATAGTTATGTTTAAAAAATGATTCTACTATTGACAAGAAAAAAAATATTTTAAACTTTAAAGTTTATACTATTTTTATTATTATTAATATTGACTTTTAAAAATATATATTTTGTTTGTTAAAAAAGTACTGAATACAAAATAAGTAAAAAAAGGCTGTTGCATTATAATTCTTTATTAAAATATTTTAATAATTATTTGGAACCCGTTATATGTGAAGCATTGTTGTTGAAATTTTGATTGGTAAAATTTGGATAAGTAAAAATGTTGTTAGTTTTAAAAATTTTAATTTTTAGTAATACTTTAATAATTTTCATAATAGAAACTTTATTTTAAAAAAAATAATATTTGAAAAGTAAATTTAAATGATTTAAAAATTTTTTGAAAAAATATAATAATTATTAATTTAGTTAGTCAATAAAAAAGTTCAAAATATATAAATTAAAATCTATATTATTTTGGGTGATTTTTTGATGGCAGTTAATAATTCGAAATATATCGTAAAACGTGTGTGTGTTTGAATGGCGCTTTCTTGTAATTAAATCATTGCCATACTTTTTTTTTATTATTATTATTATCATTATTTTAAATTAAATAAATTTTTAATTTTAATAAAAATTAACCATATTAAAACGTTTTAAAATAAAAATGTTGTTAGTTTTATAAATTTTAATTTTTAGTAGTACTTTAATAAATTTTATAATAATATAATAAATTTATTTTAACAAAAAAATAAAATTTCAAAAGGAATTTTAATGAGTTTATAAAAAAATAATAAAAAATTAAAATTATTATTTTATTTAGTCAGAAAAAAGTAATAATCTATACAAAAAATACAAATTAAAATCAATATTGTTTTGGTTGGTTTTTTTATGACAGTGAATGTCGAAATATATCGTAAAACGTGTGTTTGAGTTGCGATTTTTATAATTATATCATTGCCGTGATTATTTTATTAATTATAATCAATATTTTAAAATTAAAAAATTTATTTTTAATAAAAATTAACCACATAAAACTTTTAAAAATAAAAACTTCTTCGTAAATTTTACTCGTCCCATAACTCCTTTTCATTTTTAATATTTGTGTGGCGTATTATATAGGCAAAATTGTTATTGTTTGAAAAAAAATAAGTATAAAATTTTTTCCACAAATCAATCAAAATGAAGTATCACTATAATTTAATAATCTAATTGATGATTTCGAAAAAATGTCCCATGAGGAAAATGATTGATAGAAGTATCAGGTATGACTCGTTTTATGATGTTGTCAGAAAACATAATTTTATTCATGGAAATATTATTAATAAACTTATAGATAGTCAAGTTAAATATTTAATGATTTGAAAGATGTGATCTAAACCGTATTTATCGGAATAATTTTTGTTATATAACAAGAAAATATATTTTCGAAGTTACCGTTGAAATAAACTCTTAATTAAAGTCAAACGTAATATATCGTTGGTCCTTAGATCGTTTTATGCAGTAATGTTGTTAACAATATTCAAATTTACATTTCATATTGTTTCAGTGTTTTATTGCAAACTATTGTCATTTTATCATTTAGATATTTAATATATTGAGTTACAACTTTCATTAATTGGCTATGCATTTTTTAAAATCAAATTACAGTATAAATCCAATCTAATCGGCGTAAATTATAATAATAATAATAATAATAATAATTGAAAAACGCCAACTGAATATTCTATATAACATTTCACTATATATTTCGACTGTTTATCACTCTTCTCTAAGCTAGAAATCATATTAACAATAACTAAATGATAATAAGAAAATTTAAACAAATTAATCAATAATTATTATCGTAATTAAATTGTACCAGAAAATATAAAAAAATTTTATTTTAAAAAATAAACATCTAAATTAATTTTTAAAAAAACATAAAACTATCATTCCTTTTAAATCAAATTTAAATTTATTTTTACATAATAAATTTATTTTAACATTCAAAAAAATACATCATATACACAATTCACATTCAATTACTTACATATATTCAAAATAAATGCAGAGTGAGCATTTTGAACATTAATTATAGGATTTAAATATTTTATCAACAATGCCTCGCAAGTTATTCTTTCTAATAATTACTCTTTTTGCAATTATCTTGAAATCAGACACATCTATTTTCTTGCTTGTACATTTCATAAAATGATCGCTAATGTGAGTCAATCTATGCAGTCGATAATGCTCAAGAACTGGAGTTCAGAGATGACGGGCAGTCACTCTAATGTATGTAACATTACACCCATTACATGGAAATTGATAAACGAGCTCAGAACAGAGACCAACTGGAGTTGAAGACTTATTAGTGAACATACTACTTACTTTGCAAGACATTGAAAAAAATCTTAAATTCTCTTAAAATCACTGGAAAAATAATAATAATAATCACAACAATAATCTTAATCAATATTTAAACACCATTTTCTCAATATTTAATTGAATTTATAAATTTGATACGCTACAATTAAATAATTAGAAAATTGTAGAGGATCAATTCAATGAAATTTGCTTATACTTTATTTGTAAGGAACTGATATTAATCTTTAAATTATTCAATAAAATCTTACAAATCTAAATAAAACTTACTAAACCGATATAGATCAATCAAAAAAGTATTATCAGTTAAAAAAAAGTAAATATAATTTCCACACTAACCTGGCCTTTCAATTTTGGCTTTGCCGATGGGAATGAGAAAATCTGGAGACAAAACCTCATCTGGGGTTTCAAAAGCATGCCCGTAGAAAACTTCATTTTCTAAGAAAATAACTGGAAAAGAAATGAAATTCAACACAAAAAATACTAAGATATATAATAATATATAGTGCGACACAGTTGAACCTTTTTTCTAATTTTGACATGTTAAAAACTATGATTGTAACTTTCTCGAAGACTTCACCAGAAGGCTTTTAGGAAATATATAAATCCCTCTCAACTCTATGAATATTTCTTCACCTCAAATTTAAATAACTGGTCATATGTAAGTGCAGCAAAAATTGTAAATTCATATTTCTTACTATCATCATTTCTATTCCTTTCCTTAAACATAATGCCTCGGAAGCAGCTTCAGTCTCAGCAATTTCAAATGCTAAATCATATCTTGAACTTGTTGTACTTTAATATTTTTTCTTCCAAGGATGTATAATTGAATTATGCAAATCCTGGGTTAATTGTGAGCATAGAAGTTTTTTTCCTAATCTTTTGATTTCCATTTGGACAATAGGACGCACAACCAGATTAAAAAGTACCGAACATTTCAGAATTCCTTTACAGCCTAGTGCGTCAACAAATTCGTAAGTTTTTTTTGCGTCAGTAGCGTCGTGGTTGTGATAAAGTTTAGTTTAATTAAAATAACCAAAATCCATTTGTTTTGCCTGCAAAGTGTTTCTTTGCCAATAGTGTTTCCCTCCGTGTCATAATTAATTAAAATACATTTCCTTCTTTTATGTTTTCTATTCCCTTATATTTTCATAATACAGTTTTTACTAATGAGTTTGAGCTTTTGCCAATCATTCATTAACTTATGCGGTGATAGCACAGATAATACCACTATAAAATACCAACCGGATTATATATCCCATTTGTTGTAACTCTGAAAATAGATGAAAGAAATTTTTCCCAGCAATTTTTCCTGTAATTTATATTGCTAATATATTATCTCATTAGTCAAACAAGTATTAGAATTTTGAAAATCGCAAACAAGAAAACGAAAAATAATCAACGAGAAAAAGAAAAGTCAAAAATCATTTTTACCGATTATTTTATTTGATTAAAAATATATCGATCTATCAACAAATTATACGATAAAATAAATGTAAGATAATTTAATATGGATAAACTACTTAATTTCATCAATATTATAAATAAGCATAAAAATATTATAATAAATTTTTTAAAAATTTAAAATTAGCAACAAGTTTCAAGTGAAACTAAATAAAAATTTATTGTGCGTTTTCAGCAGAAAATTAAATATGTTCGACTTTTGTTATTCAAATTTAGAATTGAGAGAAATACTATGTAATTAAGGTCGAATCCAATGAGTGCAAGGCTCGGTTGGATTTTTTTCGTGGGACCTTTTACGCTTTAAATTTAAAAAATAATTAACAGTTAGAATTTACACATTGAAATATAGATTTTAAATATTCATTTTAAACAAAATCCAATTATAAAATCAAAATCATGATCCATAAAATATAAAAATTTCTACATTAAAAATCCGTATAAAATATAAAACTACATTTTCATGAATGATTCCTTTAAAACACAAAAGGTGAGTCGAAAAGAAATGTTTTCCTTGATTTTTGTATATAATCTTAACTATTGTCAAAGAACACGTCTTTTTCATATAGAATACCTTGACAAAATATGGATTGTTTCCAAATTAGGAATGTTTTAGTAATTTCCACTTTTTATGATGCACTCAAAAATAAATATTTCAACTTTTAAATCATTAATAATTGCAAAATTTTATAATGCAGAGAAGTCTGAGAACAAAAAACACCTGACTAGTGAAAAATTATTTTTTCACATTTTTCATTTTAAAATCAATATTTGAACTTTAAAATCAATAATTGCTCATAAAAGATCGAAACACAGTGGTGTTATTTTGTATGGGGATATTTGTGCGATAACTTATAGCGGTCCGTGTGGCACACACCTACCTAGTTTATTGAATATAAACATACATAGATATGATTTAATATGTTTAAATGATAAATTATATAAATTTTATTTGGCAATAATCCATGATAATGCAAGGTTTAAATTCCGGATTAATGTGAACGATCTAAAATACAATGAACAAACAAAACAAATCAAATCAATGTAATAGAATGTTAATTTTTGCATAAAAATATTGCTTTTCAGTATAAACATTACTATGGAACGGGCGAGGGGGAATCACTAAGTTATGGTTTTTATTTTAAGAGATATATATCCTAATGCAATGTAATTAATATCCAACCTGGATCGGGATCCCGAATAGCAGTTTTTAAAAGGCCTTTAGCATCCTCGGCGGAGTACGGAGAAAGTACTTTAAGGGCTGGGCAATGTGCATACCATGCACTAAAGTCTTGGCTATGTTGAGCAGCAACACCTGCGGCAGCACCATTTGGGCCTCTAAATACAATGGGAACTTTGATCTAAACCAATGGAAAATTTTATTTATTCTGCATACATAACATTAAGCTTCAACGCCTAAATCTTACCTGTCCAGCGGACATATAATATCCTTTGGCGGCAGAATTTATGATATGGTCTACAGCTTGCATTGCGAAATTAAATGTCATGAATTCACAGACAGGCCTCAGGCCATGCTTTACAAAAATCATTATTAACATATGGATTTAAATAAATTTCACGAATATCTTACAAAAGCAGCTCCGACTGCAATTCCAGCAAAACCCATCTTTAATAAATAGATTAATCACTAATTACACAGAAAGTAATAATACTTCTGTGATCGGCGTATCCACAACCCTTTCATCGCCAAATAGTTTCCATAAACCTTTGGTTACCTAAGAGTTAATCTAATTATCGGGTTCGTACTCAGAATATTGGACAAAGTTAATTTAATACGATAAACATTATATGAAATTAAAATCATCGAAATTACTGATTCTCCCTATTTGAGACCAATCTGATAATTTGATTTTAGAAAAATAGCTAATATAATATCTTGCGTTTTTAATGTAAAAATAACCGTTTTGTTGATTTAGTAAAATGTTTATACACTAAAGCATAATAGATATGGTGCTTTAGGACATCAAATAAGGATTTATCAAAATTCAATGCTTATTATTGTTTAAATGTTGCTTTAAAGTTTTTTATTCTAATATAATAGCTGTGTAATGACGAATTTTCGTTTTGATAATAAGAATTTTAAAGTATATTACAAATTTTGGGGGATTTATTAATAAAATTAAGACCATTAAATATATATATATTGGTATTATATTTTTTGTATGATAATTTTTTGAAGCTTGTCATTAATTGATTGTATATCATTGTCAAATCTTTATCTAAAGAAATTTGTACTTATTCCATTTTTAATTTAACTGAAAACACTGTGGCTTTTACAAATGGACTATAAAGAGGTAGATATTCAATCCTAAAAAAATGTTGACATTAAATGAGTCCTTTGACCATTTTCAAGGGCCCTTATTTATTGTCCAATCGTATTTTTATAGAAATTTTATGAAACGTGCTTGTCTGCATCAACTTTTTCTAGCATTAAATTTCCCTATCGTTCCATATAGTAGGCCTTTACACATATTGTCAAATGACTCTTTATTATCAATGACACAAACAAATTTATTATTGGTTAGTGTTTTTATGTTCTTATTTATTGTCATTCAGATTCATAATCGCTTTGGTATAAAAGATGTTTCGAAAATTTTAGTAAACCTTAATAACATAAAACAACTTATAATTTGATTGATTGGAAGAAAATTAATTAAGAATTCATTTGTGTGTTTAAAAATAATCTAAAAACGTGCTATTTATTAAATTTAATGATTACTACAAACGAAATTTATAAAATTCTTAATATTACAAATTTTAATAAATAGCACATGCTCAGTCACTTTATTTCATAAAAATCTGAATCTTATTATAAAACCATAAAAATCTATCCATTTACAGGTTGTACAGAATAAAAATAATACACTATAACCCCTTGGGTAGATTAAGCAAAAAATAAATAGATATCCCGCTACTTTAGTCGATTTAAGAGTCCCAAAGAGTTAGTTTCCAAAATTTACCTCGTTTTACAAATTTAAGCTTCAAATAGTAAAAAACAGTTAATTTATTTGTAAATGCCATATTTTTGGCTATATACGACGCTAGCGATTTTAAGATGTATTCTGTTTAGATAAAAATGTTATGTGTAAAAAAATGCTCTTTTATATTGATTAAAAAGTTGAAAGAAACGAATTTTTTTTGCTTTGAATTTCAAATTTCGATTGCATCTAAAAACATTTATTATTTTGATGTTTAATAGACTGGTCAAATTAATAAAATTAATTAAATGAGTTACAGTGGTCTCGTGAATGTTATATTATTTCATGTAAAACACATACTGCTTTTGCAAACTATTTATAGTAATATATTTTATATTTATTGACAAAATGTTTTATATTTATTGAAATTTTTTATTATATTTATTGTTGAAATGTTTTATATTTTATAAAAACTCTAAGTTATTCATGTGTAAATTATTATTCATTTTATACATTTTTTAATATAAGGAAAAATGGTTTATTGAACTCAATCATCAAATATTTATTTCTTTATCTACGATTTTGGGAAAAAAATGTTTCGACATAGCGTTAAATGCTCTTCGAATTTTATATTAACAATTAAATTTATGGCATATCACTTATTTCAAATAAAAGGTCCCACTAGTAGTTGGAGGTTCCAAAATATTTTCAAAGTTCATTATTTAAATATTTTTGTCAAAACAAAGTTAGATTAATTTGATTACAAATTTGGAAGCGTTTTTTTATTATAGAAATTTTGTAGCGAGACCATGGATTTCTCTGAACAAGTTAATATCTTATTATAAAATTGTTATCCAATGAGACTAAAAGGCAAATTGGTGTTACCTATATTATAAAATTTATTAATTTTGCTTAATTATAGAAAATGTGTTCCAATGGAACCGCGGGTACAAATGCGTGTGCCAATTTTCCATTAATAAATCTCACATTAGTGTTGCTTAATCATACTACAGGAATCTTTTTGTGTATTATCTATTGAACTTCTTAACTCTATTTACTTCTATTAAAAAAATATTTTGGCTGATATTTTTATATAAAATGAAGTAAATTTCGTGTGCAATCACAAATACTCCTATGTCACCAATATATTTGAAGTTTTTAAATTAGTCTTGAACAAAGGGATCCGGCACCTGCAGCATTTACAGATGAAGCACTGAAGGTCTGTCTAGAAATGGAGTTAATTTTATTGGAGCGCCAAATGTACGCCAGAAAGCTGGTTTAAAGTGAAAATATTTTCTGACATATTAATAAAATAGTTTCTTTCAATTTTCACCACTGATTGCTTTTCATTTTCAAATGACATTATTTTTCAAAATATTTAACTATGAATCAGTAAGTTTGTCGATATTTTTTGAGAATTTTCGGCACCACCTTTTTTAAATTTAATTTCAATTTTTAATTGATTTTGTATTATTATAAGGACTTTTTTTTCACCTCTGATTTCTTTAAAAGTGACAATATTTTCTGCAAAATTTGACTATAGATCAGATTTATTTAAGGTATTCACGAATTTTTGGCACAGCCTTTTTCAAGCGATTTCCTTGACATTATTTTTAAAAATAATGAGATATATTAATTTGTATTAAAATTTAAAATCAAGAGTAAAATTTTAAATTTCACTCCGGTGCCTTATTTTTTTCCCTAAATTGACACACAATGATAAATGTCGCAATAAAATTAATATTACCTAATTTTAAATTTCATTACTATATTAGAGCCAAATCGAGTACAAAATAATAAAATTCAAGTTAGTATTATCCTTGGGCGTTCTACTTGTAGCAAAGTATTCCTATTATAGACGTTAATTTAATGATTTTAATCTCAAATTTCTTCGTTTAATGAAAGGAAATTGGTATAACTTTATGAGCTTAATCACAATACAGAAGCCGTTGTAAAATAAACATTAGAAAGTTAATGGTAACAACAGTTTTCTTAGAGAACTAATTGAATTTGAGTATATATTTGTTGTTTTATCACTCATTTTAGTTTGTTTTATTTTGAATACAATTTTATTTCTGAATTTTCTGGAAACTGGATAGTCAAGAAATGCAAGTTCTCTATCATTGATTGGCTATAAGTTAATATTTTCTTTACAAATATAATACAAATATATTGATCTAGTTTAAAATGAAACTTGTAAAACTATTTGGCATATTCTTTGGTATAATGTTAACAATGAATAGTGTATTTGTGATGGTTGAAACAAGTTAAATAGTGTCATACAGAATGGAAAGCTTCATGACTTTGCAAACCGAAAATAATTACATTTGCAGAAATTCCAGATTTCGTAAATTTCAAGAGCTCGTCATTTTAAAGATTTTCTGTTTCAGGAAAATAAGCATAATTAAAAATAAACTAATTAAAAAATTCCGAGAAATATAATATATCTATTTAATTTTTACATTAAGCATTTATAAATCTAAAATTGTTCATTGTAAGCCATTTAGTAAATTGAATAGTTAATATATAAAATTAAAATCAATTCCAATTTTAAAATTGCTTAGAAAATTTTGCAATTGACTTTTATAACACAATTTTAATTGTTATAGAAAAAATTAGACCTTCATTACATAGAAATCACACATTATTCCATATACTAATTTATATTAATTTAAAAATCACATTTTGAAATTTTGATTGTTAAAATTAAATATAAATTTAAAAGCACTTTATTATGTTATTACTTTATATGCCCCATCATATTGTGCCACTTCTTCACCAAGTATAAATACATTTTTATCACGTTCAATTTCTTCTTTGAGAGCTTGATTTAGTGCATCACGAACTGTTAATTTTACACTTAAAGCAGTAGATAATTGTATATGACGTTGTTGAGTGAATAAAATTTTGGAAAACTGAAAAAATAATTTTTTCAAAATTGCATCATACATTTAAAAAATATATTTAACCCTTAAATTATTAAATAAGGCCATTAGAGATTTACAACTAAAATTAAACACAAAATTATGTACTAATAATAAAAAGCAATTGATAAATTTAAACACTGAATTGGTCAAACGTAAAATTGTTTTTAGAATTTATATAATATAAAACATGAAGTGATTATGTTACTTTATACGTAGATAACTTTCTTTCTTCTTAGCAGTTTTGCTTTAATTAGTTTAAGTAATTTCGTAAAGTTTGATTTCTCTTCTGTCTAAAGTGATTATTTTACCTGATATATTGATAACTTCCTTTCTTAGCAGTTTTGCTTTTATTTAATTTAAGTAATTTCGTAACACTGGATTTCTCTTCTGTCTTCACAATCCAACAATATTTTATTAAAAATGTTGTTAATTTACTGCTTGTAATTGTGTGCCTCATTACACGCTCAACATTTTCCTCTATTATCTTGATTTAGTCGTTGACACTTGAATTGGCTTTTTGATAGCTCTGATGGGTACTGATTGGGAAAAAATTGGCGCTCCCCCGTTCAATGAGATTTCCACCAGGTATGCGCATAAGAACAAATAACTATTCGTCACACGTCACAATTTGACGAAATGTGGTCAAATTAGCAGTTGTCAGTAAAAGGTAAGCCACATCGCTATGACTGCTAATAATCTGGCGTGCCATGGGTTCACGAGCTACAATAGAAGGTTTTGTGCTCTTTTCTATACGTGGTCCTTTTGTTGGGCTAGAAGTCACAATTAAAACAAAAAATAAATGTTAATTAAAATTTTTCGAATTATTATAATGGCTGCTGAAAAGCCGATCCAGTCAAAACAAATGTCTATGCAGAAGACACGCTACATCGTCAATGCCAGTTGGGTTACCAGAAGCTATGTGCCAAACACAAGCGCACGTTGGGCATGTGGTTTTCACCAGAAGCCGTGAAGGCACTTCATCAACAAATTCATCGCTTGACGAGATGACGCGATGATCTCATCACTGAAAATCTGGCTCCGAGAGTCATCATTAATGACCAGAGCGCTTTACTAATAGCCTCATTCACAGAAGCCGAATTGACCAAGCGTTTAGCTGGACGCGATCTGGCCATGAAATTGAACTTCTCGGCAACCCATATCCCGGAGAAAACAGATATCAATTCCGACAAAACTCTACGTATCAGCAAGAAGCATCAACCCAACAAAAACAGACGACGTCGTGAATGTCGTTGGGCTCATGGGGACTATTATTCTGACAAATGCCTCAAAGGTGCTAGAAGAGGCAACAGCCCTGGTTGCGGAACAGCACCCTGAGTTTTTTAAACGGGATTCGTCCGTCTACCTAATTCAAGACAATTAAAACGATGATATGCAGATTAGCCTACACATAGGAGAACTGGTCGAGGAACCGCAGTCTCGGCTCGTTCATACATTGGACGGATTACTTCGGGGATGAAATCTGTCACTCCGTCACTCAAGTTGGAACTTCCGGGTTGAATATCCTTCGCCTCATGAAATTCCCCGTGGACATAGATGAAGACGGACGTAACCTCATCATCGAATTAAAGGAGTTGCTCGACTGATTAGGAAACCTATGAAAATAGTTTGATGTATAGTTTTCAACAATCTCCTCGACCTCAACGCTTCAGTCAAAATTTTAATTTGTATAATCAGAATGCCTTACAAATAATTATGTGTTTCTTTATATTTAAATAATGATTGTAGTGAATATCATGATGAGGAGTGGTTTTGAGGCGTTATTTAGTATATTTTACGTTTAATAGATGATGTTTGATAATGATAATGTAAATATTCTGCCAATTAAAGGTTTAATGTTGCGGAAATTTCAGTGATTCCGATAAATGGGTAAATAAGTATTAAAATGTGATTGGGGGAGTTATAATTTTAAGTATTTAAAAATAAAATTTTCATATTTTATTACAACAGCTGATTTAACAGCGGATTTTTATTATTTGGATTGATTTTTTTTATTATTGTATGTTAAGTGAGTATATAATTAGCGAACTAAAATAAATTTTCAAGTTCATTGATGTAACTAGACCTATCAACTAGTTCCGATAAAATTATACTAGTAAATGAAATGAATAAAATCTAAAAATTTTATTATTTAGAATAAATCCTCCAGAGAATTAACAAATATAAAATTTAAAAGATTCGTTAATATTTTAAATAATATCTATTTTAAAACGTATAATAACCCAAAGTTAATCCTGATTGGATAACACTTAGTAAGGGCTTTGTAATATTAGGTCGGCCAAGGGAAACAAGATCACGAAGTAGACATAAGACTGAGGACGATGTACGAGTAAAACTAGCAGAAAAATATTGATTTAGTGGTGAGGAACTAAGAGGCATATGTCCTTTATCGGCAGTCAAGAACCCAAAAGTGAAAACAAATGTAAAAATTCTTTAAATATCGATTAATCACAAAACTCCAGCCGCTTTTCGGGTATTCATATCAAACAATTTGCTATCATCTTCATAATGTGTTCATGCTCGTGCCTCCCTGTGGATAAGCTTTCGGTGAACTATCTTATTGCTTAGGCCAATCTCCATATAACTCGATCCTGCCGCTCCAGGATTTTTTTCGTTTATTTGAGTATTTATCTCTATTTTATTTTCTCGTGATCTGATGAGAGTTTTTCTCCTCACTGCCTCAACCCTGATTTAATTTCATCTTTTAGACGTAGCTGCTTTATTTCGGCATCCTTTTCTTGTAATGTCGCTCTCACATGATCTTTCTTCATCTACTCGCCATCGAAGATCATTTTTCTGCTGCTGTTGTTTCTTTGCAACTTCTGGACGTGTCCATGTTTCTTCCATGTGCCTGCATCGCGTACATTGTATTCGCTTGTTGATTTGGTATGATCGCCTCTTCATGATATTTGGTGACATCTTTCCTAAATTTCTCGTATTAATTTTACTTCTGATATACTTAAGAAAGCTGATATTTAATTTACACGCTTGGTTGTTCTAATTAATATGTTTTTACAAATTTATCTAAACATTCTGTAAAAATCCAATGTATCACAAGATTAGGAGAAACATGATGACAACTTTCTTATTTTTAAATATAGTTATTTTATGATTTCAAGAGGTGTAGACTGTGTCTAGGATAATACCAAAATTATTCAACCCTAGGTTGACTCGGTGGTCGAATTAATGAGGAAACCGGGATGTTTATGTTTATTTTATCCATTCAAATTTTTATGATCGTTATAATAATATATTTTATAGTATAGTGGGCGATTATTTTAACAGTACTGTTGGGCCAGCACACAAATAACCTTGAGAATTGTTTAAATGCATCAGTTATACAGCACGAGAACCCAGCACCAAGATAACTTAAAATACAATATACAACACCAACTAAACATTTTAAAATCTGAGAGAATATAAATAAATATAAAATTAAAAACATAAAAGTAAAATAAAATAAATACAAAATGCATCAAGAACCGCACGAAATCTACATAAACATAACATAATAACAAGAAAAATTTGACCGTAAAATGACCATTTATATAAAAGTAAAAATTAATGAATTAAAATAAAATATTTTTAGCTGAATAAATTTATTTAAAAATGTTAAAAATAAATTACTAATTTAAATCAAGAAATAAATAAAAATTTAATTTAGATAACTCAAATAATTTCAAGTTCGAATTTTGTTTAATCGCAATCAAAATAACACGCAAGGTTGAGGTCGAATTGTAGGTATATATACTGATGTGTTTTCACAAATTTTCAGCACAAAATTGACAGCCAAATTTCAACAAAATTGACAGACTGTGTACAGCCAAATTGACCAGACAAGATCTACCAAAATTAACAGGTTGTGTACAGAGACAAATTTAATTCTACTGTTAGCTGTAGCTGGTCAGATTGATTTTAAATTACTGTTGTCGATTTGTGGTATTACTTTCCGATAGTATTTTTTAATTGCCTACAATTATGGAATTTTATGATATGAAATGAAGAGTTTATATGGAGAATCTTTATGGAATTTTATGATATGAATGTAGAATTTATATGAAGAATATACGATTTCGCCTCGAAACTTTTATCGAGTTTAGATGGTAACATTTAATTTTTTCTTTTATTTTTTGTGGCCCACAGCCAAAAACAAACTGCAAGTAATTAAAATCACACATAATCTATCGAACTGTGTAAGTGCGTGTATAATCGCCAATAGTTCATGCCCGTGAAGGCGCCGGCGTGAGAACGCAGGAGCTGGAACGTCAATATCATCCGTATAGGGGAAATTGGAAGGTAATGAAGTAGTCTTGTGGCTGCTCCTTCATCATCCGTTTCCTGAAAAATAGACCTAAAAATCACTAACAACAATCGGCTAAAAATCACTAACACTGAGTAGTCCAGTGGGCACTCATTAACTATGAAATGAACATACATAGATCTTAAGGACAAAGAGAGGGAATGGGTAGCCGGGAAACTTGCGAAATCGTTGCAGCAGTTAAAATGAATAGCCATCTGAAAAAGATTAATCCGAACGACTAAAATCATGAAAAATAATGTTTTAAAGAAGTAAATAAAATATGTTGAATTAAAACGGTAAATATGGGCAGAATGCTGCTCAAATTTTCCGAATTGATTCAAATACTTAACAAAGATAGTAAAGTAAAAATGGAACCTTAAAATAAGGACGGAACGCTGCTAAAATTTTTCGAATTAACCAAAATACTTTATAGAAAACCGGAAAAATACAGATGGATTATGGCTAAATTTTTATATAAGAAAAATCTTTCTTAAAGCTGAGGACTAAGGACGAATCCCTACACAAAAATTTGTTAATAATATTGATAATAATTATAATAATAATAATAATAATAATAATAATAATAATAATAATAATAATAATAATAATAATAATAATAATAATAATAATCATGGTACTTGTAATAATAATGATAATAATTATGATAATAATAATAGTAATAATAATAATAGTAGTAATAACAATAGTAGTAATAACAATAAATATAATGGTAATTATGGTAATAAAAATAATAATAAAGGTAATACATATAATAGTAATGTTGGGCTACAAGCCATAATTTAAACAAAAATGAAAAAATTTGTGTAAATTAAAACAAAGTAATTAACGAGGTTTGAAAATTGTCAATATGGCTGCTGTAACATAAGCACGTACCGCAAGCAGAAATCAAAAATAAAATAAAACATATTAATTAAAACAAAATAAAAATATAACAAAATTAAATAAAACAAATAATTAATTAAAATCCATGAAAAAACCTACAGATGCAGAAAGAATATAAAAATTCAAATATAAAACCGCCAAAACCTTGCAAAAGAAGGTTTAGAAAATACATAGGCGGAAGCGGCGACCAAAAATTTAAATATCAAAGGGTAAAAAGAGAAACAATCAAAAAGAATGGTTAAATAATAAAAAAATAAAAATTTACGAAATATTGAGAAAATAATATCAAAAAATAGAGAAAAACAAGGAGAAAAATAAAATATTTAAAATAAAATTAAAGCAATAAAATCCCCCGAAAAATAGCCGAAAAAGGCTCAAAATACTCTGATTGGTCGCACCCAGGCATGAAATGACTATATATACAGTAGTCATTTTCATAATTTTTAGACTTTTAGAAAATTTTGTAGACACAAAATTTTTAGACTGTTAGACATTTGTAGAGAAAATTTTGTAGACACAAAATTTTTAGACTTCACAGTTTATGCCGATGTATGACAATTTTTCAAATTGGTATGCTTGACTGACAAACTTGTCGATCGTAAGTATTGTTTTTTGTAGAAATATATTTTTCTATGTTAATGTTTTGTTTAATTTAACTTATTCTGGATGGCCGCAATGTCTTTTGGCATTGCTCGGCAGGTTCCCCCTAACTTATTTATATTCATTTTATATACATGTTAATTGTTGAGAATGGCAGGGCAACATTCAATTCCGGCCGTTAAATTGGCAGGACGTTGACGTGTTGCTTTGTCACAATCCACCCTTCGGTGTCTGCTTAGTCTTGTCAGGCCTTGTTGCACTGATCACGGGGTAGGACACCGTCGTAATTCACCGTGGCGGCCATTTTCAATGTTGGTCGGAGCGGTAAGAGGGTAAACTGCGGGAAGATCGCCATAATTAAGGGGATAACATTTATGTAAATGTTTAAGTAAGAAAATTAAATTTTTAATTTAACTCCTGCCGATTATTATATTGTCAAGGGTACGACTAGTGATAGAAATTTAGGTCAACGAAAGTACAAAGTAGTTTTAAATCATGTACATTGTTTGATAATCATCGTGGTGGAAAATTAAAATAAAACGATACATTTTGGCATAGATCTGTGAAAGTATAATATAGAGATTTACGAATGGTGGTAACTGTGGCAACCATAGGAAAGCAAATATGAGTTGTTGGACTAAAATAATGATCTTATAATAATGCATTCATTTCAATTTACCATAGACTAACGTTTGCATGAAACAAGGAATTTTCCATAAAATAAGGGCGGAACGCTGCCCAAATTTTTGAGAAATATTTTAATAAATAAACAGTAATGATGACAAATTGATATAGGAATTGTAGAAATAGATGAGTGTGGACATGTGTATAGATAGAAAGAGACGTAAGACCTTCCATCGGCAGTCAGGAACCCGAAAGTGAAAATATCATGAGGAGTAGTTCTAGAAATGGAGCTCACCTGCTCATGAATTTTCAGCTACTATATACAGTACCAACATGAGCTTGCTCATGGGTATATAGTGGTAGGATTAAAATTGTGGGGCGTCTGGGTGAGACAGCATTGACCCTGGGAAAAGAAGTTATTTTGATAGAGGGAAATAGGTTTGAATAAGCTTTGCACAGATTTAAACAAATTAATTACACCCAGTACACCAGCAGTAACAATGATAATGCTAGTAATAATAATAGGGAACATTGTAGTTATAATAGGGATAAGAGTAAAAGATATACTGTGGGTATACAGGCCATAGAATAATCATCAACACGGAAAACGATAAGAAGAATTATGGAAATAGACATAAAGATAAAGGATATGAGAGTATAGGTTAACATTTGAAGGATATAGGAGATTTATGGGACCTAAAATTTCGAAATCGAGCACAGGCCTTCTATCGCAGCTCGTTGGACCCATGGATCGTTCGGTCAATTATAGCATTAGCAATAGCGCTCACTTTTTGCGGACGATCTACCTACTCGAACCCAGTTCCAACGTTGCTTAGCAACGGGTGCCGAGTGGTAGCGAAAGAATATTTGTATTGGGTTGTCTGGGTAACAACCATATAGTCTCAAATTTCAACACCCAGAAACCCACCAGTACCGTGAATTTAAACGAAAACAGTTTTTTTATTATACGACAATTACAATGATTCTATTTGAGAATTATAATGATGCTAAAAACATGATTAGTATTTACAGGATGAACACATTATCGCAGAGAACAAATATATAACTTTTGATATGTGCATAGATCACATTTCTCAGTGAAAAGTGATAATATCGGTAATAGAATGTCACGAGAGTAATTATAATTGCCCTCAATAAAAATAGCAATAAAAATAATAAAAGACAATAAGAATGATGATAAATTAAAGGAAAATAGCAATTATAACAATAATAATAATAATTATCAATCATGGTAGGAATTGCGAATAATAATCATAATTGTAATTATGACACTATTCATTATTACTTATAATAATAATTGTTGAGGTTCCCAAAATCTCAAATTGATGTCTTATATAAATAAGAACACTAACACTGGTTCAAAGACTGTTATTTAAATAAAATGAGTCATTATTAAAAGTTGGTGAAGGTAAATATTATTTTTGTTGTATCTTTTTATTGTGTTTGCTGTGCTATTTTGAGTTGCCGGAGCTCAGCTTTGTAATTTTTGTATGCTCTAAATTATGTTGCAATATGAATTACGGAATTTGCAACTCGTCTGAGTTTACAATTTTTTGGGTGATTTAACTGAGAATTCATTCAGTTTATATACTAATTTTTCTGTTTTTGTTTGTACATGAAATTTCTTTTTTCACTCATTTTATGACGCCACGCGTCAATTATTATTATTAGGAACTTGTCATATGTGAAGCATTGTTGATAATGTCTTTGGATCCTAATATCAATGTTCAAAGTGGTATGAATACGAATGTTTTGAATATTTTTGAGTATGTTAAATTGTGATAAATTGATGTTTTAGTATTGTTTAAAAAAATTTTCTAAATTTTAATATTATTAAAATGATTTGATTTATAAAATATTTCATTATTTTAAACTTTTATTAAAATAGTGTGACTGAAAAGAAACTACTAAAAAGAAGAAGTTCTCAATGATTTATTAAGAATACAAATGTCTTTTATTTAAGAAAATGTTGATTTAATACTTACGTTACAGACTAGTACTGCCTGCACACTGTGTATGCAAAATACGCAGATGTAGAAATTACATAATCTCTATTCAGAGATCGTAGCTGTTTGACCTCTGACAACTATGACACAAAAAGAAAAAAAAATTTAATATTTATAAAAAAAATTAAAAGTTAGTATTTAAATATTTATTTAAATACTAGCGTTCTGCGATCTCAAATGAAAGGAAATTCAAAGACAAAAAAATTTAAACCACACATTGAAATTTATCTATTTTTCATACTATATATATATTTTTTCGAGTGCATTCGGATACACAAAATTTTTTGTTTTTTCATCCGTTGTGTTTATTAATAAATTGGAAGGTTTTTCTACGGTTGAAGTGGGCACATACAGTTAGAAGTACGGATTCTCCAAATCTATTCGACGCACTTGCAGTGATTGTCCTTGTGCTTTGTTTATGATCATTGCAAAAGCGAGCCACACCGGAAACTGTAAACGTTTAAATTCAAATTACACATCTGTTGGGACCACTGAAATTCGTGGTAACAGTACATCTTCTCCGTTGAATTTCCCATTCAAAATTGTGGCTTCGATCACATTTTTCATATTTTTACTGAAAGTCTCGTTTCGGAGAAAATTTATAGGCACTCCATTATTCAATATTAAAACGTGAGGTGGAATATCTGGCAAATCCAGTGAATTCAAGAATTCCGTTGGGTAATTGACATCTTCGTCGTGATTCATAACGGTGTTGATGTTGTCGCTTTGCCTTTCAATTTTGAAATTGATGGCATTCACATCATTGTTGGTAGCAGGTAATATAACACGTGAACTGAGCCACTGATGATTTTTCTAATTTCACGTGATATTTGGGGAAACTTGTTTAATTAATTCGTCTTTAGTTGATGAAATCTTACAAATCTTTGCAGATGATGTGATACAGTATGTAGATTTGTCGATTGCCATCTTCCAATTCCCAATATACAGCAATTGTTTTGCGAAACGTACAGCGGATACATAATTTTGTAGTTGAACACGCATGTTTGTTTTCAAAGTCAATTTTTTAACATTTCGCCATAAAACTGATGATTTGAGACATGCATTAAGTTCAACAGTTGGTGTTGAACGTGGAATAACTGGCAGAGTTTGGCGAAAACCACAAGACAATAAAATTAGTGCTCCACCGAAAGGCCTACCCAGCGTGTTAATTTAAGTGCGGTAATTAAAGTGCGTGACAATGATATTGAAGTCGAAAATCATTTGATATTGCAATTTTCATCATTTTTCTCAAAAACTTTCAAAGCACATATCAATGTCGAGTATTGCAATTCAGTGAAATCTATCAAATACATTTGCATCAATGGCAATTTTTGAAGTGGAAAATTAAACTTCAACAATTGATGAAAACAATTGATGTAATATTATCATACTGGACAAATGCACAATGGCACACTAAAAAGCATTGGAAGCGCTTGATCGTACACTGCAAGACTTGAGGGGAAATAGGCAGTATGGCGGGTCGATTTTCACAATCTATAGTCTATATTGAGAAAAGTTGCAAATCGCGTATACAAGTACTATTATAATTATTAAAAGTGGTTTAGAATTTGTTTATGTCTCCCGCATTTGATCAGAGTACATAAAATATTGATATATTAATATATCTATGTACATTTTAAAGGATTTATAAAGATTGTAACAAATTTGGAACAGTTTTAAGGAAATTTTCTTATGTTGATTTATTTGATAATTCTAAAAGATTTTATCTGCAACTTTTTCAAGCTATTAAAATTGGCCTAACTCTGCATATCACAACATATACGGTGGCACGCTCACTAAGCACAATACTGGTGGGTTTTTGGGTGTTGATATTTTGAAACTATATGGTTGTTATCCAGACAACCCCATACAAATGTTCTTTCGCTTACCACTCGGCACCCGTTGCTAAGCAACGTTGGAACTGTGTTCGAGTGGGTAGATCGTCCGCAAAAAGTGAGCGCTATTGCTAATGCTATAATTGACCGAACGATCCATGGGTCCAACGAGCTGCCGATAGAAGGCCTGTACTCGATTTCGATTTTTAGGTCCCCTTATTTTCCTATCTCCTTCAAATCTTAACCTATACTCTCATATCATTAATCTTCATGTTCATTCGCCTAGTCCTTCTCATCGTTGTCCGCGTTGATGATTTTTTTATGGCCTGCAAACCCTTTGTTATGTTAAATAAACACAGTACATCTCTTACCCTTATCCCTAATACAATGTTCCCTATTATTATTGCTAGCCTTATCATTGATACTATTATATGTATTACCTTTATTAATTGTTACTACTATTACATTTGTTATTATTCTTATTACTATATAATTACCATTACATTTATTATATTACTACTATTCTTATTATTACTATTATCATTATTATTATTATTATTATTATTATTATTATTATTATTATTATTATTATTATTATTATTATTATTATTATTATTATTATTATTATTATTATTATTATTATTATTATTATTATTATTATTATTATTATTATTATTATTATTATGTTTTTGTAGGGATCAGTCCTTATTTTTCAGCTTTATAAAAATATTTTTCTTATATAAAGATTTAGCCGTAATTTATCCTTATCTTTACAGTTTTCGGTAAAGTATTTTTAATAATTCGAAAAATTTTAGCAGCATTCCACCCTTATCTTTCGGTTTTATCGGATTATTATACCAACCATTTGAGCCGCGCTCCACCCTTTCCTTATAATATTCGCTGAAGTATTTTAATTAATTCGGAAATTTTGAGCAGCGTTCTGCCATTATTTCGTCGTTTTATGACAAGTATTTTGATTGTTTCCGAAAATTTGCGCAGCGTTCCGCCCATATTTTCCGTATCAATTCAACATAATTTATTTAATTCTTATATATTATTTAAAACATTATTTTTCATGATTTTAGTCGTTCGGATTAATCTTTTTCCGATGGCTATTCATTTTAAGTGTTGCAACGATTTCGCAATTTTCCCCGCTAGCCTTTCCCTCTCTTTGTCCTTATGATATATTTGTGTTCATATTATATTTAATGAGTGCCTACTGGACTACTCGGTGTTAGTGATTTTGAGACGAATGTTGTTAAAAAGTTTATGTCAATTTTATCGAAATTAAGTGCAAGAAAGTTGAGCCAAATGACCCGCTCTCCTTCACTATTTAATTCAATGATTTGACGTTTGGGTTCCTGCGTTCTTAGGCCAGAACCTTCACGGGCACGAACCATTGGCGGACTTACACCGCACTTACACAGTTCGATAGAGTGTTTTATTTTACTATCTTGTGGTATGTTTTGGCTGTGGGCCGGAAAAGGAATGAATGAAAATTACCAGATAAATTGGGTAAAAGCCTCGAATGCATGAAATAATTATCGGAAGTTTGTAAGCATATAATATAAATTCATAGTAGCATAATTCCTAATTCATCATATATTGGAAATTCGTAGTAGCATTATTCATAATTCATCATATATTGAAAATTCGTAGTAGCATAATTCATAATTCATTGAAAATTCGTAGTACCATAGTTCATAATTCATCATAGTACCAGTCTACAAATCAACAAGTTCACATTCATCTATGCAGTTAGCTGCAACGCACACCACTACGATCAGTCTCCAAGTGAGACTGAAAATCAATATTTCAACCAAGTTGAAAATAATACTGTAAAGTAGTTGTGTTTTGTGAAAACACATCAGTATATATACTTATAATTTGGCCTTAACCTTGCGTGTTAATTTTATTGCGATTAAAAAAAAATTTGACCTTGAAATTATTGGTGTTATCTAAATCTAATTTTATTAATTTTTTAATTTAAATTGGCAATTTATTTTTAACATTTTTAATTAAATTTATTCAGCAAAAAATATTTTATTTTTATTTATTTAATTCATTAATTTTTACTTTTATATAAATGGTCATTTTACGGTCAAATTTTCATGTTATTATGTTATTTATTATGTAGATTTCGTGCGGTTCTTGATGCATTTGGTATTTATTTTATTTTATTTTTATGTTTTTAATTTTATATTTATTTATATTCTGTCAGATTTTAAAGTGTTTAGTTGGTGTTGTATATTGTATTTTAAGTTATCTTGGTGCTGGGTTTTCGTGCTGTATTACTGATGCATTTAAACAATTCTCAAGGTTATTTGTGTTCTGACCCAACAATACGAAAAGTAAAGATATTGACAAGGCTAAACATGTCAGAAAAATGTCTAG
>CM039680.1:158830107-158970107 GCA_022537955.1 Schmidtea mediterranea
CGAAACCCAGTTTTTTATTAATATTAATTTTTTTAATAGACAAAAGTAGATGAGAGTTATCCCACTCATTATGAATTAGCAAGCTTCCTTTAACGAAAGTTTTAAGTCTGAGTTGAGATCACAATTTTTTATCCATTGACGAATTTTTGCGTAGGGTCCTTAAATGCTGGTCATTGTAGTTACACTAGATACCACTTAATCATGAAGTCAATGTCAGTTCATCAGATGAGGCTGGGAAACTTTTTTGAAAACTTCATTCCTCATTCGTTTGAAGCACTGGCTATTAATAACGTCAAATATTTAGCGAACATAACCTTCGACGATCCAAGTAAGCTAAAATTTAAATGGATATACTATATATTTATACATTTTTTACATTTCAATTTAAACAAGAAAAGAGTAGAGAGATTCAAGTAGAGAAGAGGAAAGGAGAGAGATTAGTAAAATTTCGTATTGGTGAAAACAGAATCTATTTTCGGTCAAAAATCTATTTATTTATTTGAATTCGATTTTTAATAATGATTACGCTATCGACAAAAAAAATTTTTAAATCCGTTTATAAAAATTATTCCTTCAATTTTTCCACTGTTGCAGATTTTGTTAAATATGATGAATTTATTTATTAGCTACAGTAGTTTCGGTATTTATAACACCAATAAATAACACTCTAAAACTATTTGTTTCACGAAAATTCTAAAAACTGATCTTTTTTCAACATTATTAAAACAATATATTTGAGGAATTTTTTTAAACTTTAAAATATAGATATTTTTAGACACAGGAAGTGGAGAATGGTAATATTGGCTAATCGATTCATTGGAAATCGACTTGACTATTGGGGAACTAATTTGGGTTATGTCCGCGATTCTGTTGGCTTTGTCTTCAAGTTCTTTTACTTTGGCGGGATGGTAATGATGCCAGGACGGTTTGCGTAGCGGCTGGGAGAGTTGACAAAATGAAACGTTTTAAAACGTTTTTATCTACTGTAATTCCTTTCTGTAGTGTTTCGAGATCGGAAATTACTTTATTGAGAAAGGTGGAGGGTTTCTGATCACCTATGTTCAAACTTTTAAAATAACGATGAAACACGTTTAACTGAGACTCAGAATAATGTTGTAGAACTGAGTCTTTTAGGATGATGTATAGAGCTAAATGTGAGGCTGCCAAAACTATTGTGTCACTTATAGGTGAAAGGATTTAGGTTTTGGATTAAATAATTATATTGTTGTTTCTCTGTAATTATGTATAAGCTTTCAAAATTGCTTTCAATAATTACAAACCAAACTGCTGGAGATCCTTGTTTATTAAGAAAAAAAGGACATGGCTTAGTAATTTGGCATGGTGTGTTTGGGGAATTGTTGTTGCCGCTCCCTTCGTCATGATTGTCAGCGCCTCCTTTATAGATAAATAAGCGTTTAGAAAAGAGTTATTTTCAATTTCTAAAATTCCTTTGGTGTATGTCATAGAAATCAGTGAACCTTTAAAGGTGAGGGCGTAATCATCTGTTCTTAGGTTAAATTTTTTATTTATATTTTTAAACATATTTCAAAAATTATGCTTAATATTTATTTTATATTTTAAATGTCGTTCAGGAATGGTCCCCAAAAACCCCTTAATTATCCATAAAGTTATGTAATTAATTTTGTCTTTTTTTGTTGTTTATTCAGTTTTCGGTAATTTCAGATTTATGTCTCTAATTCTGCCGTCGAATTTGAAATTCATTGATACTCTATGTTTAGGATGTGGCAATAAAAAGCATTGTTAATTTGAAAATATATTTTTCTAATATTGTTTGAAATAAGTATTGTCTATATTTGCTGGTTGTGGAGTATTGTCTTTTGCAAAATTATTAGTCTAAGACGGAACTTTGGGTGGTGATCCGGCTTTCATAGTGCCTTTCATATATAGGTCTTCTCTGTGCAAAGTTTATCAGATACTAATTCCATCACATGATCACTATACAAATAAAACATACGACAGCTAGAATTTATATATTTCAGCATATCAATAAAGCAATTACTGAATTTAGGTATAGTCTTGTTATAGCTCCTATGCATAATATAGCTAAAACTACTAGTTGTTTTACGGGTCGTCATCTCCGACATTGAGAAGGTGAGCGATCTTGTGAGTCAATATTAAACTGATAGGATTGGAATTCTTCTTCAAGGATTTCGATAATAAGTTATGAAGGATGTTTCTCGTGTTGATGCATATTTGACATAAAATACCGACATGTACATATCAGAGGTTTTAGTAATTTTATGATTATGCACTAAGGAAGGTATCATGCAATAACAATTATCCGAACGAACCTTTGCGAATGATTCTAATGATTCGAGAGCTGTTATACTCAAAATACAATAGCTGTTCGAAAAAACTTGATAAACTGGACCTTTATAAGTACTCATGCACATCTTAAGAATCATTATTGGATGGTCAACCAAATATTTGTTTTTAATGTTCCATGATAATTTATTAAATATTAGGTTTAAACGAAGAACTAATGGTTATGCTTTTAATCCACAAAAAAAATTGTTCTTGAAAGTAAAAATCCGACAGATCCTTTGTTATTTTTTATTAGCATCCCGTTAATAAAACCTATTTCGTTAGTTGCAGTAGCCACAATGTCGAAGTGTACGGAACCATAACCTTTATATTTACTACGCTCATCAGATACAATCTTGAAGGATAAAATGTTGCCAAATGTGACAGTTGTGTCGTGTAATTCTTTTTTTCTAATAGATTTATCTAATTTTTTAATGAAAAAGTTTCCTATTCTAGACTTTCGCCAGGATGGATTACGTTGCGACCACATTGTTCGAATTGAACGACCTTTCATAGTATTGAAATTCATTCGATCTATAGCTGATTTAGTATCTGTAGAATTTTGAAAATTAACACATGTATATTCCAATGATTTTTTTGTGATCATATTTCTACAAATTCTAATGGATAAAACAGGATCACAAAATGAAAATTTCTCAAATATAAGAGCTTTTATTACTTTTGGATAAAGATCGCCAACGTATAAATTTCCCGGTGACCAGACACCTCATCATACGAGACATTTCATCATTATAGCAATTCATCATTACAGTATTTCATCACCATAACATTTCATCACTAAGATGCCTGTGATCTTAAGATCACAGAAAAGTTCCCGGTGCCTACCATAGGGCCCGCTGGATGGCTAAGGGCATATACTGCCTGAAAATCTTCGACTTCCGCTATCAGTTTACGTTGAGTAAACATGAGATTGGCTCACTGTGGCGTAGTTGTCTCTTCATATCAACTATATACGCCTCTTTCTGGTTCTCGGTGCCTCTTCCTACAGCTGCTCCAATCAATGATCTGTGCATGCTGCAGATGATCAAGGGCTATGAGCACGTAGATAAGAAGCTCACTGCGGTTAATGCGGCTGCATCTATGGTATCTCAGTGAGGATATTGCAGCTCTGTCGTTGTTCAGTGATGACGTCACCAATGACATGAAACGTGGCATGGTTAGAGGACTCCAGCATCGTGATCCCAACCCAGATGATCTTCGACGTCTTCCGCCCAACATGATTCTTGATTTTCGCAGCCTGTCTATAACAAATTTTGTTACACAACATTCACTTAACCTCTTCACGTCACTTAATCTGCCTCAAGGTTTCCTAACCGAAGCAGTTGAAACTTGGCCCGAACGTGACGATTACAATATTGCCTGCCAAACAGTTCAGGCTCTGAAATTGGTCAATGACTGCGCAGAGCGAGCATTTAGGCTGGCAACTGACTTTAATGAAGTTCGGAGCAGCGTCAGTTTCTTTACCAAGTGATTGAGCATCATCGCAAGCTTCAATTGCAAGAAACAATTGCTGCAGAACTCTCGCATTCATTAGTGCATGTTGATAATGCAGTAGCACTGTAGCTGAGTGTGGTATTAATGTTTGACATGTTTGTGCCTGCACTGTGTTGTAGCCAATAATAAAGTTGTAAGATTTTAAGTATATTTTTGTCATTTTGTCAGAGGTATCACGAGTGGCCTAGCTGAGATAACATAAGTTTTTTTGCATACCAGACAACAGAAGTGTAACATAGCAGAAATATCAGGCCTGTACCTACATTGATTATCAAGATATTAATACCCTAAATGTTGTCCAGAATTAGCAAGTTTTCAAGCGATTTTGACCATTTGAATCTTCCGTAGGCTGCAGCTCAATAAGGGGTCAACATTTAAGCCTGAAATTTTCTGTATTGGCTCCTCACATATACTGATGTCTCGATATAAGGAAATGATCTGATATCGATATTTCTGAATTTGTGTAGATTTTACTCAAAAAGACCCATTTTGGGAGACAATGGATTTGTGGGGGACCATTTCCTCATTTTGGAATGGCCTCAAAATTTTACAGAGTCATTTACACATCAAACCTCACCAAATGAGAGGGTGTGCGATTTCAAAATATAAAAAAAAATTCCCGGTCACGCTAATGTCTAGCAAAGTTAATAAACCCGGTAAACGAATTGCTTGACGATAAGTAAATAAGAACGTGAGTCGATCTAAATATTTCGCGAATAAGCCAAGAGAAGACTACAGAGAAAATAAAATTACTAAATAAAACCCACCCAACCATCTATAATGAACCAAATAACCTTGAATGGTATTTAGAATAATAATAAAGAAAGTGTCAGAGAAGTCGATAGGATACAGTAAATAAATTGGAAATAATAGTAAGAATCAGGACCATTTAGAAGTAAAAACGTAACATAATGAATAAGAAAAGACGGTTTTTACGACTGGTAAACAAAATATAAAAACGTACCAACGTAGTAGGGATGGGAGTCCTCACCGATTACTCTAGAGAAAATTTTCCCGCAACCCTAATAGCAAACGAGTAATAAGATAGTTAAATTAATAAAACCATTCGATTTATTAACGACATAGTATCACTACGAACTCAAGACGTACGAGAGATAAGCAGAAAATTTCTCCTAACAATCAACAGGCTCTTTAACCATACTGCCCCTATAGACCAATCCAAGTCTGAAAATCCCGACTCTGTAATGATCCAACTAAAGGCGACTGCATTATATTGAGAGTAGATCATTAACATTGATGATTCAAATTTTGACAAGGATCCACGGGAGAACCAATGAAAATGGATGACCTGTCGACCTAATCCAAGAGAATAGGATTCTTAACAATTACATTTCGACCGCCCTGAAAACTTAAATAAGACGAAGTTACCAATGATAATTAGCTAACACAAAAAGTATCGTTTTTACGCTAAATCATATAGACCCCATGACCACATTCTAATCACCGACTCCCTTCAGTCAAAACTACGAAACTCCATGGTACAGCAAGAATGACATTGATTGAGGAATGGAGTTGAATCTAAACAAATATCTATTACAAACCAACTGAATAATCAAATCTCCGATATGAATAAAGTTTCCGATAAATCAGCAAAGTTTGAAACTAAATGAATTCTAGATAAATCCAATTAATGTAACACGCTTCTCTACCGAAGAAAGAATAGATATGCAATTCATGTGTAAGATGACTTATCAAGTTTCCTTAAATAAATACAACTTTCTCGAAAATCTCTACGTCGAAAAGGTCAACTGAATTTGGAAAAAGAAATCCAACTTGAAGAAATCAATTCACAAGAATTAAATGTCAAATGCAGAGAGTGTGCCTACCCGCTCTGTATATATATATATATATATATATATATATATATATATATATATATATATATAGAACCAATGGAATAACAACATCAATAATATCTGCAACAAATAACTAGTAATCGCGGTAAATCAGTGTCGAAAGGTTCTTCTACTTCTTCAAGGAGGGATTTAGATCACGGAATATCAACACACCCATCGAAGCCAAGTGGCTCGAGGCCACAACCAGAAGTAATTCAAAGATACCGGGTAAGAAATTTTCTTAATTCTCATGACCATTTAACTAATATAATATGCATTAAATAATAATGGAAGATCCGAGGCCACCCAGAAAACCCTAGACTCACCAAATCCGAGATCAACTGACAATGTGACGGAACAGAATAATGAGGTCTACTAAAGGACATGCCATCGAAATATACTTGTTAAACAAAATAAATATCTAGAATGAGTTGAATGTCAATAAGATTTATGAGTTTCGTTTTTCTTTTAAGTATGAGCAAAGACAAAGACCTCAAAATGACTCGACTGTAATGCTATATGAGTAAACTGCAAACCTCACAAAGTTATAACTACCGAATTTTAAATGATGTTTCAAACATGACTTTATCGGGTATTTACTAAACGACATGTGCATGAGAATACTGCAACTTATCTAATTCAATATTAGTTTTATACCTGTGCCCGGAAAACAAAGATGTATAGAGCATGCTAGTGATGAGGGATAATAATGATATCACATTTATGGTTTTGGAGTAACAAAAGCACTATGGAGGTACAGCCATTAACCTATCGTTATAATAACGGCTTAAGACCGTAATATTATTAATGATGAAGGAACTGAATGGCGAAGTTTTTGAATAATTCGTTAAAATCGTGTACTCAAATTCTTAATATAAATGGATGATAACACTCGATGCTCTAGGTTACTTATCTTTTTGAGATGACGACACCCTGATCACAATTCGATTCCCAACTAGGAATGCTGCTCGATGCCGACAAGCCTTATGGGACGCAGGGTACACGGTATCGCCGACCCAAGGATCCAATTGGCCGGACTACTCCATGGACAGAAAGGATGAAGTTGAATTACAATGTGTCGCTATTAAGCGTGAACCAGGATGGAACGCCGCACGAGAAGCTCGGCAGAAGGCGGAATTCATTCTGGCCAAACTAGAAGAACTTCAGCGCCGGACTCAATGGCAGATCATTGTAGTACGCCGACATCTTCACCTAATAAATGCCGATATAGCAGCCGTACGGATCCCTAGTACCAACGGGTACGCTCAGGATTGCGGAGTATCATACGAGTTAAAAGACCCGGCTCTGAACGATATGGAGGCGCCAACCAGCATAGTGGTGTTAAGGAGACTCATCCTAATCTCGGCTCTAGATCACCTCAGTGTACCGCACTGGACAACGAGCATGCTTACTCAAGCTTTTCCACTCCAGAAGGCTCAAATTTCAAATAATATGATAAGAAAAGAAGAGGAAGACGATTCTAGGATATCATGCATTAAAGTAGAATCAATGTTGTAGTAAAAATAGATGTTAGTGTAATAAACTTGTGGTATTAATTAATAAATCTTGATTTAATAAATTTTGGGTGCTTGTTGACGAAAAAATCAGAATACTAACCGTTGAGAAGGAAATAAGTCGCCATAATAGGGCACATAATATCGATAACATAAACTAACAGCGAGTCGAATAAAGGTGATTGTAAATAATAACGATATATGAACCGATTGTCGTCAAATTATTAACAAGATCAAAATTTATAACCTGTTTAAACTCCGTTAAAATTATAGATATGGATACTCTCCGAGTTCTAGGGAAAGAACTGGTCAAATCCCGACTAGAAAACGTGGATTTACATGCCAAACTACTACAAATGAGTCGGGAGATGCAAAAGATCAAGTCAGCGTGGATGGAACCGTCGCGAGCTAAACTGACCTATCAGCGTCTGACTGCCGCCCAACGAGAGTGGGTGGAAGAAAAACAGATGGTTCGAAACCAGCGAATGCAAATCCGGAGTTTGGAGGTAGCACTGTCAGCTTGCCAAGAAGGCAAAGCGGTGACACGCCTTTTAGTATTTTCTCAAACTTATTAATGTGTCATATCACGAAATGGAGTAGTTAGCTGTAAAAGGAGTGATTTAGTAGTCAAACCAGTACAGAAGGGACCAGAATTGTAAACCGCGCACAGACCTTCTATCGGTAGTGCGTTGAACCCATCATGAGGCTGGGCCTTAGCAGTTCTGAGAGCAGAACTCACCTTTGGCGGTCTCGTGACCAGTGGTTGCAGTATCAACGTTGCCTAGCAACGGGTAACCATTGGAGGGCAATAAAGTTAGCGATAAAGTTAGTGAAAGAACTATTAGGCGTTGGTTTATAAAATTTGAAGGCGGAAAAATTGATCTCAGAAATATGCCTAGAGGTAAACCTAATATCAAGCTGCCGGAGGAAGATTTTCGTGAAGCTGTTTGTCGAAATTCAACAAAGGTTTTTCAAGAGCTTGCTGTATATTTTTCTGTCTCAAAAACAACTGTTTATGACAATTTAAAAACAATTGGTATGCTGAAAAAAACTTGAAACTAGAATAACAGGGCTATATTCAAACAGACTTAAGCAATTAGTTTATATATATAAAATCAGAGTTGTTTCCTGTTGAAGATGGTCATGTCATAAAAGTTGACACTTGTCACCATTCATATAAACTGTTGTACTAAACAATGATATATCTCCTGCAATAAGACATTGTCCTAAAAAACACAAGTGAGTGAGAAACCAAAAATTTAAGTCTGAATGACTTTTAAGACAGCTTAAGAAATTTACTGAATTTGTGGGGTTTGTGGTATATAACCTTTTCCCCTATATATAAATTTTCTTGCCCCCAATGGCTACCCGTTGCCAAGCAATGTTGGTAATGTAACCACTGGTTATGAGATCGCTATAGGTGAGCGCTACGAAAGAACTGCTAAGGCCCGATCTCATAGTGGGTTCAACGCACTACCGATAGGAGGTCTGTGTACGGTTTCTTGTTCCGGTCCCTGCTCATCTTGTTCGACACACTTGATACCTTATCTTTCATCCGAACACCTTTAAAGTTTCAATTTAATAGATTCAACCCTATCATTACCGATAAACAAATAAAACTAAAGCATTTAAAACGATCATTTATTAAATTTCAACAATTACATGTTTGAATATCCTTTAATTTGCGCGTTCCATCTTTCCTGGGCGGCGCTAAGCAAGTTTTACTGCCGATTTGGTTGCCTCGGTCGCCTCCCTATAGGCCAACTGAGCTGGAGCAAAAACAAATGAGTACGTTACGGTTTTGCCCTCCTGACAAGCCGATAACGCCACTTCTAAACCGCGAATCTGGGATTTCTGCGCTTGGCCAAGCCGTTTTTTCTCGGCCCACCCGCGTTGTGCAGCGGTCACCTTTTGATACAGTTTTTTTATTTTTGTAGGCTCCAACCAAGTTGACTTAATCTGGTGGATCTCTCTTGTCAACTGTAATAATTGCTGATGTAGCTCGGCATTTTCCTTGCGCGTTCTTTCGAGTTCTCTATTCAGAAGTTTGTATGGGTCCATGTCTACAATAAGACAAAATCATTATAAAAAGGTACACTTTGTTTGATAAATTTCTTTATTCTATGTCTATATTAAGGCATTTTTAAAAACCTGATGCTCGGTTTGTGGCATAAATTCCCTAATCATTCGTCTGGCTACACTGTAATGGTTATTCTAATTCCTTATTGTTATGGTTAAATAATTTATGAGTAAAGAAACAGAGACAAAGTGTAACATTTATTTCTATAAAACTTAATGCCATCCAGAATTTCGGTAGTATCCGTTGGAGCTTCTTCTTGGTTGATTACGAGCGTATGAGTGATCTCGCTTCTCGCTCGGGCTTCTGTCCTTACTCCACATTTCTCTAAGGAGTATCTGTCTTGGAACTATGACATTCATGGGTACGGATTGTCTTTCCAGCCTTGGATCGTTTAGTTCGAATGAGATGCCGTACGATGGGGCATACCCATTTGTACTCGTAATCTTTCCGGTGGCGATATCTGAATTCACTTTGGTTAGGTGGCGCCTGGCCCTTTCCACCTGCTTGTTTGTCTGCCTTTGATGTTCCTCGAGGCGAGCCAGTACATATTCGGTGTGACCCCGCAGTTCTCGAGCCGGGTTGCGGCCTGGCTCCCTCTTGATTACGACATGTGGTAAATCAAGGTCTTCGTAGTCTTCTTGCCGACCCGATATTGATTCTCTCACGGGAGAAATTGAAAATCCCGCATCCCACATCGCCTGCTTGCATCTGGCTGCGGAGTGAGATGGGAATCGTAAGGTGACTCTGGATGCATCTATCAATGAATTGTCTAACAAAATTGATATTTATATAATTTTCCAATCATCAAGACTGGGGTGAGGTGTGGCATATGCGACCGATCGACCTTGGGTCTAATGAGTAAGTAGACGGTCAGTAGCGTTGAAGTGAGGATACGGTGCCGATGAAGTGGGATCACTATATACTATGAAGTCGGTTACATACAGTAGGCCGGTTGGTATGGATTATATTTGATGAGGGAACATTGGTAAATTTTATTTAGTAGAAAAACGTCGTTTCATGAGTTCGCCTTTTACTATGGATTCATTTGACAAAAATAAAATAAACTAATTCTCAATGTAACTTTCCGTACAGAATGAATGCTCTATCTTTGGTCGCAGACGACATTCGTCTGGATATTAGTTATTCCTTTATTTAATTTCTCATTATATTTTTAGTTAGCGAAGCCCGCTATAAAAAACACATATTAAGACCATCACAAGAAACATATATTTAACAAAAACATCGGATCTTCTCTAATTCCATGAGTTTCATTCTCTCAAGCCAAGAAAAATCGTACACCTTCCCAGTTGGTTATTAGTTCATAGAGTAGTTTGCATTTCGAATGACGGAGATAAGAGAATGGGCGTGTCGAGCCTAAATCTAGTTCTGTTGTCTTGGTCATGAGCATAAAATAATGATTAAATCATGGGTGATATTTAAACTTAATTCTTTACTTTCTCTATTGTTTATCTTCTCCATAATTATTGTCTCATATCCTTGGTCGCCCGATCGCTTAGCGGGGTTTTTCCTTGAGTTGGAGTACCTCTTCTGTTCGTTGGCGTTCGTATTCATATTCATTGATTCCAAAATTTAACTGTCTACACGGAGAAGTTGCATGTCATTTATACTGCTGTTCATAGGCATGTCTGGTATTTAGAATGATTTTCTCATGCGTGTTGACGTGACTAAACTTCTGGAATGGTACGTGTTAGTGTGTACATAATTTATCGGTGGCGATCCATTGATTTACCTGACATTTTCTCTACGACGTGTCAGTTTCTACCTATTCCTGTCAAACAATATCGCGGTGTGGTGGATGTGTGCGTTTCCACTAGTTCATTCACTTTCTAAAATAATTCACCATTTACCAATTTCATTGATCGTGGATTATTTCAATAAATCGTTCGTTTGATTAACTTATTTTATTTCGATTGCAACTGGAATTTATTTATAATTACCATTACCTGGATTGTTGGTTACCCTACTCCTCCTCTATCTTCGCGAATGGTGTTCCGTATCCATAGCTCGCCAAATTCGGGTTTAAATTATCGGGTATTTCATATATTGTGGTTCTTTACAAGTCATATTTAGGTAATTTATTTAGGATCTATTGTTGTATGGTATTCGAGTTTCAAGCACACCTATGGAGATGAGTATCGATTCTGCATAATCATGACCTTGGGGTTCATCCTGTGATATCAATTATTTTCTGGGTTCGGTTCATTCAATGTCGTGGTAGTGATCGACTCAACTTGCTCATGTATTATCTATTGCTTATCAATGGTTATTAGTTTTCTCTATTGACTTTATGAATATCGATTTCTACTGATATTATTATTATAAATTTGATAATATGATATTAAAAGCAGTCATATTCGTTTGATTAATCGGATTTCATCGACTCAATGATTGGTACTAGAGTAATTTAGGGTGGTGCTTAAATTGTCTTAACAATTTTTATGTTATTTCTATGAGGAGTATCATTGAGGTCTACATTCTAGTGATTTAAAGATTAAAATATGATTAAGCCGACTTGTGCAAGAATATTATAATTTCGATGTTCACTTCGAATTATTGTTGGGTTGATTTATACTGATTCACTCTCGTCATCTATTCAATTTGGTTGTGATAGTAGTTTTTAGGTTCGCTTTAGTTTATCATTTTCATATGTTGATATTATGATTTTATGAGTTCCCACTGGACTACTCGGTGTTTGAAATTTTAAGCCGTTGTCTGAGAAACGAGTGAGGAAGAAGCAGCAAAAGAGCTATCCCTCCACCGTCCATTTCCCTATAACGGATAGTATTGACGTTTAGGTCCTGCGTTATTCACGCCGTAACCTTCACGGGCACAAGCTATTGGCGGATGAACCGCACTTACACAGCTTGAATTGATGTGTATATTTTACTTTCTTGTGGTGTTGTATCGGCTGTGGCCGGAAAAATTTCGACATAAACATTGTGTCCGTTTGAAACATTTATTCTGACCATAATTGGCATTTTACATTTGGCTTCATAGCATAGTTAATAATATAGCATAATTGGCATCATCCTGGGCATTCATTATTGTCATACATAATAACATTTCCCCACGCAGACGCCCAAACAGAGCTCACATGAGGTTGTTTGTGCGCTGCGTGGAGAAAATTTCGAAGTCGTCCACTTACAAAGTAAGATAACTTCTTAAAACTGGTTTCTGGTTCGGTTTCGTTAAAAACGAGTTAAAATAACTGTATTTATTTTAATTTATTTTTTATGTTTTCGATTTTATATTTTAATTATTTCTTTCTCGTATTTTAAAGTGGTTATTTGATGGGTCTGATTTTAAATCTGTGTGTTGTATTTGCGTGTTATTACCAATTCATTTAAGCAAAATTGTGTTCTAGCCCAACAAATTGCTGGATTAAAAACAACATTAATTTTCACATTTTTTGTTTTGTACAAATTCTGTAATTAAATTATATTTTGGAAAATAACTTTGAGAATTAAGCCTAAAATGTAATTAGAAACATTAATTAAAAAGAATCACGAAAATCTGTAAACCAGGAGAAAAGTGATGAAATATTGTAAAAACGCGTTGGAGTTTTTTTTACTACATCAAAAAACATGTGTGTAAACCCCCATATATAAGTCAATGCCAGGTCGACAGAATTTAATGCTTTATAATTCAAAAATTTTCAAAAACCTATTTTCGATTGTCTCAACTCGAAATCCTGTTATCGAAAGTAAGGTTCTTATTATTTTTTTATTATTGTCACTTGATTTTATTTGATTATAGTAGTATCATACTCTGATTTACAAACTTTAAGATACGAAATATTGCGAGATAATTATGGTGATTTTCTTTTATTGTAATACTTTAAACTAAATTTTTTTATGGAAACTTTTATGTCTTATGTTATTGGATGTTATTTAGTAATTATATGAATTAATGATTATGACGAGTTTCGTTTATTATGTACAATTTCAATCACAATATATGTCTTTCATCGATTAATTCCCGTGGAAGCCTCGCTCTCATGGTACTTGATCTATGCAAGATGCTTCACAAATCAAAGCTCCATTATTCGATAAAATCAAAACTTAATATTTTATCTAATTTCATGATTTAACACGTTGACGGACAGTAGGAACAAGCGAAGTTCGAAAATTGACACTACGATCGCACTACTCCCTTCACAACCACGTGCATACTGAATCTGCAACTCGTATAACAGGTGAAATATGAACTTCAACCTAAAAAGATGTTTTCAAAACACGACACTATGCTTCTACGTATACGCCAGTAAGTGCACATTTGTGCTGCTATAGCCGTAGTGTCTAAAAACGACCGTTTCGTTTTGGACGGCTATAGCAGTCATGCCACATTGTGAACTTCGCTTTGACGGCTATAGCCGCAATTGTCCGTCAACGTGTTAATTATTGTTATTATCAGTATTGGCTTTTTTATTACTGAATTTATTGTTGTTAAATATCATTAAATCGTCATATTATTATTATTAAATTAATATTATTAAATCGTCATAATTACCACTATCTCATAAAAGTGCATACATGCAAGAAAATAAAATGATTTTTACCGAACTAGTCTCGAACTAGTACTTCGGTGTGGAGGTACCCGTAGTGACTGGCAGTTTGCCGGGTCAGTGCTCTTCTCAAAGAACCTCAACGTCAAACCCTCAGTAGAGAAAGAATGATCACGAGGAAGGTCTAAATATGGTAAAAAATGAAAGAAAAATACATGACTAGAGGTAGTAAGAAGAAATGAATATATTGAATGAAGAGAAAATTTGAATAATAAACTTTATCTATAGACAATTTATGAAGTGGTCATAATGAACCAAACTAAAGCTAATAAATAAAAAGAAAGTAAATCAATTCATTATCAAGAATGAAAAGTCAAATGCCGGAATCAATATGATTGTTAAACTATCATCACGAAATGGTAAACGGTATTGAGTAACTAATTCTTGAAATGATTTGACAAAATTTGAATTTTATTTCCTTTAAAAAAGAGAAAAACTAATTTATTTGTTTATTAAAAATTTTATTACTATGCATTATATAAAATGAAAGAAAAGATTTTTTAATTAATTTTTATAACTTTTTAGGAAAAATTGTAGCATCCGATTCAGGCTCACGATGACAACAATTGAATGTTTTGAATCTCAGGAGGAGCAGCCGCTAGAAACTATGTTTACATGGTGAAAGAAATTATTTTTTAACAAAACATAAAAATTAACTTTCTATTGTTTTGTAATTTGGTTATTTTATTAAAATTGATTTGTTAACCTATGATCGGCTATCATTATTGAAACTTTTACTATCGTGGCAATAATTAAAACTATCATATTATTTTAAATTAATTAATTATATTTTTATTATGTTCATGCAATCTCAAAAGAGGTCGTCATTCGAAAAACTATTAAATGTCCTAAAACAATCTAATCAAATAAAATTGCTATTTAAAAATTTTTTTTGTTGTTAAAAAGAAAATAATGCAAATGTGTTTGATAAGTAGGTTAAATTTTAATTTACTTCAAAGAATTTTAATAAAAATGAATTAAAAAGAAGTTAAGCGATCTAACAACACTATTTATTAACTTAAAATCCAAAATATTTCTCTAAAAGGGAATGGGATTTTTGATACCATATTAGATAAAAACAACATTATTAGGACCTTTTATCATTTGACCACAAAATTTTTAAGATCAATAAAATAAACAAAAACCCATTAAAAATCGATGAAGCTCAAATGTTTATCACCATTTCACGACATAGTATGCTTTTATAATAATATGTATAATTGCCGCCAATAGGTTCAATAAAATTCATAACCATAAATGTCCCAAACCGATTGTCAATTGAATTTAAATACATTCATAATATTTTAGTAAAACAAAATCAAGTTAAGACGCTGGATATCGAAAAGTTTCGACGAGAAGTAACCTACTACCACAATAAGACTCTGGAGCAAAGCCAGCGATCAGAAACAATGATCCGACGATGTCGCAGAATGAAAGAGACATCGACGCGGCCGGAGCAAAAAAAAAGTTAACCCAGCACAATGATCTATTAAAAATACAGCATTCCGAGATTGCCGTGGAGTTAGACAAGGTGAAGAAAGAAAACCAACAATTAAAACTGAAAGAAATAATTCGGAACGAAATTGCACACCACCCATCTACCGTAAACACCATTTATATCGATTAAACATTGACCCCTTCAAACTCAAATCAAACTGTCACCATGGTCTACAATACTATCGATACCAAGAAGCCCAAAATAATAAATGTCACCACGGGAAAGCCGAGAGGGCGAGACGTTGGAGATTGAAGACAGCTTAGTTAATTGGACAAATGAAGAAGTTTATACAGAACATCTTAGATAGAAATTAACCGATTGATTTAATTACCAATTTTTAATAAATGATTCGTGTTTTTATGTCTATAATCATTTTGGAACCAACTGAAAATTATTTGATGAATAATAACCTCAAAATGAATTAAAATAGTTTAATAATCGATATTATTTCAATTGAATTAGCGATAGAGGGATCCGTAATTTAAATGAGCATGAATACCTTATATGGTAGCTCGTGAACCCAAAGGTTGTCTTGGATATTATTAGTCATGGCAATATAGATCACATTTTACTAGAAACCGCCAATTGGAATACATTTCCAACGTCATTTTTGACGGGTATCCAATGGTTATATCTCTTATGCGTGAATCTGTTGGAAATCCCTTGAAAGTGGCCGCGAAAATCTTATATATTTTTACCCATCTGGTGCCCAGCAATTTTTATTTAAAATTTATTCAATTTGTTTGCTTTTGAATTTAAATTTTGAAGTCGAGAAAAAATCGATTATATCTAATTTATTTTAAATTTTAATCTATATGAAATATTTAGCTCATTTTTAACATCAAATGAAAAGAAATTTAAGTTTTGAAAATTACGGTAATGTATCGTTTTTTTAAAAATAATAATTTCTTATAAAATTAATTAAATTAATTTTTAACAGAAAAAATTATTCTGTATATACTTGAAAATTGAATAATATTTAATTTTTATTTATTTTAATGAATGAAATACAAAATAAATATACCTTGTTTTAATTATTTAAATAATTACGTTTTTGGAAGTAATAATTCATTTTAATAATATTGCAAATGTCAGAACCTATTTATACTCCTTTCTTTGGTGTCATGGGGGTAACCTCGGCTATGGTATTTTGTGGTAAGCCTAACTACATATCTTCAAAACATGTTATTGTATTTCATTTCTAGCCCTAGGTGCCGCTTATGGAACTGCTAAGTCAGGAACTGGAATTGCATCTATGGCCGTGATGAGACCAGAATTAATCATGAAGTCCATTATTCCAGTTGTTATGGCGGGTATTATAGCTATTTATGGACTAGTTGTCGCTGTTCTTATTGCGCAAAAATTGGACTCCAGTCTTAAAATGGAAAATTCTCTGAAATATCTTGGAGCCGGATTAAGTGTTGGTCTCAGTGGTTTGGCAGCTGGCTTTGCAATCGGTATAGTTGGCGATGCAGGTGTTCGAGGTACTGCACAACAACCTCGTCTATTCGTCGGAATGATTCTTATTCTAATTTTTGCTGAAGTCCTTGGATTATATGGCTTAATTGTTGCTTTAATATTGTCCACAAAGTAAATGCAAACAACTGAAATGTGATTAACTTAAGCATAATTCGTTAAAAGTATCGCCATTATTTGTAAAATGTTAGAATATATTTTGACAATTTTATGTAATTTGTTATACGTATTTACAATATCTTAGTTCTGTCAAATAATTTGATGTTTGTTAATATTGACCTCGCTGATGTTGATTATGGTAGTTAGTGGACTGTTATTAAAGCAATGTATTTATTTATATTGTAATTGGATTAATTATAAAATTGACAAGAAATTATTTTTTAATGCATGGTTTCTCAGTGATAGTTTTTAGGAAATAGGTTATTTTTTTCTGAAATCTATAAGTCCATTAATAATTTATTTGTAATATTTAATTTAAATAGATGAATTTATGACTTATTTAATTAGCACACTCAAATTCAAAATTTTCAATACTATTTGCACACTGTATTCATAATATAGTCATAACCTTTGATTTCTTATGGTAAGTAAATCCGTTTTTATAAAAAAATAATTAAAATGTAATCTGAGCTATCTATTGTTGTATTATATAATTAGGAAATGCCATTATTACAGTTATAATTTTGCATGAATGATAAGTATCCGATAATATCATTTTTGCGAAAAGTTTTAAATAGTAATCAGCTAAATTTAGACTTTATGTTGACAATAAGATTTAATTGTTTCACAATTTGACAAAAAATATGATCGCAGTTCGATAACAAGCTTTAAATTGGCTTATTTTCCTGATGTAATAAAACTGTAGAAATAGAAGTAACTTGTGCTCAAGTATAAAATTTGCATTAGGTTATCCGGTCACTATTATCTAGGAATTAAAATCAACGCTAGAAACGGGGTATTATTGCTGAATCTCGTTTAGTTAATGAAATTTACCTATCAAATCTCATTCGAACTTACAAGGGACACGCACTATTTACCGAATCAGAGTTATTAATCTGTCTATTATCTAAAATTTCGGTTTGTCATCCGGAGTTTGAAATGCAATATTTGAAAAGCTGTTACTATTAACAACAGAAAATTTGCTTTGAAATTTGGTAGCTATGTAAGATTAGATATTAATTTTTTATTTCATTCTAATAAAGATCAATAATTGATATAAATCAGTTAAAATTAAACAATAAAATTAGTTACTGAAGTCTGAACTATGAAACAGGAAATTCTCGTGTCCGTTTGCTTTTTTGAAACAAAAAAACTTTTGAACGATGAAATTTGGAGTCATGAAATCTACGCTACTCATCCATATTTGGGATTTTTAGTCCAGCTCGACTATCTTTTATGTCTCTACACAAGGGCTTCTTAAACCATGGGTCGCGACCCCATTTGGGGTCGCGTAGCAAAATTCTGGGGTCGCGAGAGATAAAAATACAATTTAACAGAAAATGTTTTTTAACTTGTAAAATTATTGTTATAAAGATAAAATAACAATTATCGTAGATAAATATATCATAAAATCTTCTAGTTCGGAAAGATTGTTTGTACCTGCATTTCTATTAAGAGTGTTGTAATAACTTGAATAACATTTACTATGAATTAGAAGATGTTATAGGAATTTAAAAAAAATATAAATTTATTTTTTTTTATATTTGTATGGGGTCGTCAAGAAACTCGCAATCATAAATGGGGTCGTGAATTACAAAAGTTTAAGAAGCTCTGCTCTACACGATTCTTTTTCAAAGCTGGTACACATAACATTTCCATTGGTAAAATTAGTGAAATTAAATCCACAAGTGGAACGACCTCGACACATCCTACTAATGGATCAACAAGTTCAGGAAAAAATAGTAACAGATCAAAGTATGATACGGGAAGGAAGGATCACGCCCTGACGACACGGTCATACTCGTACCGTTCGGACGAGTGCATCGAAGGTAATTAATGATGTTAACAGAGGAACCGATAAAGGAATAAAATTATATTCCACGTCGGAATTAATTGCTAATAGCAGATATTGAGCGAACAGAGGTAACATAGGTAATCTACAAATAATACGATTAAGTCAGGCAAAGGATAGTGTTAGTAATAAATCTTAGTGAAGACCTACTGAAAATAAGTTGACTAAATTTAGAATAGAGACCTAACTAGGGTAATTTTGGTAATGTCGTAGTACGGTTGGTGGGTGAATTACGGAATTGGAATAAAATACCCAAATTAGTTTTCGGAAACGTTTTTGATATTTTTTTTATTAATAATTTATTTAATTCAGCAAGAATCAAATCCAGAAACGAAAATATGTGGGAAGATGCGGGAAAAGTAACTTTAAAGGTGCATCCAACCATAGCGGCTAAATATCGGCAATCCTCGTGGAACGCCGGATACAGTTTGTCCACTCTCGGGGACAGTAACTGGCCGATTCGGAACAACCCAAGGGACGACGAAGTGGAAGACCCGAGTCTCGCTATAAAGCAGGAGCCAGGTCGCAATTCAGCCCGTGAAGCGCGCCAATGCGCCGAATATTCTCTGGGCCGATTCGAAGCCCTCGAACGCAAATTTCATTGGAAGGTGGGAATGGCTCGTCATCACCAGAGGCGAGTTAATATGATAATTGCTTCCAGAGAAATCTCCAATACAGATGGAGATGTGCCAGATTACGGGGTATCGTTCGAGCTGGATGATCCGGCCTTGGATTGGATGAGCGCGCAATAAAGCATTATATTACCAGCTAAAATGTTCAATGGCTCCATACAAAGTAAATTAGGATTGCCACGAGATCAGGAGGACCATTTTTAAAGCTGGCAATGTCCCCGAATGCGAGAGTTGCATCCCCGATGCCAGAATAGAAGACAAATAAAAATCCGGGTAAATCGCACTCATGTTAATACGTGGTGTTATTGTCCTAGAAATAAATTTTTGTGTATGTGATTTTTCTTGTTATTTTGTTTTATTTGCAAATTTCTACAACACTAAATAAATATTACTATACTATTAGCATTTTGACAAGTAACAAGTCATTAAAACCCTAATCCCGAGATAATATAGATGATCATCTTAGTGACATAACTAGGAATCGAACCAGTTTCAATTAAATCAAAGATAAACATAAATGTAATGCGAGCTCTATGAACAAGATTGAAACATCCTTTAAAGAATCTCCAGCTTTACCACTACAATTAACAAACTATTGTTTGAATGTATATATTTCAGGAATGGATATGATTCGATCTCTGACGCGAGAACTATCGAAACTGGGACAAACAAATTCAGAACTCCATGAGCAGATACTCCAAGAGAGCCAAGACATCCAAACTCTCAGATCCACCTGGGTGAAGCCAAAGCGAATGAAGAGACTTTATCAGAAGTTGGATACAACACAACGGGTTGGCAAGATGAACGACAGTTCAGGCTCTACGTACACAGATCCGAAGCTTGGAAACTGCATTAGCCGCCAGCCAGGAGGGTAACGCAGTTATTTATCCTCTTGTATTCGCCCGGCTCAATTAGCCTATTGGGATCGTCAGGAAGTAACACACAACCAAATCCACTCAACCACTCGTGCGTCTTGGAAAAGCAGAACGTCTCTGGCGACGCCGAAAAACTACTGAAAATACCCAACCAAATCCAGTTAATTGACCGAAATCCAAACTTGAAGGACCATAAAAAATAGATCTTGTCCTTTCGTTTGTAATAAAATCAATAAACTTTTATGTGTTAAGAATTCAAACTTTGTTTTTGTTTGAAGAATAGGGATTAAATACAGTAGAACTGAGAGAGAAGCTGAAAGATTATAGACGATAGGGACCGAAAGCAGAAGTCGAGTATAAGCCTTTTAACGGCAGCTCGCTGGACCCAATTTGAGGCCATGCCTTAGCAGTTCTGAAATTAGAGCTGTTGGGCCAGAACACAGACGACCTTGTGAAGTGTTTAAATGAATCGGTAACACACATGCAAACATAACATGCAGATTTAAACTCAAACCTATTAAAACACCAATTAACCCTACTAAAATGCGAGAAAGAGAACAATTAAATATAAAATTATAAAACACAAAAATAAATTAAATGATAACAAAGTGCAACAAGATCCGCACGAAATAAACATAAACATAACATGAAAACCTAAGAATTTGACCGAAATTTGACAATTTATCAAAAAATGCGAAATTTCATTAAAAATGGAATAAAAATCAAAGAATTTGAATTAGAAATAATTCAATTGAAAATTCAAAAGAAAAATTGTCAAATTAAATTACTAAATAATAAAATTAAGAATAGAATATTCTAGAAAATCACAAGGTCAAATTTTGTTTTACTAAATCAAAAAGAACACGCAAGGTTAGAGTCGTACAATAGGTATATATACCGAGTCATTTTTACACAATTTTAATCGGTTTTTAACCAGAATCAGTTTTACAAAACTTGAAATCAGTTTTAATCTGAACCAATTTTCGTCTAACCAGTGAAGATCTTGAAATTCGATGTGAGTGAGAGATTGTTCGACACTCTCTCCACGTCGTATCCTTGCAACCTCGAATGAGCTCTGCTTGAATCGCGGCGTGGGGGGAGGTAGTTATGGTATATGATATATGAATGACAATTGTGAATATGGCAAAAATATATGTATGTTTTAAATGAATAGACTTTTCTGTCGAAATTTTTCCGGCCCACAACCGAAACATATCACAAGTCAGTAAAATCAAATATACAATCGAAATCGTGTAAGTGCCTGTATTATCGCCAATGATTCGTGCCGTGAAGGCTCCGGCGTAAGAATGCAGGAGCTGAAACGTCAATATGATTCCGTAAAGGGGAAAAGGGTGAAGGAGAAATAGTCTTTTGACTGTTTCGTCGGCACTCATTTCCCATAAACTCCACCTAAACTTATTCTTCACATACGGCTAAAATTCAGACATCGAGTAGTCCAGTGGGCACACAGTAAAGTTAATATAAACACAATGCGCTTAGGATCAAAATGAAGGACGGTGACGGGATTTTAAATAAAAAATCAATGCTATCCTCAAACAAAAAGGTTGATCAAAAATATTGAGAAACTGGTTAATAAAATAAAAATGATATTCTAAAAATATGAAGGATCTTATTAAAAGTCGTTAGAGAACTTGTTAATAAACTGAAGTGCCGGAAAAATTTTGCTAAAGGTGAATAACCAAAATACTATGCTCAATCATAAAGAATTTTACTCGAAGTTATAACACAAAAATTATGAGGTCACTGCTATATCTTTCTAACTTCACGTCGTAACGAAATTTAGTAAAATATCTAGAAATCAAACTCCAATAGTACGTCTTAAAGAATTTAATAGGAATCAATAATAGAATTGTTGGGCCAGAACACAAACGACCTAGTAAATGTTTAAATGAATCGGTAACACACACGCAAATATAACACGCAGATTTAAACTCAAACCTATTAAAACACCAATCAAACCCACCAAAATATGAGAGGAAAAACAATAAAATATAAAATAATAAACAAAAAAATAAATTAAAATAATAACAAAAAGCAACAAGATCCGGACGATATAAATATAAACATAACACGAAAACCTAACAAATTTGACCGAAATTTGATAATTTAACAAAAAATGTGAAATTTCATGAAAATGAAATAAAATTCAAAGAATTTGAATTAGAAATAATTCAATAAAAATTTTAAAAGAAAAATTATCAAATAAAATTGCAAAATAATAAAAATTAAGATTAGAATACACTAGAAAATTCCAAGGTCGAATTTTGTTTTACTAAATCAAAAAGAACACGCAAGGTTAGGGCCAAAAAATAGGTATATATACCGATTCATTTTCACATAATTTTAATCTTTTTTGAAAATCGTTAAATCAGTTTTTGAGAATCTATGTAAGTGAGAGTTTTATTTGAAAGCTCTCTCCACGTCGCGTCCTCGCAACCTCGATAGAGCTCTGCTTGGGTGTTGGCGTGGGGAGAGTGATGGTTTTATGATTTTTCGTTATGTTTGGAGCAAGTAATTGTTATGTTATTTTTAATATTAATAAATTATTTATAATGCATAAAATTATCTTCTTTAATTATTTTTAATTGTCGAAATTTTTCCGGCTCACAGCCAAAGACACATTACAAGTTAGTAAAATTAACATATTATTCGAATTCGTGTACGTGCGTGGAATATCGCCAATGATTCGTGCCCGTGAAGGTCCGGCGTGCGGAACGCAGGAGCTGGAACGTCAATATTATCCCGAATAGAAGAAAGGAGAGATAAGGAAGCGGTCTTTTGGCTACTTCCTCGTCTCTCAGTTTCTTTAAATTCGACCTAAATTATTTTACATACGGCTCAAAATCACCACACGAGTAGTCCAGTGGGCACTCATTAATTATAATATGAACACAGTGCGCCTAAGGTCAATTAAGGGAAGGTAACGGGGAACTATAAAATGAAATCGTTGTTATAACTCTTAAAAAATCAACTATAGATTCAACTATAAATTCAACATAGTCACGAATTTTAAACGATGGATAATAATTTAAAATGATCCTAAATATTAAGCGGTTATCATGAGCATATAAATAATAACTTCAAGTAAGGCTATAAATTTAAATAAAGTCGTAGATTCAAAATAGTCGTTATAAACTTAATCCTGAACGAAAATTGTTAGAGTATTCATTATAAATTCTCATTGCTATGGTTAACCTAGATAGTCAAAAACTCATTTAAATATAAAAGAATAAGAGTAGTTAGATATTTCAAATCCCACGATGAAAATCAACATTACTACCCAAGTAAAGGTAAATTAAACTAAATAGGCACGGCTACCACGAGATTTAGTATGATAATGTAATTACTATAAAACCACCGAAGCGGGGATATTAAATCAAACCAGAGTTCAATTATAATAAACTATAAAGGTCTCAACCTCATGTTTAGGAATATAATAAGACCCACCCAAATTTATGCTAAAGAAGTCGATAAAAAACGGCCCACTTTAGCCGGGATTAGGAAAGTTAATCAACCGAGACCCCACTAATGTCATAAATAAAGTCAGACGTAACGTTATATTACGAAGTAGTGGAATCCGAGCACGATACAACAAAGCGAATATTGAAATTTTCACCAACCCAATGTTTGTTAAAATTCCCAAATTATAAATCTTGTTGTCCAAATACAGCCATAGGTCCGTATGGAGTTCACCGTTCACCATAATTCATCCCTTAAAGATTTAACAACTAATAATACTTCCTCGCACCCGTGAGGATTCCATGCCCAGATCCAGGAGATAAATCTATAATGTATTTTACCAAAAATAATGAAATTAATAACCCCAAATTACAGTAAGGCAAATCGGTTTTGTCTTCACTCTCTCCATTCGTGTTCTAAATCCAACAAGATCTTCTCGATGCCATTAGATAACTGGAGGCCCACGTGCCCAAAAGACGATGAGACCTCACGACAATAAACCCAACCCCATATTTCCCGACTCAAGACTCGTCTAAGTTATAATTATGTGGATACTAAACATAAATTAAGCCGGAAGACATGGATGCCAAAATCTGTACGAGAGATTTTCAAACGATAGTTTTCCATATAGAATAAACGTGGATTTCAGTAACCTTTGAATCTGACCTACCACCTAAAATACCAACAATTAAGCTGATCATAAATGACGAACTAGAACTACCACTTGATACGATGAGTCCACCAAAGTTTGCGGATTCTCTTTCCCAACGATGCTTAAACAAGTTAAGTCCCTGAAAGAATAAACAATTGAAAAATTATAGAATTTAATCCGCAAATAATACTTAAAGACTAATTAGAACAAATCGTCAGCGATCTTGAAACTACAGAAGTGATTAAAGAAAGTAGAATCAGAAAAATTACAGACTTACTAAATACATCTGCTATAACGTAATCTCGGTATGGATCGATAACCTCTCATGTTAAGATATATCGATAATGTTGTTTATTCGTGTGCATGCACAGACGACAAATCCGACACAGATAGGGGTAGACGAAATTTCCCTGCCCTACGCACACAAACCGGTATAAGAATTACCGATCGATCCACACTAATAGAAAATTTTAGAATCTTAAAAATGAATAGCCACCAGAATATACTTAATGAGGATATGATAGACCGAATCCCAGACGATGACGTGGTTCGGAACCCAAGGTCCCACCCGACAAGTAGAAACTTTTTTTCTCATAATTTATTATTAATGATTCCGAGCCATAACTAAGGGTACCGCAGCACAGACCCGTCATGATCCCAGTGAATAGCAATACTAGCCAATCTTTGACAATAAATCGAATTATCCTGATTTCGTCGATAAAGTTTTCTTTCCAATTCAATTTTAGTACTTAGGTAACTAATCAAGCAGTAAAAATGGTTGGCCGGAAAACGGGTTCACCTACATAAGGAATGACTACAAATCGTTACGTAAATTTTGTATAAATATTTATTACCAGGTTCAATAGATTACCAGCAACAGAGACAAACATTATGGGCAACAAATTACGTTAACAATCATACTTGCATTTTAATTTTTTTGTATTTTAATGTTATTGGGATTTCTTATTTAAATGAAAATTTCAGTTCTTTCATGCTTCAGTTAAAAATCGGTAAGATGTATAAAATTTGTTTCATATAAATTGTAATTATTAAAATATCTAAATGTCTTAATTTACAAATAATTGCCCTGAATCCGTCAATGTGATTGTAGTAGCTTTCCACCCATTCGATGATTTCAATAAATCTTTATGTACAAATTCTGAATATTTAAAATATATTTAACTATAAAATTATTATTTTCCGTTTTTGACGTTTCCGTCCTACGTTACCCATAATTTTCGGAAATCTTTCATTATTTTCCAATTGTCAAAAGCAAAAAGAAAATGGAAAATTTATTAAATAAATTATAATCTACATACATTTCTCCCTTTACCCTTTCGGACCAATGGAAGAGTTGAAAATGACAAGGCCCTTAAAATATCCTTAAATTGCAAATTTCGTTATTAAAAATGCCCGTAACAAATGACTCCCGTCCATTATTTTTTTTGTCTCTTTATGGGTATATTTTATTGTAGGGTTGTTGAGTGTAGCGAATGTGTATTTGTACTTTATTTTTTTCCCCTCTTCAATAATAAATTTATTCAACTTATGTAGTTATTCATAACTTGGTGGTTATTTAAAATAGATGCATATACCCTTTAATATAGAAACGAATTATTTCGTATACTAGACATTAATCGATGGGCAAATTGTTGATAATTTGTGAAAGTCGGATGATGTTTTCTCATTTAACAAAAAACTAGCGGGTAGAATTCCAAATGTATCTCGATTAAATAAATAGTTTCAAATGTAAATTTTCGGTCATCTGTTGGGCCAGAACGTAAACGGCCTTGAAGAATGTTTAAATGGATCAGAAACACACACGCAAATACAACATGCAATTTAAATAAACCCTAAAACATCAATTAAACCATATAAAATATGAGAAATAAGAGAATTAAATATAAACATAAAAATAAATTAAAATATTAACAAAATGCACCAAGATTCGCACGATACCTACACAAATACAACAAGAAAAACACAACAAATTCGACCAAACTGAAAAAATCAATTAAAGTTCATCAAAGTGAAATTTAAATTGAAAAATTTGAATTAGCAATAATTCAATAAAAATTCTAAATAAAAAATTATAAAAATAAATCAAAAAATAATAAAAATAAATAATAGAATTTGCTAGAAAATAACAAGGTCGAATTTTGTTTACTGCATCAAATTTCACATGCGAGAAAAATAGGTATATATACTGATCCATTTTCACATTTAACTTAACCATTTTTGAAAAAACCAAAACCTAGTTTTAAAAATCTTAAACCGTTTTTCAGAACCATTTTGAATTCGTTTAACTTTGATCAAGAATTTTACTTTCAGAATTTTCTAGGTGAGAATTATTTATGGTGGAACCCTCTTTCCACGTCACGTTCCTTGCATCTCAATGGAGCTCTGCTTGGCGTCGGCGTGGGGAGAGCGGTATTTATGTTATTTTATGATAATTTTTATGAATTTTGGAATGGTGAAAAGGGGTAATTATGTTATTGTCATTTATAATTAATAAATATTATTTACATGAATTATTTTATATGCTTTTATGAATTAAAATGTCGAAATTTTTCCGGCCCACAGCCGACACATAACACAAGCAAATAAAATCTACATACAAGTCAGATTCGTGTAAGCGCGTGGAATATCGCCAATGATCTGTGCCCGTGAAGACCCGGCGTGCGGAACGCAGGGTTGGAACGTCAATATTTATCCCTATAGCTGAAGCGAGAAATAAGGGAGGAGTCTCTGGCTGCTTCCTCGTTTCTCAATTCTGTAAAATCGACCAAAATTTATACTACACACGGCTCAAAATCATCACACCGAGTAGTCCAGTGGGCACTCAATAAATATAATGTAAACACAATATGCGTCTAAGGCTTATTAAAGGGAAATGGAACTGGGGTTAAATAAAATAGAAATCGTTTTTATAACTAATTTGGATTAACATTTGTGAACAAAATCAAATTTACCACTCGGATAAATTAGTAAAAATCGGGAAATAAATAATTTATTGGTTTTAAGTAAAGTAACTGTTACTTAAAGTAAAGAAAATTCAGCTCATTAAATTATAAAAAAGATAAATATTTGAGTAAAAATAAGTAGCTTATAAATTATGAATTACCGGTAAAATAATTATCAAGTAACAATGCATGTCGTATTTATTAAACTCCATTAAATAAAATAGTTACTAAATAGAATCGATGCAATTTCTTGATCAACCAACAAAGTCTTCCTTGATGTAACTTCAGAATTAAAACCAATCAATGTGAATTTGCGACTATCGTAAGTTTGTGGAGTGAAATACAGAAAGTTGTGAGTGGAACCAAGTAATTCCTCGATGAATATCCAATCCCCTTGAATAACAGTAATATCATGCTTCAATAAAAATCCAACAAATCTATTGAGTGAAAGAAGAACTTTGACTTGTTGATCAGGGAATAGAGTCATGGATCGAATAAAACAGATGACCAAATTAATTGAAAAATTATAGCATTTGTTTAGCTAAATAAGCCACTGACTAAAATTACCACAATTAACCACTTTGAATTAAAATAATCGAAGGAATTTATTGATTAATAAAATGATAAAAATAAAAATCAGCAAATGGAAAACCATTACATAATGATCACCTTTCCTCACGTAAAACATTAAAAATCATCGTCGAAGAGTTGAGCGAAGCGATGGTAAGAGTTGCGTAGAATTCAGCATTAACAGAGTTGCATTGAAAAATCACCCCAGTAAATTTGCGACAATAAAACCGAACCATAAAAATGTAAAGATTAATAGCTAGCCATACAAAATTAAGCAATACGACGTGAGTGTTAACACCACCAAACATCGAACAGTGAGAAATACTTACCACTGATTTTTCTCGACCATTGTGACAAGATGACCTGACTTCCCCAGGAATGATGAGAGAGTTCCCAGAATATAGTTCCCCTGACACAAAAATTCCAATTAGAAACCACGATATAACTAGTGTTCCTTAAACAACAAAGTTTGACAATATTCAAGTATAATAAAATATCTCACTCACTTGAAAATTCATAACCATACGATCACGAAAATTCATATAATGACTACACTAAATTCAAACCGACCGGATAAACAAATCTATCCGCCTAAAATAAATATAATAGATTATAAATGGCATGGAAAATAAACAAACCGTTGATACATCCGGCGATTCGCCATAATAATTGAATCATAATTGACATTCAGTTCCTGTCGCCTAACTTTAACTCGTCGATTCACCCTATATGTATCATCGATAACCAAAGCGCTTCATTTTTCCATTTTAGCAATTTACCAGCCATGAATTCCGCAAATATTTTCGACGAGGAGCTAGAGTCCGAATACCCAAACATCACGGAAGATCTTTAGGGTAAATTCCAATTAATTACTATTATCATGACTTTAAGTATGCATTCGAGTTATAGGAGCAACCCCAAGAAGACAGACCCGGCAACACATTCTACGCAGACAACCCAAATCCAACCGCTCTCGCACTAAACATGACAAGTTGGACCCTTTACTTTAGATGATCGCTATAGGTCTACCTCGCTACGACTAATTGAGTTAAGAATTATTACGCGATGATTACACCTTAATTCCATTCAAAGTCGCCAACAACTTACAATTCTTGTTAGATGAATCTGTCAAATATCTACCAAAACCATGTTTATCAAAGAGGACCCATGAAACTTAGTTCTGGCCGAAACATAATAACTAAATAGAAAGTATTTTAATAAATGGTTCATTTTATTTTCGTTTTCTTTAAAATATTTTAGGTTGACGTCATAGAATTATTTATTCGTTTTTAATTATGCTTAGTAAATCAACTGGTATATATATAATTCTAATACTATTAATGACCCGGCATATACGAGGTAAACACAATCATAAATGAAATACAATATTATTTCGCCGAGTATCAAAGATTTTTTTGCTTAGCGCACCCTTACGACACGAGAATATCTGCATTACTAACTACCGTACTCACAAAATATCTCCAACATCCCATGAGTTTGTAACGCATGTAAGATCAAGCTAGTGAGTTTCTCTTTTACAAGACATGAGAGATTGTGTTTTGCAGCGAACCCTTAAATCACCGTCCCCATCAAAACCGTAGGAGAGATATTGAGTGAAAATGTATTTTCCATTCAGGACACACTGGAACCATGATTGATATGCCCACTCACACTGTGGAACAATGGAGGCAGGCCTGGAGTCGGATATACCGGGAGCGATATCCTGACGTGCCTGCAGACAACCAATCGGAGGAAATATCGCCGGAGGAATTCATGAAGCGATTCCGGAGGGCGGCGGACGAACCCAATCCGTCACGAGATATTCTAATGCAGGCCCAAGAACTCCTGGAAGGCCTGTTACAGCATCAGCGACAAGTCGAGGCTGATGTAGCATGGGCCACAGAATACCTGGCCAATGTCAAAGATGACCTGGCGGCCGGACGACTGGCTGACAACTACCCGCCTTCTCCGAGACCGATCCGAAACCTCAAGCGGCCGGTATTCGTGATCCCGGGATATTCTCCTGAAGAGGGGATCAAACGATTCTTCGCAGAGGAATAAACATTATTAAGTTGAACATTTGATCGTCGTTATAGTAACATTATGATCGATTTTAAACAAAATTTCTTCTGTCTCGTTTTCTTCATTATTATAACCCTCATTTTCTAAATATGTTTAAGTAACACTGCTCATATTTGTATTAGTCGTCATCAAATTCACCCTTACTATTTTAGATGGATCCCGTGAAGTCACTTCAAAACGAATTAAACCGAGCACGACAGACAAATAAGGATCTTCACGACCAACTTGTACAGATGGCCCGAGAAACGCAACAACTCAAGGCGACGTGGGTAAACCCCACGAGAGTTAAACCATTATATCAAAAACTAGCTGCGGCCCAGAAGGGGTGGGCCGAAGAAAGACAATTAGTGAAAAGCCTGAAGACTCAAATCAGGGGGCTAGAGGTAGCGTTGTCCGCCTGTCAAGAGGGAGCAGCGGTGACCTACCCTCTAGTTTTCGCCCCTGCTCAATTAGCATATCGTGAAGCGAATCCGACCCCATCCACAACGTCAATCACTGTCGAAACCCCTACTCCAATAACTCCCCCAACATCTAGTCGACGACCTGGTCGCAAGGAGCGAGCGAAGCGCCGAGCCGCTCGATTTTCTAATCAATGTATTTCATAGATAAATAAACCATTGTTTAGTTATATTGTAGTTCCGCATATCTCTCATTACATTTATGTCCTCGTAAGGTTTTAAAATAACATTGTGAAGGATTAAACAAAAACCACCACTTATTCTTGTTTTCTCAAACTAACGCCAGTAAAACAGCTAGATAGACGATGGAAATTTAAACGCAAGGGGGACCAAACAATTAAAAGCGAGCACAGGTCTTCTATCGACAGCTCGTGGACCCGAGGATTGTCCGAGCAACTATAGTACTAGCACATGGTACTCAATTTTTGCGGGAAATCCACCACTTGAACACATTACCAACGTTGCCTAGCAACGGGTGCCAAGTGGCAGTTAGCATATTTTTGTATGGCGTTACGGGGGCAACCACAGGATGATTTAAACAAATAACGAAACCCTGTAACCCACCACATCTAAAAAATCCAAATCCCAAACTGACTAAAGAATAGCTGAAAATAGAGATCTCATATGAAATATATTTGGAAGTCGACCCTATTATTAAAGTCACAAACTATGAAGATATTTATATAACGATTAGACCCCCCATCCAATAAAGTTCACAAAAACCAAATTATCGAGAAGTTAGGGAGGGGCTTGAATAGCTTAAACCAGATAAATTTACAAATCACAGTATTAATTTAGATATGCCTTAAAAAATTAGATTATAAGTAGGTAAGCCCGCCGGATGAACTACCCACCCGTAGCTTTAAGCTGTGCTATAAGATAACCTTAAGTATGAATACCCTGTGACCAACCTCAACCTTAGGACAACGTCTTAATTACCTTGATAAAATGTGAACTACTTTGATAAAAATGTGACTAATTTATGTATGTAATCAAATTGTAGATGTATCAGAACCTTTCGTGTTTGTGTCCCGCACATTACCGACCAGTGGAGGCAAGCCTGGCGCCAAATCGGACGAGCGAGAGGCGACGAGGAGCCCCGACCAAGAGGACCCCGACAGACTATCTGGCAGTTGCTGGGAATAAACGAGAGACCGTCGATGCCGAACGAACAAATAAGCGGTCAGAATCCGCCCCAGGAAATTCAGGATCATGCCCGTTGCCTCCTCACACGCCTCGAGGAACATCAACGGCAGGTCGATTTACAGGTGGTCAAGGCCAGACAATACCTGGCCAATATAGAAGACGACATCGCGGCCGGAAGGATCGCGGATCTCTATAACGACATGTCGCCGCCCAGCTCCAGACCTGTACGTAATACGAGGCGGCCCGTCTTCGTATACCCTGGCTACTCAGCTGAGGAAGGGGTGAAAAAATTCTTCGAAGAGCCCTGACCTTGCTGATCTATGGATTACAGACCTCCTAGTTTTGTTATAAACATTTTTATATAATAGATAATTGTTATTTGAGATTTGTTTAATTTTTTCTTGTTTGTTTCCTAATATAATTTCGTAACTTATGTTTAAATTAACTGTACGCTTGGAAATTTTAGATCTGTCAATAAAAAGTTTTAATGTTCATTATTCACAGAAATGGAACCCCTACAAATATTACGGACAGAACTGGCCCGTGTCCAACAAACCAATAAAACCCTTTATGACCAGATCATCCAGTTAACTCGTGAGATCCAGCAAACAAAAGCCACATGGGTGGATCCGAAGAAGATCAAATCAATGCATCAAAGGCTTACCGCAGCCCAAAAAGGATGGGCAGACGAAAAACAGACGAACCAAAGCCTCCGAACACAGATACGGGGGTTGGAGGTTGCCCTATCTGCCTGTAAGGAGGGGGCAGCCGTAACTTACCCCTTCGTCTTCGCCCCGGCTCAACTGTCCTATCGAGAGTCGGCGGCAACTCCAACAATCACAACAACAACAACAACGAACAGTTATCGGCCCGGACGAAAGGAGCGGGCGAAACGCCGAGCCGCTCGATTATTAAATAAAGCCTGACGAAATTATAAAATATGTTTATGGTGTAAATTAAATATGTATATTTTTGCAAATTATATCTTCTTTGTGAGTTAAAATGAGGTCTACGCATATTTAACGAGAATCTAAAATCCGCAACCAACGCACAAGAAAGCACCATTCGACATGTAGCCACCTGTGTAGGGTTTCAAACATCACTGTCAAATTCCCTCTTACATTACGATGAACTCCAACGAATAAAATCTACGCCATACAGGGGACCCAATAATTTAAAGGAGCATAAGTCTTCTAACGACAGCTCGTTGGACCCAGAGGTCGTTCGAGCAATTACAGCATTAGTAATAACGCTCACTTTTTGCGGACGATCTACCCACTCGAACACAGTTCCAACGTTGCTTAGCAACGGGTGCCGAGTGGTAGTAAGAAATATTTATATGGTGTTACCTGGGTAACCACCGAAAGATTAAAACAGACCACCATACCCAGTAACCCACCAGAATAAATGCAAACCAAACCCTAAAATCATGCCCTAAGAGAATTTAATCAAACCCAAAGTATAAAAAAACCGGACTACAATGAATTCTTGCGTAATAAAAATTATAATCAACCATAAATGTTGGGTACATAATCATGATCGCAGCTGACGAAATAAAAGGGAAATAAGATATAGTAAAAATTCTGGTTGTTTGAAAAGCAATTCCTACAAAAACTTTAAACAAATTAACTCGCCATAAATTCTTCCGCAGTTGCTGTCATCGGAAATAGAGAGCCGTTTATTCAATCCTTGTCAATTCTATTCCTAAGGATAGTATTGGTTCCCATAGATAGCTGGTGATCGTCAAGGCGAATTGTAAATGAAATTATCTGCCGCACTCGAGTAATAAATCCAACAAATCACGCATGAATCACTAGAGTAGGCTATAGGAACATAGAAATTGAACCCAGTGAAAATAAGAATTGATCATGAATATTAAATCCCCTGAAATGCAAAAGAAAATCATCTACCAAATCCATTAACAACTTACCATGGAATGCAACGATAAGTTTCGTAAATTTCCTAATGATATTTGACTTTGTCCTATGCATAAACTGACGGCGATCAATTTCCTTATACGAAATAGAAGTGATCAGAATGAGGCCGTTATTCGGCTGGAACGCCATACTCATAAAGCAATTTCTAGCGAGATATAACCTGCATTGAAACGAATAGAATTAAAACTAATACTTACCAAAGGAAGCCGTGATAATTGTCATTTGGAAAACGTGTCTAATGTAAACTCCACCAAATCTAATAAATGAATCAGATTAACTAGAAATAAAGTTAATGGCGGGAAAACAACTAAGTGTGTGTCTCGACCTTTTTCTAAAATATCAATCAATAAGAATCGTGGTGCGCAGACACACAATCACCTACTGGTGAGAGGGACATGTCAACAACAAGTAGGTGTAACGAGCCAAACCAACTATGGATACACACCTACGCGCGGTCGAGGAGGTGTGTACATATCACAGCCATGCATTCATCACTAGACACACCATCCATATAAGAAGTAAATCGACTGGGAATTGGTCATTTTTAATTCAATTAATGATGTCCCGAAAGCCAGAGCAGATTGCCAGAAAACGTCAGTTCCCCGAGGAACCCACCCTTGCAAGCACTAGCGGATCCGCAAAATTAGGTAAACCTTTAAACTTCTTTAAATTTGATTTTGATACATTTTCCGAGCCCTAGTGTAACTATGACCCGATCAGTGGACTATCCTGGACACCAACACGGACGAATTTAACCTGAGATATATCACAATTTATCACTAAACAATAAATATGCTGTCATATCGATCACTCTATATTGTTTTGTTTTGCCTATTTACTTTACCGCTAAATGAATCACCAATATAAAAAGAACCAATTGCAATTTCACCTACCGATTGATTATTAAACGACTAATCATGATTTAATAATGAGAACGTTAAAGTCGAAATACACACATCGTTGGTGGAGGTCAGGAGTCCTGTCAGACAGATCCTCGATGAGGTCGAGTATGTTGTTATTTGGATTTTTGAGGTTCGATATAAATTTTTGATTCCCGACTACAACGGAACCGAATAATTAAAGTAACCTACTAATACATTTAAAGTGTATTTTCTTTTGTTAAACCGTCAGTATGAGTGACGAGTGTTTATGGATTAGAAGTAATTATAATTATGCCGATTTTTGAGAAATAAATGAATTTTAATACCAATATTTATCAAACGTTGATTTTTGAAAAAATAAATTAATCTTATTACCAATATTTATCAACCAATGAAATATCCTTTAAAAATCTAATTATTTATTAATTATTGATAGTTACAAATGAATTGACTCTGATGAATGAACGAATTGGAGTACGAATACTTATATGAAATAAGGGAATCGTTTTTAATCCCAAATGGTTGATAATTATTGGTAGTTACAAATTGATTTTGAGCAACTGTAATTTGGGGTAAAGATATCCGCCAAAAATATAAATATCATTTTAACTCTAAGTTTATGATTCTATTAAGTGTTATAAGTAATTCTAACTTCGATAAGTAAATGATTTTGCCTAAATTATCGGTATAAAATTAAGAGTATCTTTCATAAGTTAAATGTTTATCAATCTAGTAGTAATTAGGAGTAAAGGAAACTTTGATAAATAAACCAAGGGTTTATCAATGTCGAAACAATGCTGAAAAAATTTACATTCAATAGCACCGGGCACAAATCCGGCCCAGATAATTTATTTTTGTATAAAAAACCATTAACTTCTATTTTAGTTAATAAAAAAAACAACATGAACCATGTCAACCGATCGGAAACCACCAGGTTGAACATTCTGGAATCCACTCTGGCACCAATGGATCCTATTTTCACAAACAGCTGCTGTGAATTACGTACCGTTGCTCTGAAAAAGGGGACTGATCCACATGATATTGAATTGTGTTACAGAATGTACACATTCCTCAATGGATCTGCTAAAATTTCTATAACAAGTGCAGTCAAATATTGGAGAACGATCAAATCCGCTGCAAAGATTGATCATGACTTCTCCCACCTAATGGATCAATTATTAAATCCCATTGAACCAAAAAACTTTCGATCAAAAACTCTATTTGCAATTGAAACCTTCTGGAAATTAATTAAGGATGTGGTATATCATGATGAATTATCTAATATTAAATATCTTAAATTTTTTACTAATAAAAATTATTTTAATATATATAAAAATCTCATTTATAAAAAATCAAAAAACCACTTAAATAACAATTCTTCACATGCACAGAATATAGAAAAACCACATGCACAGCCTTTATCTTATAAGAATGCGTTACTTAAAATCCTTGAAAATGAAAACTCCTTTAAACTACTAACTGAGAATACAGACACCTTCTTTAATATTCTTAGAATCTGCTTATTAAACATTAAACATATAATTAATAACGACTACTACTTTAAGAATTTCTTGACTGACTTTTTTTATATCTTTTATATTAAATTAAAAAAACTCTTAACACGTTGACGGACAATTGCGGCTATAGCCGTCAAAGCGAAGTTCACAATGTGGCATGACTGCTATAGCCGTCCAAAACGAAACGGTCGTTTTTAGACACTACGGCTATTTTCAGCGTTGTAAACAATGTTATAAACAGGGAATAAGGAAGGAAACATCATATTGCTGCAAGAATTGCATGTCAAAACCTGCACTGTGTCCTGCACCATGCTTTGAAACATGGCATACCGAAAATAATGTATAATAATTATAAAATTATAATAAATTTTTTTTGTCATTTATTTATTTTTGTTTGATTAAGAACTAACATTTCGTGTAAAACTCCCAAAAATACTTTGTTGCATACAAAAATTGCTTGTTTGAACCATTAAACCTGTCATTTACGTTTTTAAATTTTTTGCTGTTATAGCCGCCATCGTCCTATCACTTAGTGTATAGAGTCCGCTGGCGCCATGACGGTTATAGCCGCAACCTAATTAAAGGTACTAAATTAATCAAAATTAAGTTTATTTAAGCAGAAAGAGTAAAACTATACTTCTAACATTCTAAAAATCACAAAAACATATAGTGTCAATTTTCGAACTTCGCTTGTTCCTACTGTCCGTCAACGTGTTAAATAAAAAATCCCAAAAAACTAATACTGATTATGACTTTAAAACATCTCTAATTAAAATTACCAATTCAACAAATAAATACTTTATTAAAATTGAAAATTTATTTAAAAATATTAATAATGATTTAAATTTTAAAATTGATAATATTTTATATGATTTCCTATTTATTTTAAAACTTAAAATTAACACGCTAACTAAAAATTTGTTTTTATATCCAAAATTAAACAAAATTAACAAAAACAATGCCGAAAAAATTGGAAGCTACAAAGTCTTGGAGAAGAAAATATTACACGGATTTAGAGAGTATTTAATTGTAAAAGTTTTTATTTGTTCTTTCGTTTTGTTTTTAAAATATTATTTGCGGCCGACTCGCTGACCCCCTAAATATTGAATTTATGAAATTAATTAATACTTGTAATGAAAGTATTAAAAATACCTATAATAACTTATCTTATAAAGATACTATTCAAACTTCTTATAATGATAACTCTGATAAACATAATATTTATATTAAACCTATTGATGACTTCAGTAATTTTACAATTATAGACCAAATTGACTTTAAAAATATTACTTCTTACTATTATATTAATAATTACTATAATAACTTTAAACTAATTGATGAAATTGATTTTAAAAATGTCTATACTCAACCGATATCATCTTATACAGATCTTATTCTAATTGACGAAATTGATTTAATAAACTATCCTACACGTGACTTTGATCAAGATGATATTATCCTATCCGATTCCTCTGATGCTTCACAGCCCCCTTCGCAACTACTCTACCAACCTTCATCCTGTCCTAAAAATGAAACCATACAACAAGTTGACCTTGATCAATCTTCCTTCACTGATGATACTTCACTTCCAGCAATACTTTCAAAAACCCAGTCACAGCACCTCTTACCCTATAAACGACTCACCCTTAACCATTCAACAACACAACATAACAATATCTAGCTCACCTGAACCTACTTGCTGCTCTACACCACATAATCACTTAAATCTTAACACCTTCAATACACCCTCGACTTCTTTTGCTTCCTTGAAAAAACAACCCTTTGAACTACCTATAACACCAATAACCAAAAATTTCAAAACTGATCTTTATGAATTTTGCTCTTTAAACATTACGCAACTTGATGAGTCACTACCCATTAATCCTCCTAGAATTAAACCATCACCCTTAATCTCTGATGACGAAGAACCATCAAGTACTAAAACTCTTTCACAAAAAACCGGCCAAAAAACTCACTTATGCTCAAAACTCACAAATTTCTGACCTCTTCCGCACTCAAGAACCTCTATCTGATAACTTCTCTCCTGAATCACTAATTACTCTTAACACCTCTACTATCTCTAACTTAGCAACACCAAATGAACCTCATAACTTTATTTTACCAGCTCCTGTACACCAAATAACCTTCAAAATAATTACTACAGATATCCCAAAACCAACACCCCTTCCATCTTGTCTTAATCATCAAAACCAAGCAAGTATAACTCCATGTAAGATTTTGTATAAGATGAATCGAAGAGGAAAACTTATTTGTAGGGCAAAGCATCGTAACAAAACCTTATGCAAACCCATCTCTATATATGACCGATCTCTCATCTTTGAACATGCACAACATGTACATAATAAAACTATAACTAAAAATACCATTATTGACTGTGGTTTCTGTAAACCAAAAAGAGGACCAAACCAACATAGTATTGTCAAAATTAACTTTATTGATCTATATAAACACATTGAAGTAAATCACCATTCAGTAGAAATAGACAACTGTCGCAAAAATAATCAAATAATTAAAATTAACTCATCCAATGAAATAACATGTCACAACAATAATAAAGGTAAAAATATACGTTTATGCTATCACAAATTTCCATATAATACTCCAATAAAAGACATTATACTACATATGACTAAAAAACACAAAAAAAGACACTCTGATAAAAAGGCTGAAATCTACTGTTACTGTGGAGCCTGGATTAGCATTCTCAACATCGAATCACATATTAATGATACACACCCTTCTATACCAAACACTAATAGCACAAATTACATAGACGAAACAGATAATAACAAAGACTTTTTTGATAACATTTTAAACACTGATGAGACCATTCAACCTATAGAATTACCAAAAACACTTTTATTCACAAAAAACATTGACTCTGAATCACAATTATGGTCCCAGCACTCGATTAAGGCTTTCATCTTTACTCATGCTATGAAAAAATCTTCCATATTCGTCGACCCCATATCTTCAAACTCCTTCATCCAACACAACTTCATAACTTTCTTCTCCACCTTCCCCTTCCATAAATTTTCTGAATGGAATGAGATCATTATGCCTATGTGCAAACCTAATGGATCATGGTTCCTTTTCTTTCTTGATAAAAAACGTAAATTAGCTACTCTTATTGACCCTCTATCTGAGAACAGCCTTCTCCAACACTATAACCTTGCTCGCGATATTTTGAACACAATCCTTAACCTTCAAAATATCGTCCTTGAAACTGATATTGACCTAAGCTCCCTTGAATATCCTCGCTGTTCCAGAAATGATGACTCTCCCTTTTTTATCTGTCACTTCTTAAAATGCCTTAATTCGAGTGTACCCATTTCTATCCCGGACATACCTAATATGACCAGCAGTATAAAATCAATAATCATTAATTATATTAGAAATGGTTTCTTAGAAACTGATATCCGAAAGTATAAAAATTATATAGACAGTCTTATTTTCCAAATGGACAATACTGATGATACAGTTAATTGTTCACTTATTGAGATCCTTAAAATTAACAATAACTTAAATCCTCTTAAATACAAAATTAAAACTAAAAGTGATATAATATATAAAAGTAAAAAGAGTGAACATGAGTTAGAATGTTCTAAGAGATATAAATTTAATTATAAACCTAATGAACAACTATCAAAAATTTTAAACTGTAATGATATAATAACTATTAAACCTTGTATGAATAAATTTATTAATTTTTTTGCAAACAATACCTCTCCTGTCTCTGAATTTAAAACAATACAACTTTATAACTCTCCTGAAAATGACACAAACACTCCTACTTGCCCTGAGGATATCAAATTAATCTTAAAAAAACTTAAAAACACTGCCCCTGGTCTTGATAAAATATCCTTCTCCTGGCGACCTCTTGCTATAATGAACACCTCCTATAGAATTTTTGCAACCCTTCTTAATGATAGGATACTTAATTGGATATCCTCAGGCAATCTTCTCTATAAAAACCAAAAAGCAATAGGAGCCTCTGATGGATGTGCTGAACATCAAACTACAATAAATCTTATAAGAGACTATAGTATACGAAATAATAAACAACTACATATTATATGGCTAGACATTGCAGATGCCTTTGGCTCGATCCCCCATGACCTCATCTGGCACACCTTGACTGAAATGGGACTTTCTAAAAACACCATAAGTCTCCTTAAAGATATGTACACCGGGATCAACACTTTCTTTGACTGTGAGGGTGAGACATCAGACCGTATACCACTAACTAAGGGAGTCAAGCAAGGCTGCCCTCTCTCTATGACTCTTTTCTGCATCACTATTGACTTTATAATCAAAACTGTCCTTGAGAAACACCCCTTCTTCTTTAATGGACACAACATTAGCATCCTTGCATATGCTGATGATTTAGTTCTTATTGCTGACTCACACACATCTATCCTTGACATATTACATACCACTGTTGAATGTGCAACCTATATGAATCTAAAGTTCAAACCTTCCAAATCTGGCTACATGGACACGTCTAATGCAAATAGACAAACCTCTTTATATAACGAAACCATACCTACTGTCAACAATGACAATCTTTACAGATATCTTGGTGTAGACTTTTCTTTCAGCAAAAAACACAACATAGATTCACGACTAAATATTTGTACGCATGACACAAAACTGATCTTTGATTCATACCTTCACCCATCTCAAAAAATTTATTCATACAAAACTTTTATCCATTCAAGACTCATCTTCACTCTTCGTAATTGTAATATTAATCATATGGTATTAGATTGCCATAGTAAACTAAAAACTAAAGGTCGTGAAAGTCAACTAGGCTTTGACCAAAAAATTAAAAATATTATTAAACCAATGATTGGTGATTTTTTCCATCAAATAAATGATAATTTTATATATGCTGATTGTAAGCTCGTAGAACTCGGTTTCACTTCCTCTATCGACGAATATATAATTCAAAGTGTAGTACACACTCTTTATATGATTAGCTCTAAGGATGAACTTTTTTCAAATATGTATATAAGTGAACTCAAGGATGCTAGGGGGAATGGTGACATACTTAGATCACTATCCTGGTTAAATGGGGAAATTAAAATTACACCCCGATATGACAGCAGTTTTAGGAAATTTAGAAAATCTAAAAGATAAATTCAACATTAATGTTAAACTAAAATACATTGATGCCATTATTAACTTAGAAATTAATTATAAAAAGCGAACCAAATACTTTAATATTAACAACCTTAATGAAACCTCCTCTGAGCTGCACTACCTTATAAAATATGAATATGCCTGTAGATGGTATATGATGCCTTGCCAAGGATACATTGCTGCATTTATCGGTGAAAGTAGCACAGCTGCCTACCTTATTCAATCAGAAATACTAACTGACTCACAATACTACTTCCTAATAAAAGCAAGAAATAACATTCTAACACTAAATTATACACCACACAAACTGAAACAAAACAAAGCAATAACTACATGCAGACACTGCAAAAAACACCCTGAAACTCAAGCACACGTATTCAATCACTGTACATCAAAACCGCATGCAAAACGCAATAAACACAAAAGAGTACTTGAAACAATTGTTAACTTCCTTCTTGAAAAACACTTTGACGTTGATGTTGAGAAAACACCCATAGGAATTAACACAATCTTAGTTTCTGACCTTTTAATAACATCTAAAAGAAACAAATTAATACATGTTGTTGACCTTAAGGTTCCTTATGACTCTAGAATAAACTTTGACAATGCTAGAGCTGATAATTACAAAAAATATAAAAACCTTGCCATTGATATTAAGCATGTACATAAGCGTAACACAACTGTAACTGCCCTAGTAGTAGGCACTCTTGGATCTTGGGATCGCTTTAATATACCTCATCTTAAAAAAATAGGATTGACTAAAAATGAAATTAAAACATTGTCTGAAAAAGCTTGTGCTGCTGCTGTTAAAGCAAGCTATGACATATACAGAGAACACACTTCTAAAGACTAAATACTTTGAATATAATTTGCACTCTCTACTATTAACTCAGCTGTGTACCTTGGCCTTATTAACTATATATAATAATTACCTTTATTTATAACTAACACCCATATAATTTAAATATTAATTATATAATAATAACATCCATTACTTATAATAACTAGCACCCATATAATTTTAATCTTAATTATATATATAATAACTTTCATTATTTATAAATAACATTAATCTAATCTAAACTCTTTATATATATACTTATAATATACAATATCTATAATAACCTCCATTTACCTAATTAAGATATAATATTCAATATACCTATACAAAACTAAATTTACCTAGTGTAATCCTATTATACCATACATGCAATGCTTTTATTACAGGAAAATATATATGAAGATTTATCTATGCTGCCAATACTACAAGCAAAGAATCGATAAATAATAATAATACAGAATAACTACTAATAGAGAAGACAGATTAATGAAGACAAATTTATTATTTAATAACATTGAAATTCCAATGAAGTGCTTACCGGACTGAATGATGAAACGCTTGCTTTAATATGCCAAACCAATGCTGATGAAACTCCTGATGATGTACAAACTGCTGGACTACATTCCAATCTACAAGAATTCATGATGATATACCGACAACTGTAGCACCCAAACCGAACGCCGAACATGACCCTCAGAGTCGTACTAAGGGCTGGAAATGCTTTTTCCGCCTTAAAGTGTAATAGCGTGAATAAACTAAAAATTCTCAAAGGACAGAGTAATCGAACTCGCCTTAGGCCCAGAAGGGGCCACCGGATTTTAATTAATAAAAATTTGATTTTTTTTTTAATTATAATTATGTCGATTTTTGAGAAATAAATGAATTTTAATACCAATATTTATCAAACGTTGATTTTTGAAAAAATAAATTAATCTTATTACCAATATTTATCAACCAATGAAATATCCTTTAAAAATCTAATTATTTATTAATTATTGATAATTACAAATGAATTGACTCTGATGAATGAACGAATTGGAGTACGAATACTTATATGAAATAAGGGAATCGCTTTTAATCCCAAATGGTTGATAATTATTGGTAGTTACAAATTGATTTTGAGCAACTGTAATTTGGGGTAAAGATATCCGCCAAAAATATAAATATCATTTTAACTCTAAGTTTATGATTCTATTAAGTGTTATAAGTAATTCTAACTTCGATAAGTAAATGATTTTGCCTAAATTATCGGTATAAAATTAAGAGTATCTTTCATAAGTTAAATGTTTATCAATCTAGTAGTAATTAGGAGTAAAGGAAACTTTGATAAATAAACCAAGGGTTTATCAATGTAGTAGTAGTTACAGCTAAAGTAAACTTGGATGAATAAATGATTTTAACTAAAAGTATTTAGATAAAAGTAGTTTTTCGATGTTATTAACTAATAGTAGATATAAATAAATTAAGTATTGACCACTGAATAATTTTGAATAAGGTGTACCGTATCTGTTTAAACTCGAATGATTAATGATTGATTAGTTTTTATAAATAAATTGAGTCGAGACAGATAGAAGATTGTGATTATGCCCATCTAAACGTAAGCGATGTCGAAGATGATAAATGGATTTTCAATAACTAGCTAATTATAAATTGAAAAACAGATCACGGGAGGAGGGAACCTCCAGGGGGTTACCCAGAATCAATGTTGTTGATAGATCCGGACCGCTACCAACGAACGATGTGTATTTTTGGAAATCTCTACCTAAATAGGCCCATGAACGTTGATCCCTGACGCAGAACGCCGCATAAGTCACATTACGCCGCCCCGATCCGAAATCCGTCCATCTAAATATACAACCCAGTCGATAGTAATTTGTGAATAATAATTTATTGTTCTAGAAGACTCGTAGATCGACGCATCCCGAGTAATAGCCCGGTTCCCCGCTCACTCGGCTGCCAGATGCAGGCAGGCTATGTAGGACGCGGGATTTTCGATATTCCCTGTCCGTGAAACCCGAGATGGCACACAAGGAGACTCCGACGAGGTGGATCTCCCGTATGTAGCAATCAAAAGAGAACCCTGAAGAAATCCGTCGAGGGAGATGCGAGGGCAGGTCGAGTATCTACTGGCGTGCCTCGAACGACATCAAGCCGAGACGAATCGGCAAGTAGAACAGGCGAGACGATATCTGCAACGGGTCAACGACTATATTGCGGCTGGTAGGATACCCAGTACCGACGGGTATGCCCCGCCATATAATGTTTCCTACGAACTGGATGACCCCAGGCTCCAGGAGCGAATGCCCGAAATGCACGTCATATCCTGCCTAAGGAGATGAGAGAGGAAGATAGGGAGACCGTAATTTACGCGAGCATTCTTAAGCAAGAGAACGGTACCTCAAGAGGAGGAGATAGAGCATTACGAACATCTTAAATATGCATGAATTTTAAATGGAATGTTTTAAATAAAGGAGTTTCGTTTTCACGTTTCGGTCACTTCACTAAATGTTTTCCACGATTTATTACTACTTTACCTGACCAGTTTTCCGGAGATTAAGTAACAAATACTTGTCCGAAGCCCTTTTGATAAATGTTATGAAATCTTATTTTACTTCAGAAATGAAATTTCGTCAATCACCCATTCTACAAAGGAGTTAGACAAGGCCCAGGCAGTTAACAGAGATTTACAACAACAGCTCCTACAACTCACCCGAGAGATCCAGCAGATCAAGGGAACCTGGATCGAGCCGAAAAAGGCAAAGGCGGTCTACCAAAGAATGGAGGCAGCGCAAAAAGGGTGGGCCAGCGAACGTCAACTGACACAAAATTTGAAGACTCAAATCAAAGGGCTAGAAACAGCACTGTCGGCGAGTCAAGAAAGGGCAGCGGTAACTTATCCGTTGGTCTTCGCCCCGGCACAGCTGGCTTATCGTGACCAGATGTCTCCAGCAACACCCAAGGACAAACCCAACAGGCACCGGCCAGGAAAAGCTGAGCGCGCAAAACTTCGGCGGCTCAAAGTGGCAAATGGGATCTAATCTGTGAACATACCGTGTCATTTAATAAATGTTATATTAAATAGTTCGTAGAGTTATCCGACCCAAATAAATCGACAGTTCTGAAGTGTAAATCTGTGACAATCACAATAACGGAAACACTTTTAGCAGGGGGCCCAATAAATTTAAATCGAACACTAAAAAAATGGAGGCAGTAAAAAAGAAATGAAAGAGATGACTGAGAAAATAAAAAACATTATAGAATGAATTAAAAAAACAAATGAAAAGATGGAGAAATTCAAGGATTTGATTCAAAAGAAAACTGAAGAAAATACGATAAAGCGTAAGAATTTTAAATTTCCCATCAAATACCGAGAAGGAAAATCATTAGTGCATGAATCATTTTCTTTTTTAATTGAAAAAGAAGTTGCTTATTTCACCGAAACAAAGTGTATAAATATTATTTTAACAGTCCAGCGTCCTTTATCGCAGTAATATATAAGGGTAATATATCGTTTGATGGGGTTTTGGGATCGAGTGATGAAATTACCGCTTCTTTTTGCGTTTCATAGTAAAAAGGCTACAATCTGTGTTTATCCGAATATGGAAATGCAAACCAAAAGAGGATTTATAGACTCGTTTGAAATGTCTTGAACCGGGGTTATTTATACTTTTGTTATTAATAAATCTAATGTTGATAAAGAAAAGGCAGAAAGAATTTTTGGTGTGATTTATAAATATTTGGAAACGATTTATTCAAAAAATCTGAAGTTTTTGGATGTTTTGAAAAATGAAAAACCTTTTGTTTCAACTCGTATATGTAAATATGCTGATTTCAAATCAATAACAACAACATCCTAACCCCATCTACGCAATTTTTTTTGGCAAGCATTCACTTGCGCATTGTGACTTCAGACATATTCGTTTATTTTTTGATAATCCAAAACCGCCATCAAATGAATTCCCACTTTAGTCTCTCTGCTATAAGTCTGCAACAATCCGTTCTTAATCCAACTTCCTATAGCCTTGTTAAATTAGTTTTCGGCTTCGTGTGGAACTTTGTACTGAGATATCGAAAGTTTCAGTGCTTCTGGAGTGTTCTTTCTCAACTCCACCTTGATTCCACCAACAAATACACTACTTAGAATATATGTCGCACTTATTCCTAGCAGAATTTCACATCCAGGAACGACCTTCAAGCGTAACTAAAACATTTAATTAATTTCTTTACCCATGACGTTCTTCCATCATTATTTGAGAGCATCCAGTATCCAAAAAACACGCTTACTCATTCTATCTACTTGAATGAGTATTATTGGCGCGCGAACATTCCTTTGGCCAAACCCGGTGGCGCTGACGGATCAACCATATCGTTTCCCAAAATGACTTTACAATTTCTTGCATAATGGTCAGGATTACTACAGTTATGAAATTTTAATTGTGGACATTGAGACCTGATATGGCCATCTTTGCCACAATTGTAACATTTGATGTGACTCCAAAAAGTGGCACAAGCATATTTAGTGAATTCAAATTCATAAGACACCTGGTTCTGTTCTAGGGAGTTCCATCAGTGTTCTGAGATTTCCCAAGCGCACGTCCAGATTTTCGTTAGATTCCCACTGTATTTTCTCTAATTCAGCTACTACCATTCAAGGCGATTTACTAAATTTTTTCCCAAAATTGAAAGACATTTGTTAAAGACATTTTCTCTCAAATTCTCTTCTAGTATTGAATATGCAATTAAATTTTTGCTCATTACTGTTGTTTTAAATTATTTTCCCATTATTATTATTATTATTATTATTGTATAATTCAAAGATCAATCTGTTTAGGTCATCATATTGTTAATATCATAAGCTAATATAATGTTGAATGGTTTATTATGAAGATCACAACAAATTGAAAGAAAAATTCAAATATGAGAGTCCAAGTTTCCTCGAAAATATTGCTATAGCATCGTCTCAAGGTTGATGGATTCTAGTATTGTCGTAGAGACCTTCTGAAATTCCTTTAAATTATACATTACAGTTATCATTACAGTTAAAAATTTTCTTTTGTTTAATGATTTATAAAAATCTAAGTTAACCAGTATAACCCAAAATTTTTAAAATAAATGTTATTTTTTCAGTGGATCAACATTGGGCACAACCAGAGCGATTTAGGAGAAATATCGCCAAATATCATGAAGAGGCGATCACTGAAAACCACGACCAGAAACCATAGTGCTCCGATGCCGACTTAGGGAACAAACTTAGATGTGTCCAGAAAAAGTAAAGTGCATTCAACCAACAGCAGACAAGCTCCGGTTAAGAGGAGATCAAAACAGACAGTTACTATACCAAGCGAACGTAACGTTACGGAAAAAAGACGCTGAGATAACGCTACTGCGAGTAAGAGAAAAGATCTAATAAGGGATCGTGCAGCGGGAAAGAAGATCTGAGACGAGTAAGAACACATGATTGTGAAAAATGATGTGAAAAGAAAATGATGAAGCAATCGCAACATCCAACGTCACGGAAGTTATCTCGAAAATTGCCAGCACGAGCGTAAACGCAGGAATATGTTGAGAGCCACACGCTTGTTAGGACGTATCCGGAAAACCGTTGGACTTTGATCCACTGGCTTAACAACTGAATAATTTAACATTGATTTTGATTTTAATATTGGCTTCAGTTTAATTTGACTATTTCATTTAATAGTATTATTATTGATTTGATTTATTTTTACTAGAATTATAACTTAATAGTTTAATTAGTTGTAAAAATTGTAAAATAGGGAAATAGAGCACAAAAACTTCCACGGTAGCTTGTGAACCAACAATTCATCAGGTTATTAATAGTCATAGAAACCTGACTCGCCTTTTACTGACGACCACCCATTTGAGCACAGTTCCAACGTTACTTGTGGTGGGTGCTTTGTAGGTGGTTAAACTTTTCTTATGCGCGTACCTGACAGGAATGCCTTTGAACGTGATCGCATAATCATTTTTTCTCATTTCCTCAGTTCCCAGCATAATAACTTATTGATGAAAACAACGAAAACCATTTACCCACTATTCCAGATATGAATCAGCAACTTAAGTCTATTATTCACTAATCTCTGATTCTAATCAAAGAATATAGGATACATTACGTGATGTCCAGTGCAATTCCCAATAGTAAGCGCTCAGATTTCTTTTCGCGCCAGGTAAGTGTACAATAGTGTCAAGTTAATACCGTTATACACTCATCCTGATGCACTAGACATCAAATAAGTTTGCAAAGTTTGGCTTTAAGGCAAGAAAAAAGACGAATCTTTATCTTGAAACCTCCTTTCACTTGAAACCTAGGTATATACAATCTTACCTCAGCGAACTACAAGTTCAACACAGAAAACTGAGAAAACAAAAAATAAATTTCATATAATTGGAAAATCTAATGAAACTTATATTAGCATTGATTATGAATGTTTTAGATTTATAGACTCATTAAGATTTTTTGGAATTAGTCTAGAACAAGTATCCAAATCATTATCATCAGATGATTTTAAAATAACAAATGGATTTTCAGAAGATCCAATATGTAAACAAAAAGGAATTTATCCTTATGATTATATTGATTCTTTTTAAAAATTCGAAGAAACAGAACTTCCTCCAATTGAAAAGTTTTATTCGATTTAAAATCAAAGTAATATTAAATTGGAGGAATATCAACGCGCTCAAACAATGTGGTAAAAATTTAATTGTAAGAATCTTGGGGATTATACTGATCTATATCTAAAACCAGATGTATATATTCTAGCAGATTGTTTTGAGAAATTGCGAGAAATATCTTTATTGGAACCACCCAATTTCGTATCATTACCATAAATGACCTGGGATATTTAATTATTTCAAACTAAGCAGGAACTAGAACTGCTGACAGATCTAGACATGTTTATCCTAATAAAGAAAAACATACGAGGTGGGATTTCTTCAAATATGGGTTCAAGGAAAATCAAAACCAATAATATTCAATAATGTTATCAAAAATGATTAGAAAATGATATGTTTGAAATTACAAATGAAGAAGTTTTTAAACATGTTATAGAAGCAATAAATAAACCAGTAGAAATAAAGTATTTTGATGCAACAGCATTATATTCAGGTATAATGACTCAACATCTACCTGTTGGAGGTTTCAAGTGACGAACACAATCTGAATCATTGATGGAGAAAATCTTAACAATCCCAAAGGATTCAGATGTAGGATATTTTGTTGAAGTAGATTTAGAGTATCCTGAGGAAATCCATGATAAGACCCTACATTTACCATTCGTCGAACAGAAGAGAATAGTGAAGTATGAAGAATTATCTCAAAAAAAGCCAAAAACCCACAACAAGATGATTCTTCAGAAAAACTAATATGTGATCAATATAATAAAAATTTCTATCTTGTACATTATAGAATGCTACGGTTCTATATTAGACATGGTATAAAAATTAAAAAGGTTCATAATATAATTTCATTCAAACAGAAACCTTGGATGGAACCTTATATTAATGGAAATATTCAAAATAGAGCCCTTGCTAAACAGAACAAACAGGCATTCTTAGATACAATATTCAAATTATTGAATAATGCAGTATTTTGGAAAGACTATGGAAAATCAAGATAAATATAGGAATATCAAGTTATTCACAAACTTCGATATGGATGATTACTTGAAAACAGTTTCAAGACCAACATTCAAAGGTGAACAAGTTTTCTCTCCCAACTTAACTGCAGTAGAAATTTGGAATTATGAGCAAATATATAATAATCCTATTTACTTAGGATTTAGTGTTTTGGAAATATCAAAGCTTCAAATCTAATAATAATAATAATGATAATAATAATAATAATAATAATAATAATAATAAAAATAATAATAATAATAATAATAATAATAATAATAATAATAATAATAATCATAATAATAAAATTAATAATAATAATAATAATAATAATAATAATAATAATAATAATAATAATAATAATAATAATAATAATGATAACAATAATAATAATAATAATAATAATAATAATAATAATAATAATAATAATAATAATAATAATAATAATAATAATAATAATAATAATAATAATAATAATAATAATAATAATAATAATAATAATAATAATAATAATAATAATAATAATAATAATAATAATAATAATAATAATAATAATAATAATGTCCATATGGTTATTATTTAATAAATCATTTTTCTTCCTATAAAATGAAGGAGATTGAGGAAATAAAAAATTTAATAACCGACAATATAATAAAAATCTTATTAGTTTTTATATCAATATCAATAGTATTTTATATTATATTTTATTTCGAAATATACGTGTATATATCCCAAATATTCAAAGTATTAAATAAAATGTTATTGACGCGGTAGAATTTAGGGGATATAAAAAAGACTAAAAACCAAAATCATCATTATATATAGAGCCCAAAATAAAGAAAATTAATAATCATTTCATAATTTATGACTCAACGGAAAGTGGAAAGACAACTTTCATTAAGAATTATGTTAAACATAATTATAAACCCAGTAATGCTTATATATTCTGCAAAGATATATAAGAATGGACAAATTATATTAATATCCATGATGAACAATATTTAAATCTTCTTGGAAACTTGACTGATTTCCAAGGAACACAAGAATCCCGTACCTTAACTATACTTGACGATATGGGAAATTTAATTAATCAAAAAACCATATCGGAAATATTCACAAAAGCTCGACATCTTTATATTCAAATAATATTTTTAGGGCATAAGGTTAAAGATGTTGATAATAAAATCCGAGAAAACGTCAAGATTATTTTTACCACAACAATGAATAATCCTGGATTCTTAAAAGACCTCAATGATTCCTACGAAATAAAACTTTATCTAAATATACATCAATAGAGTATCGAGTCATCGAGATCAATTTAATAAAACAATCTTATATATTTTATGATTGCGAATAAAAATCGTATTTAATTCCCTCGAGAATAATACTTTTATTCCTGATAATTTTAATATTAAAAAATATTTGAATACCACTTCTTTCTCAAATCTTGAAAAACAAGAAATCATTATTCTTAGAGAAAGAAAGTGGTGATTCAATAAATATCACCAACGAGCTTTTTATGTTTTATTTAAACTATTATTTAATAAATGTTTTGAAATTAAAACCTAATTTTTTAAAACTTAAAAGAATGGTTAGTGATTCCAACCAAAACATAACCATTCCTGAATTCATTGAAGATGTTCACGGAAATATAAACCCTTTTATAAGAACATATAAAAATTTAATTAATTAAAATGGAGTGTCAACAAGAAAAAAATTTGTGAATTTTATGGTTATAATGTTGGTCAAAAAACAAATTACCTGAGACATTTAAGATAATTTCATAAGATTAATAACATTAAAATTAATAATAATATTCAACCAATAATTAAAAAAGATCGAAAATGTAATAAATGTACAATAATAAAAGAATTAAAGGATTTCTATTATTCTAAATATACATGTAGAGCCTGTTTATTATCAAGAATCAAATGCAATGAATGTGGGAAAATCATTTCCAAAACTAATTTAATTCATCATGAATTAGTTCATAATAATCAAACTAGAAATAAAAAAAATAATAATAATAATAAAAAAAATATAAATTTAAATTCAACCTTATTATGAGAAAAAACCAAGTTCAAGTTCATTCAGAAATTTTTCAAACGATAAGTATGATTCTGAAAAAGCCTACTATTCACCTAAGACTTATTATTCTGATTAATTTATTGATTAATTCCTCCTTGATTTGTTTTACATTTTGTTTATTATTATTATTATTATTAAATAATTTTATTTTATTAATAGTGTTGGTCCAGAACACAAACGGCCTTGAGAATTGTTTAAATGAATCGGTAATACACACGCAAATACAACATGCAGATTTAAAATCAGACCCATGAAACATCAACTAACCCTGCTAAAAAATGAGAAAGAAAACAATTAAATATAAAATCAGGAAACACAAAAATAAATTAAAATAATAACAAGTGCAACAAGATCCGCACAAAATAAACATAAAAATAACACGACAAAAATGCAAAAATCCATGAAAATGGAATAAAAAGCAAATAATTTGAATTGGAACCAATTCAATTAAAAAATTAAAAAGAAAATTGTCAAATTAAATTACAAAAATAATAAAATTAAGAATAGAATATACTAGAAAAATCAAGGTCAAATTTTGTTTTACTAAATCAAATTTAACACGAAGGTTAGGGTCGTACAATAGGTATATATACCGATTCATTTTCACATAATTTTAACCAGCTTTTCAAAACTCGAAACTACTGAACCAGTTTTAACCAGTTTAAAAATCGGTTTTACTCTGTATAATCAGTTTGAAAATTTGAATCAATTGCCAGTGAGAAACTAAACTATCGATGTGAGTTGAGGAATGCTCGAAAACTTTCTCCACGTCGCGTCCTTGCAACCTCGTAAGAGCTCTGCTTGGGCGTCGGCGTGGGGAAAGCCTTGATATGATGTGCTATGCTAATTATGACTAATTTCGTCAATAAATATTATGAAAACAACGAATTTTTCGTCGAAATCTTTCCGGCCCACAGCCACTCCCGCACCGCAAGAAAATAAAATCAACATACAACTCAGGCTATGTAGGTGCAGTTTATCTGCCAATAACCTGTGCCTGTGAAGGTTTCGGCGTGAATAACGCAGGGCAAAAACGTCAATAATTGTCCGTTATAGGGGAAATTGGGAGGTAGACTTTTGGCTGCTTCTCCACCACTCATTTTTCCATAATTTCGACCAAAAAATCATTAAACACAACGGCTAAAAATCATAAACATTGAGTAGATCAGTGAGTACTCTTAAAATCATAATGTTAACATAACTATCCTAAGGTCAACTCAGAGGGAAGGAAGTGGGGAACGAATTCGGAAATAAATTTTATGTCGAAAATGATCTAACTCAATCTTAAACAAAATCAATCACGTAAAAATTTACTAATTAGTATAACTAAAAATATTAGACAAGGACGGTGGCGGAGAACCAACGATATCGATACTCAGTATAGATTAATATAATCGCCTAATAATAACATAAAAAAAAATCTAACGAGGAAAATTAATAGGAGTAAATGAATTATCCCATGAACCTTTTAATAAGAAATTGTGTTATCAGTTTACTTGAGGTTATTTTTTCGCTATAGCTATTTCACGCTTTGATTAAATCAATCTGTTCGTAATTTATAAAATCATCCAAAGACACAGATATATTATTATTCAAAATATTTTCTCCGAGTGTGACCCAACCACCATTCAGAATAGCAAGATATAATGAGATAGCCTCGCCCGTAAAATCCGCGACAGACAAATTAAATAAAAATTTTATTAATAACTTTTAACATCTCATTTGGACATATTACGAGACTATGAACCTGAACATAACATACATCATTCAGTAAGAGATCGAATTAATTCGGAGGTAGACAAATTAGGGGATAGAATGTGATTATGAATAGTCGAAAAGCATACTATCAACTTTGTAGACGATTGCCAATTGAGAGTTCTCGTTAATTAATCATGATAATAATCAAAGAAAACAATAAAATGGAGATGTAGGCGCATTCAATTCACAATAGCAACATCCGGCATTAATTACAATCCCATAATGAGTAACGTCTAAATAAGTAGGAAGAAAACAAATTGGAGTCTTTGTGAGGTGGTTGAGGCTTGCAAACTTATCAGGATTACAAATCAATTCTCTATTTCATGAATAAGATGTATTAATTTAACAAAATGATATAAAATCTAACTTAAATTTTCGGCCGTAAGATACAATTCCGAAAAACGATCGTGGAGAACTGGTAGATTTGTTAAATAAATGAAAGACAGAAAAATCAAATCAATACTGTCACGAACAAATGTAGACGTGGTGAGACACTATTAATTCCATTCAGATCAGCGAGAAGGGCAGGAAATGTCCACGTGGGGAAAAAACATCTGGTATAAATCGATTACCAATTTTGAAAACGAGGTAAGAAAATTGGTAAAATTAACACATGCACCGGAATGTTACTGAGAGAATTATACGACACATGCACACAGGCAGAGGCAAGACATATAGTATAAATAGGTAAACCAACGACGACAAGTCAGAAAGTTAATAATTGAAAGCCAACAACCAAAACGATCCACGAGTCAGAAGTCGCCCCTCGCATCATTCGGATACGGACGAGATTACAATGGAACGAAGGACTGACGCTCAAGAAAGTAGGGAATTTCATTTAGTTATTTTAATTTTTTTAATTTTTTTTAAGTATATGCCATTAATAGAGTCAAGTCGAGACGAGAAACAACCCGTGCTGATAAAAAGTGTCATGAAAATCTACGAAGACCTGATCGTATCAATGAATTGTACTAAATAAATGCTAGATTTCAATTTTTCCGAATCCTGTTATGATGAACTCGCATACATAATTAGAATAAAAGACCCACTAAATGATTTGCTAATCGCTAGTCACAATATTATCCGGTGAACAACATCCAGAAACTTTATTATGATTAAATTACAATCGGCCAAATACCAACTCGCGATGCCGACGAAATAGTGCCACGTCCGTGTAATATGTTGGATGCCCAAAATGATTATCCGGTTAAGGACCAGTTATTTTGATTATTTGCCAAATTCACAACACACCGAGTGCCACTGAGGTGTACTGATGCTCACCTAAAACGTCAATGAAACTTTTTTCAGACTATTATACCCCGTCGAAATACTACTTAAGTCATGAAAATTTCACCGATGAGACTGTAAGAACTAACCCCCATGGCCCATAGCACAAGTCGTCGCGATAAATGACCGTAACAAAATACACGATTCATGAATCCTAAACTGTTTCAGATTTAGGAACTAACTTAGACTACCCTGTCACGAACCTCCATTATGTCATCAACTTTGTAAGTGTCTTAGATTTAAGCCATTTTGTACGCACATTAATTTGCTATGCTTGATACTCAGAATTGTTAGATTATCATAAAGTTAATGTTATTCGTTCTAATAGATTCATGGATGAACGAATCTCGGATCACGATGAGATTCCCATCCCACTCCGTCGCTAGATGCAGACAGGCGATGTGGAATGCGGGGTATTCGATTTCCCCAGTGAAAGAGTCAAGATTCGGGAGACAAGGAGGAGCCAAAGATGTCGAGTTACCGAATGTGGCAATAAAACGTGAGCCAGGACGGAATCCGGCTCGCGAACTCCGAGGTCAGGCGGAAAACATCTTGACCCGGCTCGAGGCTCATCAAAGGCGGACCAACAAAGAAGTAGAACGAGCTCGCCACCATCTGGAACAGATCAATGAAGACATCGCGACTGGTCTGATTCCGAGTACAGATGGGTATGCCCCTTCTTATGGCATCTCACTCGAACTCAATGACCCCAGGATAAACCAGCCAACACAGGCCATGACCGTGTCGATGCCAAAGAAAATCCCCCACAGAGGAATGAGAGCAGAAGGTGAAGATCGGAGGCCGGAGTGGGATCACTCCTATACTCGCAAGGCATCGAGACAAAATCCAAGGAGCCGATATTCAAACTCACGTTACAATTGATAGTTCTAGTTTTATTGTTTTCTCATATTTATAAATATCATAAAATCATTCCCCAATATAAGGAAACCATTTCACGACTTTCGATTAGACATAATGCATCTTAAACTTATCGTACTTATAATAATATTTATCGTACATTAGACAAAATGAGACATTGATGACCTATTTTTTCTTTCCACAGAGACGGACACCGGTACAATTCTGGACAAAAACGCTCGTAAGGAGAATACGGATCTCCATAGACAGTTATTGCAGTTAACCAGGGAGATCCATCAGATAAAGTCAACATGGATAGAGCTAGCCAAAGCAAAGACTCTATACCAGCGAGTGACGGCCGCACAACGCGGGTGGGCCGAAGAGAAACGACTGAGGCAGGCCTTGAAAACTCAAATTCGCGGTCTGGAGGTAGCCCTGGCGGCTTGCCAGGAAGGCCAAGCCATCACTTACCCCCTAGTCTTTGCACCGGCACAGTTGGCGTACCGAACTGCAATCGACGCAACCAAACTTGCGGCGAAACCACCTCAACGCCGTCCGGGAAAGATCGAGAGAGCGAAACGACGGGCGATGAGACTTGTGGAACAAATGAAATGAGAAATGTCATAATAAATAAATATTTTAGTTGATTGCCTTCGTATTCGTTAAATTAGTTGACTATGATCCGGAACAATTCACGCAAGATAAAAAAGATTCAGTCGGGGGTTGAGAGATAGATAACTGATCGAATTCTTAAAGTGAAAGGGACGAGAAATAGAAATCACACATATACCTTCTATCGGTGATGCGTTGAACCCGCTATAGGATCGGGCCTTAGCAGTTCCTATATGGCGCTCACCTTTGGCGATCCTATAACCAATGGTTGCATTACCAACGTTGCATAGCAACGCGTAACCATTGGGGGCAAGATAATAATTTTCATTTGGGCTCAAGGACACTGACACCACCAAAACCTTCACAATAGTATTATTTATTTCATAAATTATTTCATTTGATTCTTCTATTTCATTCGTAGTTAAAATCCCATCTGCTAATGCTTTTTGTTGATATAAATAAAACTTATTTATTCCTATTGATAATTCTTGACATACTTCATGATAAATATTTTTCTTTCGTGCTGTGAATCCTATTGAAAGAATTTCAGATAGAAATAAATATAAAGCATTAGATCCTACAGTTATTGTAACACCTCCAACTATCCCAGCTGTTCCAAGACCAGATAATACTGCAGTTGAAACAGCTAGACTTTCAGTTATTGAAACACATGTTATTTTAATTGCTGAATCTGCTCTTGTCCATCGATCTTTAATTTTTTGGTAATGTCTTTTTGGTAAATCTTTCATCTAATTTTTTCTTTTCAAGTAAAAATACATTTATTCGATTATTTATTTTAGGTCTTTTTATTCGATTATTTATTAAATTATTAGATTTAATAGGTTTAAAAATATCTTGATTATTAGATTTAATATTTTCAATTATTGGATATTTCCTCACTCATTTTTTATTACATTTTTTTAATTATTAATTAAATTTTTTTATAACCTCAACCATTAAGTTATTAATATCAGTAAAACCATATATTTCCAAAAATAATCTTAAAACCTTCTTAGCATTTTCAAAACTTATATTTTTTCTTACAATAACAATATCATAAATAATTCATAAATCTCGATAAGAACATTTTATTTAAACATCTTTTTTGGGTTCAATCTATATTTTATACATGATCTAGACTTATTTCCTTTTACAATAGTTGCACGGAAGTTTATGGGAATATTTATAGAAAAATGTTTTAACTCCTCTCTCAGAATATTCACTTGTAAATCACCAACTTCTAAATTACTATTATGAACAATCACAATAAAATATTTTAATCCATTAGGAATCACATATTCTCCAGTAAAAATAATCAATTAATAATAATAATAATAATAATAATAATAATAATAATAATCATAATAAGTCGAAATATAATACAACCCAAGTTCGAGAGAACGAACAAGGACTTAAACCTTGCTATAAATGTTTTGTCTTATAAAGTAAAACCGTCTAAAATCCCTCAAAATAATGATATAAATTATATCCCCATTATCCATATTTAGATATAATTCACTGCTCCAAGGTTACTGACGGTACACCTATTTATTTACTTCTTTTGGAGGAGGGTGATAATTTTCACTAATACGGCTGTTTTTGATTTGGATAAGTTAATGAATTGTCATGCGACTACATCTTGTAACATCCAAATCTCTGTACATTGGTGTCCCCATTATCTTAATGACTTTAGTTTAAAACCCTTTATATGTTGCCTAAAAATAAATATTTAAAATTTTCAAATTATGCGAAAACCGTTACCCCACCATTCGTAATTTATGCGGATTTCGAGTCAATTTTATCATTGGATATAAGGCATCATCAAATACACATGCCGATAGCAGCAGGTTTACTACTAATTAATAATTACAGAAACACTAAACAATATTTTCATTTTATTGGAGATGATTGCGTTTTGGCGCTTTTGAAAAAGATTGATGAAATCGCTATTTCGATCGACTTGCGTATTACGAGGTTCATTGCCAAAAAACGACAGGATCAACTTCTTTCAATGAGGAACGGGAGTTTAAGGAATGTCGCACTTGTTATTTGTGTAAAATGTTTATTAGGGATAAAGTTAAGGATCATTGTCATTTTTCAGGTAAGTATTTAGGGACTGCTTGTAGAAAGTGTAATGTTTCTCGACGAATCCAGAAACAATTACCTGTGGTTTTTCTCAATTTGAGGGGATATGATCTCCATCATATTTAAAGTATGGTTTAAATAATGTTTCTTCTTGGGAATTAAATATTATTCCGACCACTACCGAAAAATTTATCTCACTCATCGCGTACATAATTAAATTGCCTGTTTGTTTAATAGACAGCATGCAATTTGTTAATTTCTCTTTAGAAAAAGCTGTTAAGACACTTACTGATTTGCCTTTAACGGATTCTGTTTTTGATGGCGCAATTGTTAGAGCCAAGGCTATTTTTCCGTCTGAGGTTCTTGAATAGATTTCTGAATTGCCACCTATTTGGGGTTCTGTATCTGTTGATGAATACGTTACAGCCCAACAAATTTGGACACAGCAAAATTACGAGACAATGTTAGATTATATGTTAACCTACTTAAAATTAGACGTATTCCTCCTTGCGGATTATTTTCAGCAATTTCGCGCAAAAGCAATTGCATATAATAGTCTAGAACCTCTTAATTTTTATGGAATTCCTGGTATGTCATGGCGTCAGCTCTCATGACATTGCAGGATCCCATAGAACTTCTGCAGGACATGGAGATGTTTAATTTTTACGAGGAAGGAATACGGGGTGGGTTAACATTTGTTAACAAGCATTATGTCGCAAATTCAGAAGATGGGATAGTTGGGATAGTTCCAGAAATACAAGAGTTGACTGCCTTCAGTACTAAGGAAGAGCAATTTTGTTTCAACAGACTACCATTTGGGTTAGCAACAGCTTTAGCTACTTTTCAAAGGCTGATGCATACTCTCTTGGAAGGAATTATCTTGATTTATAGTATATTTGGAAGATACACATATTTACGGAAAAACAATAGAAGAACATGATGCAATACTTGAAGCTGTGTTAACAAGAATTCAAAATGCAGGTTTAAACATCTTGAGAAATTTGAGTTTTACAGAAAGATATTGGTTTCTTGGTCATACCATATGTGAAGAAGGGATTCATACAAATGATAAAAAGATAGAAGATATTAAAAAAGCGGAAAACCCAAAATGTGTAAAACAATTAAGATCCTTTTTAGGCATGACAAATTATTATATAAGATTCATAAAGGATTATGCAAAGATCGCAGTTCCTCTTTATGCAGCGATAACAGGATCGAAAAAAAGTGAACCTGGTCGAAAGAATGTGATGATGCTTTTCAGATTCTAAAAAAATTATTGTGTGAAGCTCCGATTTTAGATTATCCAAGGGAATATAGAATTTCCATTCTCGACACAGATTCCAGTTTTAGAGCAATTGGATCTGTGGTAAGTCAGCTCAAAGAAGACGGTACAGAAACAGTCATACTATATTGGCCTAGACACTTATCAGCTCATGAATAAGGATACTGTGTCACGAGAAAAGAATTACTCGCCATAAATGAATACATTAGTTACTTTAAACAATATTTATATGAAAAAAATTCATCTTGCGAACAGGCCACAAGGCATTGATTTTTCTCAACACTACGAAGAGAGCAATAATTCCACAATTTCAAACTTAGATGGCGAATTTATCAGAATATGATTTTGAATTAAAATACCGTAAAGGTGAAGATCATACAAATGCTGATGAATTATCTAAGATCAGTGGAATGTCATGAAGTGTCAAAGAAAACACTAAGGAAGCTAAAGCCAGAGTTAAACACATTTGTATGACTCAAAGATTTATTAGTATTGTTGAGCTAGAACAGAGCTTTGTTTAAATGAATTGGTAACAACACGCAAAAACAACATGCATATTTAAAATCAGACCCATAAAACATCAACTAACCATGCTAAAATATGAGAAAAAAACAATTAAAATATAAAATCGAAAAACATAAAAATAAATTAAAATAATAACAAAGTGCAACAAGAACCACGCAAAATAAACATAGAAATAACATGAAAACATGAAAATTTGACAATTTACAAAAAAAGAAAGTCCGCGAAAGTTAGAATTAAAATTAAATAATTTGAACTGGAAACAATTCAATTAAAAGTTAAAAAATAAAATTGTCAAATTAAATCACGAAAATAATAAAATTAAGATTAGAATATACCAGAAAATCACAAGGTCAAATTTTGTTTTACTACATCAAATTTAACACGCAAGGTTAGGGTGTTCAACGATTCATTTTTCACAGTTTTCAACCAGTTTTAAATCAGTTTTGTAACTAAAACTCGAAACAGTCTTAGCAGAACGATTACTATGATTCTTAATGTGAGTGGAGGAATTTTCGAAACTTTTTCCACTTCGCGGCCAGACAACCTCATATGAGCTTCGTCTGGGCGTCGGCGTGGGGAAAGGTTAGTATAAGATTAGCGAATGATGTATCATGATATTATGCCAAATATATATATATATATATATATATATATATATATATATATATATATATATATATGCCAATTTCATATATATATATATTTGGAACACGTCACTGACGAAGACATGACTGTTGCTTGGATAGAAAACCATGCCCCGAGACTCCCGCCCGTATTGCAGACGTTAGATATCCGCTGAGTGAATCATCATTCCACCTTTTGAGAGAGACCGCCGAGAGAGTGTAAACCCGTTGTGCGATACAATTTCGAATAGAGATAGCCTTCATTCCCATGGAATTCACGAACCGCAGTAACGACGAACTATCTCATTACCCGAAATGGCGAAATTCCACCGACCTAATATCCAAACCACAGAAAATGAGGAAGTTATAAATTAAAGTTCAGTCGCCATGTGAACAATTTTCCCGAGATAAGAAAAATCACAAAGAAAATTCAAAGGAGCAAAATAAATAATGACAACCACTGCACAATCGACACGTGAAATAATATTACTGCACACAGGGGAGAGAGCACAAACATTATTGATATTCTACATAGAATCAATAATGAGAGAAACAACACTGACAGAATTTAATTTCAGTGCACAAAATTGAATGCTGAATATTGGAAATTAATTTGACAGCACTCACCCACATGAAGTGGCACTGCCCTGGAGGCATATAAATTGGAACATCACATTAATATCGTCATTGATTGGAAATCAACGAGAACTATGAATTATTATAAGGAACATCAGGAATATGGACGAACTGGCAATGATCGCGGAGAATCCAGCCGCAGAGCCCGGAGGGAACAGGACACACGACGGGAAGGTAAATATAATCTAATATTAATACATTCTTAATCTTTATACGAGGTCCAAGTCGCCAAATTAACCTAGTTACAACGAAAAATTGCCTTCTGCCCAACCGCGGATAGTTCTTTCGACAGAGACACCCGATCAACCTATTAAAGAAATGAGAAACGTTATACACTTGATTAATAAATACATCGATTTTTTTTTCATGCATTATGTTTTTATGCCTCGTCGGAAATAAAATGGATGTGTCTATAAATGCTTCCTTGATTTGCTCATAAATGATGTCGGATCCACAATAATCCGTTTCGCCAATGACCATCGTCTAAACATATGAAGCTACTCTAATGCGAATAAGGATACCTATGACATGAACTATCTAGTCGTCACTTTTATAGCTGCCGCAACGACGTTTCATAGACAAATCCATTTCATGATGCACAGCCACAGTCGTGTTAAGTCCTAAAATAACCCTTGAGCAAGATCGACCCATCAGAAGTCCATCTGATGATGAACAATGTAAGGAACTAACAAGAGATTGGAATCACTACAAAATTTATTCTGGTAACAAATTCAACCAAAAGAATATTCTTAAAAAGACTAAAATCGAAACAGATCATATTTTCTCATTAATTGTTTACTAAAATAATTAAAATAAATTGGAAGGCCAATAAAATTAATTAGTCAACAATAAATCTTTAGTATTTCTAAAGGGCTATCATAAAATTCACAAGTATACTGATAGCCATACTGAGCATCTCCTTAAAATCTCTAAATTATATTACTTTTGTGATTGATATCCATGAAATCAATAAAATTGAAAGTGAAAGTAAATAATTGACCCTTTATCTCAAAGATATTTTATTCTTTCTAAGTTTCACAAAAATATTTTTAAAAATAAACTGAAATCGATAAAAGTTTGGTTAATTAACAATAAATTTTAATTACATCTTGTCTCTGTGTATTTCAAAGGTCGATTGTAATTTACTGTAAAATACATTAATCATTACCCAATAAACATCAGTAAAGCTTTACTTTCAACGAATAAATACAAAAAAATTTCAACTTTTTTAAATAGTGCATAACATTATAATTAAAACATCATTTACTATTCAAAATCTATCAATCAAATTGGATTCTAATTGGTAAATAATTATCTCAAGTAGATGTTTCATAAACATTTTGTTCCTAAAATAAACTTTTGTTTAAAATAATCCTAAAATCAAGTCAAATCTATTAAATTATCAAGAAATTTAAATCTCCTAGTGATTGTTGTTCAGTTATTAATCAATGAATTATTCACTGTGTATGGGTTATCAGTATTCAGAAGTTGATACCAAGTAAATATAACAATGGATTTGGTTTCAATAAATTTGATTAATTGTCGTTTGATAACAACCAGGCAACTAAGCAAACAAAAAATTTACCAACTTGAAGATATCAATGATCAATAAAAATAGTGAATAATATTTTTATTAATAAAATTTGAATTTCAAGTTTATTTCTTTTGTTCAACCTTTTATGTGATGTTATTTCAAAATTTGTTGGTCAGTAACCTATTTTTTGGTTCAGTAACTAGTTATTGGTAACATATTGGGTTTATAGTCAATAACCAAGTATTTTAAGGGGAAATTATCGATGTGGAACAAGTTTATTAATATTTTTAAGGGGTTGAGTAGGTTGAATATTGTTATTTAAAGGGTAAATACTATCTAAATGAGTATGTTTATGAAAAAAAAGTTTAATAGAAGATTAATTGTTCAACATTGGATAAATTTTTAAAAAATAGTTGAAAAGTGTTTGACAAAACGTATTGACTTTTACAAAATAATTACAATGATTTCAATAAAATACAATAATCAAATACAAAATTTTATTCAGAAAAGATAATTTTCTTACTAACTACCCAGTAACTAAACAACCAAGTGATTTACTGATATAGAAACATTAATGATGTGAAAGAGAGTGAAGAAACTTTTATTAATAAATTTGTATTTTTATTTGTATTCTTGTTATTGTTTAACTTTTATTTATTTTTATTTAAAGTTTTGTTGGTAAGTAGCCAAATATTTATATTTATTTGCTCAGTAACTAGTTATCGGTTACCTAATATGTATACAAGTAGACGGAATGAAGTTCCCAACCGGAAAACCTCAACATGTAGTGGATAGAAGCAGAAAGTATCCAATCTTATTCTTCAAGAGTGGAAAATGCAGGATAATGGGTTGCAAGAGACCATTACAGGAAGTAGATCTCAAGTATCAGATTCAATATTTACAAATTCAATCATTATCTTTGAACATTGACATGGAGTGTAGAATCAACTTGTACGATTTGTCTACCAAAACAGAAAACATTTACGAGGCGGAACTGCCTCCAGCATTAAGACTTGTCGAGTATAATCCGTTAAGTGTGAATGTATTTGCAAGAGGAAAAGTGGTTGTCATGGGGATTAAAACACTGGAATACAACACTCTTGTACAAGAAATATTTAACTTTATAAAACTAAAAATTAATAATCTTAATACCAATGAAGAAATACTAGATTATTTATTAAACATCGATTGTGTTATATCGAGAGATTGTGTTATATCATGGAATTTCACACCCACTCCAGCGTGTCCGAAGTTGGTGTGCATTGATTACGAAGGAAAGAAGTGGTCGACTAGCAATTCACACCCGACAAACAACGCAATTATCCAAATTTACAAGAACATGCCAAATTTCCGGAGAAGCAAATTTGGAATCAAAGAGAAGCCAATCAGAAACTGCCACAAGTTTTTAGTGCCTACCCCGATCATGTGAGGCATGAATCACTCAATATTATAAATACTCGGTGCCAGGTAAGAACCACCGTTATTTTGCCATAACGATGCCAAACGTAAGCCGTACTAAAAACTACGATATCAATGTCCATGAATCGAGCTTGATGAAAGAAGATTATTCTGCAAACATCAGACCAAACATGAACCGAATGAAAAAATGCGTTATGAACTTTCAGGAATCTAGTTCCACGAAAAAGGAAGAAACATGTTCAGGAGATTATGCGTCGGGTGAGACAGTTCATTTTCTAATTTCTGGGTTTTATCCTAGTTAATTTAGTAAATAATATATTTTAGGTTTGAATTTCTTTTTCTTTTAATTTATATTATGTCAATCATTTGGGTTAAGATTAATTTTATAGTATGTCGATAGTGCAGATTGATTTTTAAAGATTTCTGCTTATAAGTATTAATGATAGAAATTTTGTTTTATATTATAGTAGATGAAGAATAATATATGTTAAGTTTGAATTTTCTTTCTCTTAAATTTATATTATGTCAATTATATGTATTGATCTTGAAATTAATTTTGCCTTATGTCAATAGTATAGGTTGATTTCTAAAATTAAATTTATATATTAAGTCGGTAGTGTATATGGATTTTTAAAATTTTTGCTAATAGGAATTAACGTATAGAATAATAGAAATTTTGTTTTATATTATAGATGAAAGCGGTCGTAAGTGGCTAATAGTTATTCGGATTTCCTCTAAAATTTTCCTTTAAGAACTGTGTTGATTCGATAAGATTTTATCCCACCGACCCTATCAGTAGAGAACCGCAAGTAACTTACATTTTCTAACCAACGCGAGGCATGTCATAGACTGAATTTACGCAACTTTATTAAAAACTCGAAATGTTGTTAATCTATTCGGAATGACACGGCCAGGTCCGTTTCAGAAGGAACATTTAGACGGTGTCCTACGAATACTGAAAAATATTATCTAATCCGTTTCTAACACAGAGAGGTAAATCATAAACCGATATGGTAGAGAATAAAACTCCTACTTGGTGAAATTCAGATACATGCCAACCTACGAGAAAAACAAACTGCTACGTTTCATGATTATTTGGTTGATGATATATAGATAACATGTCGTCGTATATAAATTTTAATGATATTTAATAGTGATAGAAAATTCTGGTACCCAGTGGAAGGATGACGAACGGACGAAAGTGACAATCCCGAGTAAATTCACGGGACGCTACCGTCAGGCACTGTGGGATCGGGGATATTCCCTATCCACGTATGGCACATCCGAGTGGCCTGATCGCAGTAAGATCCGACATGAATAAACGCGAGAGTTGTGGCTGAAAATAAATAAATGCATTCTTCAGCTTGTCTATTTTTGTTCATAGGATTAATAATAATAATAATAATAATAATAATAATAATAATAATAATAATAAATAAATAATTAAATAAATTTGGCAACGATTTAATTAAAAGATAACGCCAATAAAAAACTTTTCGTACGATATATTTCGATAGCATAGCTATCATCTTCAGGTACTCAAAACCAACTAAAAATATTATGAATTAACATTTAATTTAAACAAATTATTTTTTATTAATTTAATTTTTTAATAAATAAATATTTATAAAATATATTCAATTCACTTTTAATTAATTTAAAATTTTCACTTATATTCTTATTTTTAAAAAAATTAATGTAATTTAAAATTTTCAATTATTTTAATAATATTAAAAAAACAAACATGATTTAACATACGTAAACTATTTAAAAACATTCAAAACATTCGTAGTCACAGCACTTTGCACATTAATCATTGGATCCAATGACCTTATCAGCAATGCTTCACATATCACGCGTTCCCAATAATTATTAAAACTTCTCAACAAAATTCTAAAATCAGACATTCCTATTTCAGTTTTACAGCCTCTATTGTGTTCACTAATATTGGTCAAACCCTTCAATCGACAATGCTCTAGAACTCGAGTACAGAGATGACGGGAAGTCTCTCCAATGTATGTGGCATTACACCCATTACATGTAAATTGATAAACGAGATCAGAACACAATCCAACCGGAGTTTTTGATTTATTAATAAACATATTGCGTACCTTACACGAATTAGAGACGATCTTATACTCTAAATTTCCCATTTGTTTACTTAACTTCTTTTTATAATTTGTAAAGCCTTCAGAGTACGGCAATACTAACACATATTTAGGCTAAATTTTTTTTAATCCATTTTTACCATCACCCAGACCAACACTCAATTCACACCCATCCGACAAATTACATTATTACTTATTATTATTATTACTTTTTATTACTTATTATTATTATTATTATTATTATTATTACTTTTTATTTATAATATTAATAATATATATATATATATATAATATATATATATATATAATAAAAACAACTACATAAAAATAACTACATAAAAACAACGAATTATTAATAATAAATACATTTAAAATATATTTATAAATACACATAAAAACAAATATAAAAAATTTGATAAGTTATATTTCGCGTTTCTTCACCATGGGACTTTGGCATGAAAATATAATATAATAATAAAAATAATAACAATATTATAAAAATGAAAATTATAACAAATTTCATATAAAATTTTCATAATAAAAAATGAAAACTATCACAAGTTTTCCAAATAAATAAATTAACAAAAAACTGATTTTTAAAAAATATTTATTAATTTAATCGGATAACAACACGTCATCAATATCAATGTTATCTTCGTTAAAACTGGGACTTAAACCACCGAAAAGCTGCCCATAATCTTCATTATCGCTGATTTCTGTAGAGTCATCAAAACTGGGGCTCGAACCACCGAAAAGCGGCTCATCCAAGAAATTAACTATTACTTGGTCACTATCTATGGCATCAACCCCAAAATAATGCCCAAATGCGATACTGTTATTTTTCCCCACCCATAATCGCTTATCATCGTTATTACTCAAAGCGATTTTACTGTTTCTAAATGTGTACAGCTGATGGTTCCGCGTCCCTATCCTACTTTGAGGTACTGTGAATACTACGTTCTTATTGTAACAATCCAAATACGACTGATGTTTGATGTCAGTCCCCAACAACTTCACTAAACAACTTTAACTAAACTATAGCACTTGGGTCTTAAGAAAACCCACTCCTTATACCCGAGACCTTTACTTTCATCTTTAAATTTTCCTATCACAGAATCTAATTTCCTCGAGTATAAGGGATGTGCCGGGTCGTAATTTGAGGTATCTAAAAGGTTGTCTCTTATCATTGCCGGCAAAAGAATGTCAAGCTTACAGTGCTTAACCTCAAGAAAAAACGAATCAGTGTCGCCGGCAACGATATTAATATCACAGTCAAATTCGGTTCTGTATTTTGCCAATTCATTATATTGTAATTGGTACATCCGCAGCTTAGACAGGTCTAGCCCTGATTGGCCGATGTAGCTATGCCTGTCTAAACATATAGAGTCTTTGTTCAGATGAGCAGCAATCAAATCATCCACTATTTTAATGGACTTTTTGAAAGTCGGTTTTGAAGCATATACAATCATCTTTTCAGCTGAATTGCATAGCCTCAAATTCATCCGTTTTTTCAAATTCCCAACGGACTCCCAATATAGACTATTATTAAATAATTTATATAAATCTCTATGAAGCTCGCACTTTGAGTTTGAGCGTAAATCTGTGTTTCTCTGTATATAATCTTTAAAAATAGGTGATTGCTTAAATTTAATTGCTCTATGTACACACTCAACTTCCGCACCCAATTCTATATACAACTTGAGGTCTCCAGTGAAGAACGTGGTTCTTCTTACTGTAATGCGTGAGCATTAACTTCTCAACTTTTGAATTGGGCGGACACATTTTTTCCGGAGCAAGCGGAAAGTCAGGGATACACGCTCAAGGATATTGATGTCACCTTCCCTTGTATAACCATACGGAAGGAATTCAATATTCGCATTCACACATTCACTCAGCACATCATTCAGATTATCATTCACCCTAACAAAATCACCATACGGAAGGTTTTTGGCTAAGTGCCCAACCATATAAATTATTAATGTCTATATACAAGAGTTCTGTATCTTCAGAACTTGCAACATAATGTTTGTTAACAAATGTTAACCAATCCCGTATTCCACCATCAAAGAAATTAAACATTTACATGTCCTGCAGAAGTTCTATGGGTTCCTTTAATGTCATGAGAGCGGACGCCCATGACATACCAGGAATTCCATAAAAATTCAGAGGTTCTAAACCATCAAAAGCAGAACAAGTTAGAGGTAGATCAGTTAGAGTTTTCACAGCCTTAGCTAAAGAGCAATTTACAAATTGCATACTATCTATAAATCTAACAGCCAATTTCTTAATATTTACAATTAACGATATGAATTTCTCAGTTGTTGTAGGAATGATATTTAATTTCCAAGATGGAAATTCATTCAAACCATACTTTAAAATGTGATGAAGGTCATACCCTCTCAAATTATGAAAGACAATAGGTAACTGTTTACTTATTTTCCTATTAATATTACAGTTACGACAGGCAGCACCAAGATACTGACCTGTAAAATGATCATGGTCCTTAACCTTATTTCTAATAAGTTTTTTACAAAGATAGCAAGTTCTACATGCGATGAACTGCTGTTCCTCATTAGAAGTAAGATTATTCATAGGTTTTTTACCATGATTTTCATAATACGGTAGGACAGCCTCAAAATCTGCATAAATTACGAATGGCGGGGTAATCATTTTTGAATAGTTTTTAAATATCAAGTTTTTATTTTCAGGGAGCGTGTATAGGGTTGTTCCTATTTGATTTTTAGCGCACAAATCAACATGTGCCTTAAAGGTTTTATCAGAACAAAAACCGTTTTAACAATGGGGACACCATTTTACGCGAATTCTGGTGTTACATTCAATACTAGAATGATAATTCATCAGTTTATTTAAATTAAAAATGGCGGTATAATGATAATTATCACCGTCTTGTAATAATAAAAGATAAATTGGGTTACCGCCGATAACCTTTGTTCGATGAATTAAGACAAGGTGAGGATGGTGAGGTACGTAATCAATATCATTGATTTGTTTAGAAGGGGTGGTGTTATATTCAAAGACATTGATTGCTAAATTTAAATCGCTATTGTTTCTCTCAAATTTTGGGATGCCACAGAGTCTCATTGGACAATCAGTAATTGGATCGTAATTCAATTCATCCATAAAAGTAGTGTAAGAAAAAACACGCTCCCTATTCTTTAAAACTATATCACGCTTTAAAATCGCTAAAACACTATATATAAAACACGAATGATCTGTGTTTTTAACGTTTACATACTAGAGATTCAGGTGTAGGGATAAAACTATGTCCAGCTAATTGACTTATCGGATAATATGTTGTTAAAATAAAATCGATTTCACGAATCTTAACTACGCGCCACCCACTTCCTAAATATGTGAATTTTTCGATTTTCTCATTTACTCGACTCACCCCATCAATAAGAAAACTATCGTAGAAGACACTCGCGCTATTAGAAAAGAAATTATCTTTTATTTCCCCATCTTTTTCGAATTGAATGAGAGCTGTAAACTGGACTTTTACAGATCCCATTTTCTTTATTTCATTTTTTAATTTATTTATAAGTTTATCTGTTAGGGTGATTTGAACAAGGTTTTGATTTTCTAAATTAAATCGAATATTTTTCCGGGAACCCATTAAGTCAACCTCTATTTCAGGTTCATCGTTTACATTTATTTCATTATTTACCGAACCTCCTATTTGATTATTTTCAGTTTCGTCATCACTAATGATGATTTCTATTTTTTTAATTTTAGCAGGGATACACGGCACGATTTTATCAGCAGGTCTTTTTGATTTTTTATTATTTTTAGTAACAATTGTATTATTATTGTTTATGTTTTTAGTAACATTTGTATTATTATTGTTTATGTTTTTAGTAACATTTGTATTATTTGTGTTATTTTTGATATTATTATTATTATTATTATTATTATTATTATTATTATTATTAACATTTTTCGCATTAATCATTTAAAATAATGTCTTTTTATTAATTTTAAATTGATTTAAATGGTTAGAGTGTTTCTTATAAAACTCTAGATATTCAATGTCATGAGCGGTATAGCATTTAGGGCAAATAAAAAAGTCTATGCCATAAAATCTATGACCATAGTAACGTTTCATAGTCGTATGGCTTTTCGAGTTATGCCCAATTGCAGATTGGCAATATTTTTATACAATCGACCTGAGAAATATGTAATTATTATCAAATGTTTATTATTATTTAAATCATATATGAATCAAATAATAATATATAAATGATGATAATTATTAATTGTGTAAATATTTTAATAAAAATTAATATTTCAATTTCATAAAAATATTTAATTAAAATCCGATATTTCAATTTAATAAACATTTCTTAAAATAATTTATAAATAAATCAATAATCACATATTTAAATTCAATCAATATGTTGTAAAATAATTTATAAATAAATCAATAATCACATATTTAAATAATAATAATAAACATTTCGAAAAATAATTTATAAAATAAATCAATAAATCAGATATTTCAATTCAATAAACATATCGTAAAATAATTTATAAAAATAATTCGTAAAATAATTCGATAGATTTCTTCAAATAATTCAATAAATCAGATATTTCAAATCATAAAACATTTCGTAAAATAATTTATAAAATAATTAATTAAAATCCGATGTTATTATTATTATTATAATTCAATAAATCAGATATTTCTATTCTTATTATAAATTAATGATATTTAAAGTATTATATTATAATACTTTACATATTATTAACTTATATCTTACTCATTAAAAATATTTATATTCTTATTATAAATTAAGGATATAATAATTATATTAAGTACTTTACATATTATTAACTTATATCTTACTCATTAAAAATATTAAAAAATATTAAAAATCTTACATTTTTCATAAGAAATCTCATCATCCACCAGCATATCTTCGCCAGAAACGGGAGCATAATAATAATAATACCTAAATCGGTTTGCAAATTGTCAGGATGCACATTTTTAAATAAATTATTAATTGCTTTAGATATTTCCTATGCAGATTTTGTCTTTGTTGGTACACCGCGGGCAAAACGACTGAAAACATCAATACACGTTAAAATATATTTATAACCCTTGTTAATCTTCGAATACGGTATCATTTCCATCAAATCCATTTGCCATAAATCATTAATACCGAATGTCTTATAAGCTCTCGTTGGAAATCTTTTCCGCATCGGTTTGTTTAAACTGTACGCAAGCTGATTTGACAACCACTTTTGGGTTTCCTTTTTCGACTTTGAGACTCTTTTCTTTAACTTTGCCACTCCACCGAAACCTGCTTCGTCTTCTGGGTTCGTCCAAATCTTCTCCATTACAACAAGATGATTTAAATTTTAATTTAACATTAGGTAATGATTGCCCCATCGTTTATTGTGATAATAATGATAATGCTAATGGTAACATTGCTCCGATAAAATCGCCTTGTTGTTTATATATGATTTTTCTCATTTGCTGACGATTTTTATTATTTACAAGCGAAAACAAAGGCTTACGATGTTTATTCAATACTAGTTTTTTAGATTTACTGATTTTAATTTTACCTCTGACTCTTTTTAGTAGAATTTTGAGTAAATCATCGACAACAAAATTTGGAAATGATAATAGACATTCTTTTCATACTCGATGCCTTTAACAATGCATTAAAATATGGGAAACTCCTATGATTTTTTTACAATTTTAACTTTTTTCTTACTCTTTTAAATAATGTTTTTCGAAATTAGATTCATTGTAGGGTAATTCTCGGTTATTAGTTTTTTAGATGGTGTATAACTGGTTTTTGGTGGAACTGTGTTTTTCTTTTTAATACTTTTTCTAAGTTTTCGGACATTTTTAAGCCTGGATTTCATAAACATTTTTACATGTTAATGTTTTCAACTTTGTTTATATACCATGGCACCTTCTTTATTGAAAATATCGGTTTTTACCCGTAAATCGTCATACCATTGTTGTGTAAAATCAAGAAATATATATCCATGTGGTGATTTTGTAGCATCTTGAAATGCACTGATGAGAAAATTACGATTATTAGGGTATGCTTGTCGAGCAAGAAAATCAATAACTGTTGCATCTCTAGGATTCTTGAAAATAACTAAATATTGAACATTTAAATTCCTTGTTCGATGTGCGCCACCCTGATGAAATAGATTTTGAGTAATAAAGATCACATTAACATCAACATGTTGACTGATTTTTGTGAATAAATTATTAAAATCCTTTTCTTTATTAGCTTCCTGATACAAATCATCGATAATAATGACATCACCTTTCCTTAATCGACTTGACCAGTTTTTATCGAAACCCTTTAATATTTTCATGTTTTTCAATTTACAGAAATTATCTTGAGTTAATCCATGTTCTTCATCTGCACCCCTATGTCAATAAATCTTGTTGAATTTTGTTTGAAATAAATTAGATTTCAGTAATTTACACACAAACATAATTTTACCACTACCACTTGGGCCGACGATTTGATATATCGCATCATTTCTTAATTCCATTATTAATTTATATAATTATAGGGTTTTGTTTATATTATATAATTTAATGAACTCTTTCTAAAAATCATATATATATATATATATAGATTAATATTTCTTTATTGTTTATCAAATATAAATTATAAACGAACTTTCGATGTATCAAAAATGATGTTTCCAAATGGAAAACCCCAGCAAATTGTTGATAGAAGTGGAAAATACCCTATAATATTTTTCAAATCTGGCAAATGCAGAATCATGGGATGCAAGAAACCTTTAAATGTCAATAAATTACAATATAGAATAAAGGATATTAAAATACAGTCAATTATGGTTATCATGGATATGGGACATTCTATCAATCTATACAACATGTCAACAAAATGTCTTTGTATGTTCGAGCCAGAATTATTTCCTGCACCGAGGCTTTTAAAATCCAATCCAATGTGTGTTAACGTGTTTACCAGTGGAAAAATAGTCATATTAGGGTTGCAAAATCTAGAGTACAAAAATATTGTTTGTGACATACAAAATGAAATCACGGGATTGGTCAACATCTGATTGGCTAATGATTGATTAAAACAAATTGCTTATTCATTTCATTTTTAAAATGGAAAATACTACACCGAAGAAAAATATGCAGAAGAAAAATACCAGTCAATATGGTAAATTATTATTTATTTATTTTCTTTTATTTATTATTTATTTAGACACATATGCCCCGATGGTAATTGACCGAATTATTTATTATTATCTTCAAATGAAGGAAACTTTGAATATCAAGGAGCCAGCAATGATCGAACCGGCAATATATGAAGAATCAGGAATTATGATTTCCGAGCTGATTAAGCAGGCTCTATGGGATAATAAAATCAACCGCATTGTAAAGGAAATGGAAACGGAATACCCTTGTATTCTGGGTTGCAGTTGCTGCAATTTTCGGTACCAGCGATATGCTGAGTGGAATATAACAAACTCGGTAAGAAACTTACAAAAAATGAAACTTTTACGAAAATAAATGTTTAGAAATTTGATTTTTGTTTTGTTTTGTTTTATTTGTTGATAATATTTTTATTTATTATAGTTTTATTTGGTGGTAACAATAATAATAGAATAATAATAGAATAATAATAATAAAACATGATATTAATAATAATCATATAAAGAAATTTTATATAGATGAGAAATTTTGATGTATGTAAAATCATATACAAACTCAATGTATAGGTTTTTTTTATTCAGTTTTGTGTATGTATGCAGCCACGCACTTATCCTGCACTGTCTTTGTAAATCACGCACTTATCATGCACTGTCTTTGTTATAATTAATAATAGAAATAAACGTGATTCTGATTGGTTAATCAGTATCTGTCAAGGGTATAAAAGCTCGTCACCACCTTATAAAGATCATAAATCAAACATGACCAAGAAAATAAGTGCTATCAGTGTCCAACCAGTTCAGATGTTCCACAATTATAAAATGATAAAATGTATTTTTTAAAGGAACCTATCAATATGCAATTAGAAAATTCAGTCAAACTCAATAGGACTCAATTTCAATCTTTCGCTGGGACTCTCTCAATGATAGATATCAAGGATATTGATACGGTTTTCAAAAAGATCAATTCCAATTTAAAAATGCAATGAAAATGCTTTCTTCAAAGGTAAAAAATAAAAAAGGTAAAATATAAAATATAAAATAATTAATTAATTTTTGTTTAGAATATTTAATAAACTTTAATAATCCTACTATTATTTGCACCCATTTATTATTTTCATCGAACATGTAACTAAATATTGATTGGAATGCATTCTTTCTCTCTAATGTTGGCAAATTGAGAATTTTTTCATAATCAAATGGGATGTCTTCTACGATTTTCTCGGTACGGTTTACCATGAATTTTATGTTTTAATGATATCATCTTCTTCTTCTCTATTATTAGAAACCAGCTCATTCAACAAAGTTAAAAAAAATTTAGTTTCTAGCATTTTATAAAAATATTTGGAAGTGTAAGCTTATTTATACTATATTCAACCAATCAGAATCATACATTTAAGTTGCAATACTAAGAAAATATGTAAAAATATATAATGGAAATGGTAATGATGATTTGTTGCCACTGTTAACTTCGTTCAATCTGGTAACCGGTTGTTGCACTTCTTTCATTATACGATTGAACTGATCAGTTGTTTTATTAGAATAAAGTTTTTTACTATATTGAACTTGATTCATCATTTTTTTCATAAAGTTTACGATTTTCTTTCAATTCTAATATTTTTCTTAATTCTAATGATTTTCTTAATTCATTTTTGATAATACCAATGGTCTTATTTAGATATATAATATCATCATATAATTCGTTTTTAGCTCTTTTTAAAGTCTCATTTGTGTGTTCAAATCGGACATCTAAATTACTCATTCTTTCAGATAATCTTTTGACTGGAGTTTTCAAATATCTAGGCCTATCTATCACATACAAAATATCCATCAATACTGCTGTATCAGGACATACACATCTTGTTGAATTTTTACCTTGAACGGTTACAACAATTGAGTTGACCATATTAAAAACTAATAATATTATTAAAATTTCTTTAATCATTTTCAAATCTATATAAATTAATAATTATTGTTTATAGCTAAAGATTTGTGTGTTTAACTTCTCATTGGTTTAAGTTAGTATAAAAGTAATTGTTATTTCAATTTTTATCATTATAATGGATGTACCGAGCGCGGTTCAAGCTATGAATGAAATTAAACATTATGGTAATTTATTATTACTATTATTATTATTACTTGTTTTTTAGATGATTATTTTAAAGTTATTAAAGAACGTTTGGAATTCTATTATCCAGAAATACATGAAATTAAGGATAACTCAGCATCAATAACTCCAGACTTGATATTCAATCATACACCAATATGGATATTTACTGTAATCGATGAGTTCTATGGGATATCGAACAAATCAATTTGTCAAAAGATATGGAACCTGAATATCTATGTGGTGATGGATGTCATTGCTGCGCTGCCCGATATCGGAGGTATGTGGAATGGGCTTTGAATAAAGCTCTTCGACAATATTACTATAGTAGAATTATTTCTTTATAATAAAAATATATGTTGTATATGTCTTGGTTTTTTATTATTGTTGGGCTATAAGCCATAATATAAAGAAAAAGGAGAAAATTGTGTAAATTAAAACAAAATAATTAATCTCGTTTGGAAATTGTCAATATGGTTGCTGTAACATAAGCACACACCACAAGCAGAAATCAAAAATAAAATAAAACATATTAAATAAAACAAAATAAAAAAACATAACAAAATTAAATAAAACAAATATTAATTAAAATCATTGAAAAGCCTACAAATGCAGAAAGAAACACAAAACCAAAACATAAAACCGCCAAAACCTTGCAAAAGACGGTTTAGAAAATACATAGGCGGCAGCGGCGACCAAAAATTTAAATATCAAAGGGTAAAAAGAGAAACAATCAAAGAGAATGGTTAAATTAAAAAAAAAATAATAAATAAAAATTTACGAAATATTGTGAAAATAATATCAAAAAATAGAGAAAAATATGGAGAAAAATAAAATATTTAAAATAAAATAAAACCAATAAAACCCCCCGAAAAATGGCCGAAAAAGACTCAAAATTCTCTGATTGGTCGCATCCAGGCATGAAAATACCATATATACAGCAGTCATTTTCATAACTTTTAGACTTTTAGACAGACAGACAGTCAGACAAAATTTTTAGACAAAATTGTTAGACACGATTGTGTAGAAAATTTTTATGCCAACTTATGACAATTCTTCAAATCTGGTTGCATGACTGTGGATTGTAAGTATTGTTATTTTGTATAAATATATATTTCGAAGTTAGAGTTCTGTTATTTTGATTTTATTCTTGATGGTCGTGGAATCTTTTGGTGCCACTGACAAGTCCCCTTAAAATCTTATTTATAATAAGTATTGCAATAGCTATCGGGAAGGCAGGTAGGTGATCCGGCTAACGGATTAAGTTCCGTTAGTTGAGATTGCGGGTCGAGCTCTCCTGAAATCTCGGTCTGTCCGTGACGAGGTCTGGTCGAAAGACACAGGACTCTACCCGCAGGGCACCGTTAAACAACTCGCAACGGCTAATGGAAACGTCGGTCGAGGCGAGCAGAAAATTTAAACTCATGGGAAGTGCGACTTTAGTTAAGGGGGAATTAAGTTTTGAATTGAAAATTTAAAATATGGAACATAAAGTTGAAAGCATTTTCCAATAGTTGAAGGATATAATGTGGCAAAAGAGAGTAGTGTTTATTAAAGTGACCGCAGAGGGTTCTAACTACTTAAAATCATGAGAAATGTACCGGGAGTTAAGGAACTGCTAATAAAACTTTTAATATAGGGAAAGATAAAGGGTAAACTAGGACGAAAATGTAGTCGATACCGTGATTAAATAAATGAAATAGGAAATTCATCAAAAAATAAGGGAGGAACGCTGCTCAAATTTTTGATAGATACCTTTATAAATAATGGGTAAAGATGACAAATAAGTATGGGAATTGTAGGAATAGACGAGTAAGAACAAGGATATAGAAAGAGAAAGACGTAAGACCTTCCATCGACAGTCAAGAACCCGAAAGTGAAAATATCATGAGGAATAGTTCTAGAAATGGAGCTCACCTGCTCATGATTTTTCAACCCTTATGTACAGTACCAACATGGCAATCACCATGGGTACGTAGGAGGGATAGAATAATAATCTTGATGGCGTTTAGGTGGTAGATACACAAAAACCCTAGAAAAAAAAATAAAAATCAATCCCTATTCGCCAACATGATTTTGGGGTTCAGCCGGGATGAAAGCAATGTCAATTAGAAAATGAAAACCAAGAAAAACTTAAGAAATAACAGAGAGTTTTATCAATGCATCCTCAGCCGGTATTTGAAGTCATTTCATTGAAAAGATTAAAGCGATGGTAACAGGAAAGTGACTATAATAATAATCAATATTCTGTAAATTCGTGTGCTGATTTTATTAAAAAAAATGTTTACTATAATTTACATCATGACAGAATGCTCATAAACCTAATTTGTTTAATTATAATAATAATTTGGAAGGAATTTAGTTTAAAATAACACTAATATTTAAAAATTAATTACATTTATTAATAATAATAATAATAATAATAATAATAATAATAATTATAATAGTAATGATGGTAATAATAGTGATAATAATCATTTTGATAGGGATAGTAATAATGGTAATAATAACTGTACTAAAAATTATTTTGAGCTTTTGTTGTATGATAGAATTATTACATTGCACGCACATACTTATAAAGTATAAAAGCTTGGATAGGTAAACTGAATGATTGGTGAAAATTAGGAATGATGAGGTAGAAGCATGGTATGATGAATGTATATAAAATAGAATGATTGAATGGTATGGAGTTTGATGAAGTAAAAATATGGAGTGAGAATGTGGAATGATGGGGTTTAAACAAAAATTAAAATAACAGACAAAAATATATAAAAAAAGACAACCATAACAATACGAATTAAACCAAGTTGAAAATAATAGCAATAAAAACGATAAATAGAGGAAAATAGTTATTAGCAGTAAACTGATGACGGAATAGAATGACCGCGAAAAATATCACAGAAAAATGAATTTAAACAACAACAGTAAAAATGGAAATATCAAAATGAAATGAAAGAGAATGAATAGAGTCAATGATGATATGTGAAAAATAAGATGCAACGAATAACTTTATAACCCGAAAGTTGAATAACGAAAAATACAAAATGAATAAATATCAAAACAATGAATAATATCATCGATAAACAAATGGCGATAATAAAAAAAACAAAAAATCGACAAATAAAAGGGGTAAAACCACTAATTATACCAAAAGAAAAAATACAGAGACAACGAATAACAGTCGAATGAGAAAATTAACGTCATTTAAGACATACAATTGTAAACTACAACCCAAAAACAGCAATTAATCGCATTATGAAAGACTTATATATGAGTAAAAAGGAATAAAACATGAATGAAGGACTAATAAAAATTAAAGCGAATAAAATCACAGTAAAGAGAAAAAATTGAGGAGCGCAAAACAGTTAAATGAGTGCAGAAACAATGTCAATAAATTAAAAGTTACGCGGAACTTGGAAAATCAATGGAAAATCAAAGCCATAGAAACAATTAAAAACATCATGGATAAATTATAACGTGGGAATAACAGAAAATAGTCAAAATAAAAATAAAATCTAAACAACGAATAATACCCGATATGCACAATAAGGATGATAATGGTCGGTATTCAAACTGATATTGTTAAAATATATAACGAATAGCATAGAAGTCAAAAGTAAATTACAATAGTGAATGTACAAAGTAAAATGATAAAATAAAATACAAGACAATAAAAGTGTCAATGAGGGAATATAAAGATTATAAAAACGAAAACAATAAAATGAAGGGTAATGGCAGTGAATTGCGACAAAATATTGAAAGTCGAAGTGTTTAAACAATAAACACAAATAACATTGAACAATTGAGGAACGAGAACAGTGAATAACATAACAAATGAATATAGAAAACAAAGAATGGCAACACATTTATAGAATGAGATTGAATCAGAAGGAACTGGAATATCGACAAACGAAATAAAAAGAGAATGAATAAAAATGGTTGAATAATATACAAAATAATAAATAGCGTGAAAGTAAATATGATAACAACTAACAGTGGCAAATGTAAAAAAAACTGACGCTTGAAAATAGCGAAAAGCACCAACATTGACTTTGAAAATACTCGGCAAAATTTGAATAACAGTAAAATAAATTAACATTCAGTGACAGTAGAGAACAACAAAATTACAAAATAAAATAGATGTACATCCAGGAGGGAGCATTAAAATGAAACTAATAAGATAATGAATAACACCAAAATGGTAAGAATGTGTCAAAGGAGGTTGACCAATGCTGAGGCTAAAAAGCAATACCAGTAATAGACCAAAAATTAATAAATTAATAAATAAATAAATTAATTAATATCGAAAAGGGTGAAATAAGAATACTAACCATAATTAATAGCAAGAGGTATTGAAAAGAGGAGGTATGTGAAAAGACAACCAGTGAAAACAAAGACCAAATACCAATGGTACAGAGAAATAGTAAATAACGCCGACCTAAATATGCAATATCACGCTATAGAACAATAAGTCAAACAAATACCAGGCGCGGTTAAAGATAAGATTCATAAAGAAGTAGAATACTTACACGAATGTTGCATTAGTCAAATAAAGTGAGAATATAAGTGTTTATGCTCCCCTGTGGTCACTTCAGTACTGTCGACAATGTGCTGAGACAATGAAAACTTGTGTACTTTGTAAAAATACCATTGACGAAAAAGTAGTCGAGTATTATGATTAAATGAAGTTGAATTAATAAAAGTCTAGCAGTTGACCCTTCCTGCGCCTATATCTCTATATATAAAATATGAATATTTATATGTAAAAATATAAAAGTGATGAATGGAGAAATTTAAAAATGAAAGTGTCCCGATCATCCAGAATAAAGTTCAAAAACTGGGTAAAATACTTTTGAGCTACCTTCGGGTAGTCCGTCTGAAGCCAAATCGGAAGGGGATAATCGATCACCCAGAGGAGAAGTATAGGACGACCTTCCGGATAGGTTTGCCAAGTTGAGAAGCTACTGTGATAAGGCTAATCACCTTACCGTTGCAGTGGTGGATCAACGAAGCCGTTTTTGTATTTTAAATCTGGGAGGCAGGTGAATAATTCTCGAGAAGGCAGAATGGAAAGCGCGCGTATAGAAAAATAACCAAAAGAATAAACAAAGAAAATAGAAAGCAATACCAATGAAGAAACAATTAATAAGCTTAAAGGAAAGATGAACAAAATGAGTTCGAAGCCGGCAAGAAAACCTAATAAAGAACCGATGACTCGCGATGTGTATTAAAGAACCGAATATTAAACTTAATAATGGTCAATTTTCAGGATTAAGGGACAGATATTAACGGAACCTGATCTCAATTGTCGGGATTAAGGGACAGGTATTAACGGAACCTGATCTCAATTTTCGGGTTTAAGGGACAGGTATTAACGGAACCTGAAATTTTACCGTCTAATTTATTGTATGCCATTCTCGATTCACTGAATATTTGTTAGCTTCAATTCATATTTTACGTTATTCAATGATTGTTTTCCCTCTTCAATAAATATTTTTTCTCTCCAATGAATAATTTCTCTCTTTAATAAATAATTTCTCACTTTAATGAATATTTTTCCTCTTCAATGAATATTTTCCTCTTCGATGTATATTTTCTTCATTCAAAGTATATTACCCTTGTAAGTTTTTAATATAACAATTGATATTTCATCTATTTAGTAGATATCTTTAGCTATCCCACTTTTTCCAGTAATTTCAACGATTTTAGTCACTTAATGTACTCTCTCACGAATATTACTTCTTCAGTGAAAATTTTCTTTATAGAATATAATCTCTACTAATTAAAATTCCATTTGTTGACTTGTTATTGACTTGTCATTTTCAATGAAAATTTAATTAACTTTTAATAAATTTAATTACACCCTTCAATAGATTAGGTTATACTCGACAAAAATAAAATAATTTTAGACTATGTAAATCAATTAGAGCTTTTAGGGAAATTTTATGATAATTTTAATAATATCTAGATTTACGAGGTATTTATTTTAGTAAATTTTAATCATTTTATAGAATTTTATGGTTTTCTGTTGAATTTTAATGGATTTAGGGTTTGATTAGGTTTTTAATGAAATTATTGAAGAAATGAGGGTAAATCTATAATTTTAGAAACACTTAATTTCTTGATAATTTATTAGAATTGACTTGATTTTAGGATTATTTTATATAAGTTAAATTTACGAACAAAATGTTTATGAAACATATATTGATGATAATTATTTACCAATTTGACTGATAAATTTTGAATAGTAAAGGATATTTTAATTATAATTTTATGTTCTATTTAAAAAGTTGATTGGTTGAGAGGAAAATTATGATATTTGAGGATGGATGATTGGTTAAGAAGATCATTTATAATCTTTTAAGGGGAAATAACCGATTACGAACAGGTTTGTTGATATTTTTAAGGGGTTGAGTCAGTTGAATTTTGTTATTTTAGGGGAGTAATGATTGGTCAAGTGATGAATTTTATTTTAAGTGGATTTCAAAAAATCTATTCCAGTGAATATCGATGTCGGTGATTTTTATGAAAATAATGAAAAATTGTCATTTAAAGAGAAATGATTTGTTGAGAGTAAATTTTATTTTATTTTAGGGGGAAATTATTTGTCAAGAGAGGAATTTTATTTTAAGTGGATTTCAAAAAATCTATTCCAGTGAATATCGATGTCGGTGATTTTTATGAAAATAATGAAAAATTGTCATTTAAAGAGAAATGATTTGTTGAGAGTAAATTTTATTTTATTTTAGGGGGAAATTATTTGTCAAGAGAGGAATTTTATTTTAAGTGGATTTCAAAAAATCTATTCCAGTGAATATCGATGCCGGTGATTTTTATGAAAATAATGAAAAATTGTCATTTAAAGAGAAATGATTGGTTGAGAGTAAATTTATTTTAGGGGGAAACAATTGGCTAAGAAGAGAATTTATGATCTTTTAAGGGGAAATAATCGATTACGAACAGATTTGTTGAGATTTTTAAGGGGTTGAGTCGATTATATATCGATGTCAAAAGATGGATACTTAGTGAAATCGATACATTTTCATTGACTTAAGGGTTATCAAAATATAACAATAAGATTTTGGTTAATTTTAATGATATTATTGGAATCTGAATAAAATATACGATACGTGTTCAGTACTAAGAAATTGTTCGATTCATGTATTCAAGTATTTATTTGATTTTATTACTATATTTGTAATTTAATTAAAAACTAAAATTGATTATTATTTAAAAAATTTATGTTACCCATTACTTATGTTGTTATTGACAATTTTCTGAATAATTTAAATATTTACGATTATTACCAGGAATGAAGAGAAAAAAGCAGTCGATAACATACATTAATTTTCATTCAACAAGTACCTAGAACAATTATCTAACAATCTTAAAATTTTTAAAAATCTAACAAATTTTTTCAAATATTTTACAACTTAGTTAATTTAATTAATTGATAAGTACTATTTTCTTTACTATTTGCTATTGTGTTGAAACTTCTATTTTTTTAAAAGATTTTTATTCAAAGTACTAACAAATTTTATTAAAGATCTACAAGAATTGTCAAAAATTATAAATCTTTGGTAATTTTAATAAGTATTACTCAATAACTACTATTTTCTTACCAATTTGCTGAAGGGTCTTATTTTAAAATTTCCTCAACGTAATAACATTATTTACAAATTAATCAGTTTTTTTTCAAATTTAACAAATTTTATATACTTATATTATAATCATCCTTTTTGACATATTTGTCGATCAAAAAGGGGTGCATTTATTTTTGCAATTTAATGAGTAATTTATTTAAAAACCGCCACAATGAAAATAAAAATAAAGTTTTACACTAAATTCTTTTTATTTAAGTAAAAATAGCAAAGAAAGTTTTTATTAAAAAAAATATATATATATATATATAAGTATTTAATAAAAAAAATATTAATCCAAAAAAATATTTTATTCAAAAAAGAAACATTAATTTATGTTTCAATGGGTAGAATGAGCTTGCATTGACTTGCATAAATCTTCATTATTTAGTGGAAGATTTGTTAACGATAATCTTACAATCGATGTCAAATTTAATTTATTCCGTTGTTTGGTCTTGGTTATAGTTTATGTTGGAAATCCACTCTTACATAAATAAGTGGAAGCAAATGAGAGTATAGTTTGATCTGCTTTGTCACTTAAAACCTTGTTCTCGCCATTGGTTTGGATCCAAAACTTAGCAAGTGATGAATTTCTTTTACATTTTTCAATGTCACATATGATGAGAGATCAGCTAATAAATCTTCTTCAACTATAGATAGGGCGTTTCTTGTATTTGTGAAATTGAATGGATCTTAAACCCACAATGTATCTGTTTTCGAGTTTTGGCTTACTGGAAAATATTCCTCAAATATGATTGATAAAGTTTTTAAATGATTAACTATAATTTAAAATAATTTTTTGGAATTGTGATATTGGTTTCTATTTTTAGCTTTAATAAATTGATCCGTTAAGCAAAGTGGTTGTTTTCAACTCTCTGAATCCATAATGTAATATTTTTCTTTTGTCCTTCGATTTTATTAAACTACCCAACATTGTTTTGTATGTTCCTTGTAGTGATAACTTCATTTCGTTCAACAGTTGAAAAATAATTGCAAGATAACATAATCTCATGTACCACTCTATCTCGTTGATAAAACCGAACTAGATCGCTATTTTTACTTGTTAGAAAGGCAGTTATTTCTTCTCTCCGTTCATATATTCTTTTTAATATCCGACACCCGAATAACCAGCGAATTTCCGCGTGTAATGATAATGGTTTTATGAGATGATCACATTTCCTCACACAACCTTTCAAATAATCTTGAATTCAGTGTCATACATCAGTATCATACATTATGCACTTATTACATTCGGAGCTACTACTTTAATTTTTGCAACTAATCTAAATTTTTAAAAGTTATATTAGCTGCACCATCAGTACAAAATGAAATGTAATCTATGATTTTTAAATCAATATTTGAAAAAAACCCCGATATTGTTGTAAAATATTTTATGAAAAAATTTCATGTATGCTCCTTTATTTCCAAGTATTTTAAAAACTTCCTTAATTTCACTTTCATCCCAATCTACATATCTGATATAAATAAGTAACAAAGATTTATCAAAGACTTTTTAGTTTTTTTTGATTAGTTGCTGTTCAACATCGTGTCGTTTGAAAGAAGTATTGTTTTTAGTTTTCTTGCAAATTTATCAACAAACATTATTTGACACGCTTCGACGATGCAAGGCATAATTAGATTTTTCCCTACATTGAAATTGTTTTCCGATTGTTTTCCGATTTAACAATTTGAAATGATATGAAAAAGGAAACTACATTTTTAAACCGAAATTTAAAAAAAAATCCACCGAATTTTTCTAATGTTTAAAAATGTATTGAAATTCTAACTGAAACTAGGGTTCTACGGAACATAGTTTGAGAAATATTACTTTAGAGTTTGATATCAAAGAACAAGTGTGGTCTACAACAAAATCACTCTAAATTTTTGTTTCCAAATAGAGCTTAATTGAAACTCTGCCAACTACATTTCTAAATTCATTAACTTTAACCATTCTAATTTATCAATTTTTAGTAGTTTCCAAAACGAATATTTAATTAAGTTAATTAACGGTGCTTAAAATCTCTTAACAACATTGTCTTGTATGTCACTAATGACCTGGCTATAAATATTTTTATTAATTTCAGACTCCATCAACGGAAAAGTTTTGAATATGATCTTTCAACAAAGAAAAATACTCTAAAGTATTGTTATCAAAATCGCGTTTAAATATTTCTAATTTGGCCTCAAAACCTTCAATAATATCGAGCATCACATCAATTGATTTTACATGGCCTTGCAATTTAATATTTAATTCATTTAAATAGTTGGAAACATCAGTTAGAAACATTAACTTGGTGATCCAGTTATTATCAATAAGTTCAACAAATTCGAATTTTTTATCATTAAGAAACATTATAATTTCATCAAAACATTCTAAAAAACTCTGTAACAAAATTCCTCGACTAAGCCAGCGTAAGTGATTAATAATCACTGATTATACATTAACAATCCATCGTAATTTGAGCCAACCTCTTGTAAAAGCAACTGAATTTACCTCTTATTTCAAAGCTCGGGCTGATATAAAATTTATTTTTTTGGAAACAATACTTAAAATACCACATAGAAATTGTTGATGAATTATACAAAGAAATAAATAATTGGATGCGCAACGTGTTTTTGAAAAAGAGACACAAAACCAGCTTGCCAACCTATCATTGATAGTATGCGTTTAAAAAAAAGAAGGCTATCAATAAATGTGGGCAAATGGTTTATGTAACAAATTACAGAGGTGTTTACGTATCAAAAATGGTGGTGCATGAGGCGAAAACTAAAATCCACACAAATGATATTAAACTCACTCAATATTTTAACAATAAAATTGATTATTTGTACTATTTTAGTCAAAACATTATGGAGAACGTATATCGGGAAATGATTCTAAATGACTGTAAATTGAATAAAGAAATACTTAGAAACAGGATGACAATGGTCATTACAAATCCAAACTTAGTAGCACCTATGCTAATATCAGAAAATGGTGTATTTGCCAGAATCTTCGGAGAGGCCCTTTATAGCTACAAATGCAAAGCAATTACAGTAAAAATTATGAAATACGAAAAATGTAAAAATGAATTGCCGGTGAGTATAAACAGAAAAATGCGATTTATGGAACCCATAACAAGAATATTACTGGAAGAGCATACTAAGCCAAAAATTCTTCAATGCAATAGATTGCTTGCTCCGTTGTATCGCTTAGCACAGGATTCATGGATAGCATTACCAGATTACCGAGGAGTGAGAACTCCAGATAAATTAGAGTTAATAAATCTAGAATACCTAGTAAATTTTACATCTTTAAATAAGATGGCACAAATGGGTTTCTATGCAAGTAAGAATATTGAAGAAGTTCAAAAAAACTTGTTATTTCCGTCAAAAATGGAACGTGTAATCTCAGAAATGATTGATACAATATTGCCAAACGGGGAAGGTAAAGTAAATTATGAATACCTTCTAACACCAGATCACTTTAGAAAGGCAACATATAAAACGATGGAAAAGATCTGGGGGAAATTCATGTTTTTAGGACAAGCATGCGCAGGATTAATTGGATTCTGTTGTAATCATAACAATAAAGGTAATAATGTCGCAAATATTATTGGCTCATAGAATATACGTAATATCCGGATGGTCAAAGAAAATGATTATTGGTTGTTTTCCACTTTAAGCGAGATTTTTCTTTACTCATCATCAATATAGAGAAATGGCAAGTGTGAGAGCACAACTGAAAACCGATCAAAGAAGCAAAGTATCTCTATGTGCAGCAAGTGATCACAATAACGATAATAATGATGACATCGATAATAATAAAAAGGAGCAAAAATATTTTCAAAAAGGAATTAAGAAGAGTGAGAAAAAGCCAGAGCTACAATTTTTATTAGAACCTATGCCAAAACTTAGCGAAATTGAAACGCTTTCAAAGTGGTATTCACCAACGTTTTTGCCAACGGCACCAAAGTATCCAAATGAAAAATTGAAAGAAATGAAATCGGTAGAACATATACAATTTGAATTAGATAAAATTGAACCCACGAGTGCTGAAATTGAACAGAAAAACATGCTCGGATTACCATGCAGTTACGCAATAATGACGTTAGGAAATAAAAGCAATTGATATCAAATTCTGGTAAAACTAATCTTAATAATTGAGGTAGACAAATTCTTCTTTCGCCCCATACATTAAATCCAGCTATAAGTTCATTTTCAATCATATTTTAGTCTAAAGTACCCGGATCCTCAAATACTTCGATGCTCACTCTTGTTTTGCGGTTTTTTAATAAATACCAATTGAACTACCAAGTATAAATTAGACAAATAAATTAAGCTAACGTGTATAAGTAGGTCCAATTCTAATTGGCATGTATTAAAAAAATAGAAACTATTTTTTCCTGAGTCGCAGCATTATACCTTATCTATTGCACATTGATTTCTCTGCAAAGAAGAGTGAAATATTAACTAGATAGAGAAAATATCGTCAGCGTTTTACTTGAGGCAAATGCGGAAAAGAGATTGAATCAGATTATGCAGCCATGCATGTATGTATTTTTCAAGTGACCAAAAAAGATTGTTATGACAATCTGTCTCGTAATTGCGAATATTGATGAGTAGTGCGAATGCCAAGATCAGACGTCGGTGGTTGTTTCTCCCTCTGTGTGTGCGGAGTGAATATCTATGTGCAGGTGTCACACATGCGGTTTCACAGACATTCTCTTTCCCGGTTAGTGATTTGTCTCACATTGGTTTTGTGTGTGCATGCGGTTTGTCTGAGGCGTCAATTTTCTGTCATGGAATACATGCACTTTGGGGATTGCCGCTCATCAATTTGCTCATAATTTAATAATGCAGCAAATGCTGTTGACAATCGTCTGAAAACAGTCTAAGCAGGAGTATAAAAAAAGGGGAAAACACGAAATGACGCAAACGAGTATTGTAACTAGGTCAGTAGAAGAATCTAAACCCAAGTAAAGTCAAAGTTATCTATCAGAAAGGGTGATTATCTATTGGATAACCTACCCTAAGATAATCAAATTTATACGGTGGTTGAAGGGTGCAAATAAATTAGTGAAATTGTAATTACAAAACATTGAAATAAATCGGATTGAGTTATAACTGTGATAAAGTGCAAATAAAATTATTCTGTGTTGGGTTTGCTTATTTGATTCGAAAAAGACACGAGGAGTCAGAGGGAACCGACTTTCAATAATAATAACCCAACATCAGTATTCAGAAGTTGATACCAAGTAAACATAACTATGGATTTGGTTTCAATGAATTTGATTAATTGTCGCTTGATAACATCTGGGTAACTAAGCAACCAAATAATTTATCAATTTGGTGACATCAATGATCGATAAAAGAGTGAATAACATTTTTATTAATAAAATTTGAATTTCAACTTGTATTTCTTTTGTTCAACCTTTTATGTGATTTAATTTCAAAATTTGTTGGTCAGTAACCTATCATTAATATTTATTGGTTCAGTTACTAGTGATTTTTAACATATTGGGTTTATAGTCAATAACCAAGTATTTTAAATTTAGATTTACCGCTCTAAAATACACAGGCATTATCGTGCTGTTTAAACAAGTAGGGGCTTAATTAGTTTTTGCCCAACACGACAAAGAAATACTAGATTATTTATTAAGCACCGATTGTGTATGATTTGTCTACTAAAACAGAAAACATTTACGAGCCAGAACTGTTAAGACTTGTCAAGTATAATCCGCTATGTGTGAATGTACTTGCAAGAAAAGTCCTTGTCATGAGGATTAAAACACTGGAATACAACACTCTAGTACAAGAAATATTTAATTTTATAAAACTTAAAATTAATAATCTTAATACCGACGAAAATATCCTAGATTATTTATTAATCACTGATTGTGTTTAAATAGATAGAATTCTGACGATTGTAAAAATTAAAAATGATCGACGAGCAAGAAGCATACGTATTCGAAACAATTCTGATGAAGATTGAAGAACTCTTTCCGAATATGAAGAACAAGCTTTCGTATTGTGGTCCTGAATTTTTAGCAACACGGATTTATCAAATAACAGGAATCAACATCGAAGAAATTGTACGGATGCATTACGAATCGGTTCAAGGATCTGGTTTGAAATGTCTAGATGACTGCATTGTTTGTGCTGATCCCTCAATGCTGACTTGCCCATTTAGATGCAGATTCTGCGGGGACTACAAGAAAAAAAAGTTGTCCATATTTTGTGTGCAGAAAATGGTAGAGCTTATTATAAGATGATTTGTGACGATGTAAATTAAATAAATTTTTAATTTGATCTTTTTACGTGTTTATTTTATGTGTTTATTTTTATGCGTTTATTTTAATGTGTTTATTTGTTGAGAATCAATTTTTTATTAAGTATTTAATTGGTTGAAGTAATGTTGTTGAAATTCTTTTATCATTATTATAATTATTATTATTATTTTGAAAATTTCATTTTATTTTGTTAACTCTAAATTGCTTTGAAAAATTTACTTTAAAATTTTGCTTAATAAATTTACTTTTTAAAAATATACTTTCAAAATTATATTATAAAATTTCTTATTAATCTTAAATAAAATTAAAATTATATCTAAAATTACTTTATTGATTATTTAAAATTGAAAAATTTACTAAAAATTAAAATACATAAAAATTTAAAATCAATTCAAAAAAGTTAAAAGGCCAAATATTTTGAAAAATAAATCAGCAAAAATAAATTCAAAAAAAATTATCAAAAAAAAAAGATACGCACATAAAAATTTAATTACCTTGATTACCTTGAGACAATAAAGCAATTGGTCGACAAGAAGATACTAAAGTGTACTTATCACTTTGTCAGGTTTAGGAATCATCAATGTTTTAAATGATTAATAAACGTCTGAAATCGTAATTAATTAAACTACTTTAACTACTTGAAATTTTATTAAATATAACAAATTTGGATTACAGTGAAAATATAATTGCTTTATATGATGCATGTAATGGATACAGCAATCACAATAGAGAAGGATAAATTCAAAAATATATTATGAAGTATTTATTCTAACAGTCTCTGTTGCAATTAGAGTCTCATGAATGTTCTTTTGCTTGATCTGATACCATAATTCATCGGAATTGTTATCCGGCTTTGAAAATTAAAATTTTCAGTAATAAATAATACTAACTAAACGCTTATTCGATTTTTACATTTTCAAAATAACCATTATAATTTTTACAAATTGCACAAGCCAATTTAACCATATTTAATTTATAAATAAATTACGAGAGTAGTCTCAATTATTTTTAACAACATATGGTGGGTTTCTGTGTGTTGAGATTTTGAAACTATATGGTTGTTACCCAGACAACCCCAAACAAAAATTTTTCGCTTACTACTCGGTACCCGTTCTAAGCAACTATGGAACTGTGTTCGAGTGGTGGAGCGTCCACAAAAAAGTGAGCGCTATTACTAATGCTATGGTTCTATATAGTTCTCATTCCCAAAATTATTTTCACTAGTTCTTTCATGGTTATTATTATCATTAATGTTATTATTATTATTATTACTATTACTATTATTATTATTATTATTATTAGTATTATTATTACCGTTGACATTATTATTAGAATATTACTGTTATTATTATTATTATTATTATTATTATTATTATTATTATTATTATTATTATTATAATTATAATTATTATTATTATAATTATTATTACTATTATCCTTACTATTATCATTATTATTACTAAATTTTTTGTAGGGATCTGCCATTATTTCTTAGTTTTATCAGAATATTTTAATTATGCATACAATTGAGCCGTACTCCATCCTTATTTTACAGTTTTCGATGAAGTATTTTTGTTATTTCGGAAAATTTGCTCAGCGTTTCGCCCATATTTTCCATCTCAACTTAAAATAATTTATTTAGTTTTGAAATAATATTTGAATTATTCCTTTTTCATTATTTTGGTTGTTCGGATTAATCTTTTGCCGATGGCTATTCATTTTGACTGTTGCAACGATTTCGCAATTTTCCCCGCTACCCTTTCCTTTTTTTGTCCTTATGATCTATTTGTGTTCACTTTGTATTTAATGAGCGCCCATTAGACTACTCGGTGTTAGTGATTTTGAGCCGAATGTTGCTTGAAAATTTATGTCGATTTTATCGAAATTGAGTGCAAGAAAGTTGATCCAAAAGACTCACCCTCGATACCTTCTTTCGCTAATTAGTTTTATGATTTGAAGTTTGGGCTCGTCGTTACGCAAAACTAGGCCTTCACGGGCACGAGACGTTGGTGGATGCACTTGCTCTTACATGTCTCGACTAGTGTGTGGATTTTACTAACTTGTGATATGTTTTGGCTGTGGGTCGGCAAATAAATAAATAATACCATTTTAAACGAATCCAAGTAAAATCTTCGATTCATAAGCATATATTCTTCAATAAAATTCTTCATTTCATATTTTATCACAAAGTTTCATAAATAAAAACAATTCTAATTGAAAATATTTCTGAAAAGTAAGACCACAAATTGGCATATGCATACTAAAATTAGTCTGACCATCTGCACACTAACACTAAAATTCGATCTGTCTCTCTGTCTTTCTGCACACAGTTTTTGTTAAAATTTGTGAGAACACATCAGTATATATACCTATAATTTGACCTTGAAATTATTTGTGCTATCTAAATCTAATTTTTATTATTTTCTTAATTTAAATTGACAATTTATTTCTAAAATTTTTAATTGAATTTATTCAACCAAAAATATTTTATTTTAACTCATTTAATTCATTAATTTTATACTTTTATATAAATTGTCGATTTTCGGTCAAAATTTCTTGTTATTACGCTGTTTTCTATGTATATTTTGTGTGGTTCTTGATGTATTTTCTATTTATTTTATTTTTATTTTGTGTTTTTGATTTTATATTTATTTATGTTCCCTCAAATGTTTGGGTATTCAGTTGATATTGTATATTGTATTTTAGGTTATCTTGATGCTGGGTTTTTGTGCTATATTACTGATAAATTTAAACAATTTCCAAGGCCGTTCGTGTTCTGGCCCAACACATAGTTATACTTTTTTAAAGAAAAAAAATATTTTTGATTTCGATGACAAAGTTTAGGTTTGTTTAAATATTACTAATTTTAATTAATTGAAGAAGTCTGGTAGAATGTTATGCACATGGTTATTTCATATTTTTAATATGTAGAGTATATTACTCATTGCACATTATGAAATTGTCATTAAATAAATACAAATCAGATGGTTTATTATATCTTTTATCTTTACTCTAAATTTATACAAATTTTCGACGCGAATTCATATGCTGAAGCTAGAAACATAAGGAAAAAGTTAGGTTTTAACAAAATATTGTGTTTTCTAATATCGACATTAGTAATATTAATTAATTTTAATGATATTGTGATGATATTTTTCTTCTTCATCTACGCCAATGAAACCGTCGAGGCGCGTTTTTGCATTATTGGTTGCAACTGGTGTGATAAAGCACCAACCTGCAAATGCATATACCATGACAGGTTTGGCGACAAAGCTATTAAATGCTTGGAAGGGTGCGCAAACTTTGTAAAGACACCTTCCCCAAATTCAAAAAACTAATTATGCCACCACTTCTAGGAGCCGACGTTGGTGGCCAATTGCCACCAACTCTTGATTTATTTGTAATAGAAGGTGAATCACTCTTTTATTACAACATCTTCAAACACTCTTAAATTTTTCGTAGATACGGGATCCAGCCTATCTATCTTGCCAAAAGAATACATTTCCGATTCTAACTCTATTGCATTTTCTCTTAAAGCCGCAAACGGTAGCGTAGTCGAGACGTTAGGTTACAGGCAAATCTCTTTCACACTTCCATCTTTCTCAACGCAAACATTCAAATGGACATTTTGTATTGCAGATGTCATTATTCCTATTTTGGGCTCAGATTCTTTGAGTGCAAACGGACTACTAGTAGATTAACGTTCGCGTATCTTAATGATACATATTCACAGAGTCTCGTCCATTTCTTCATTAGATATTATAAATAACAATAATCAAAATCAAGAAACAAAGTCTCCTCCTATAGAACACTGACAGATAACACTAGATATCTTAAATAAATGCTTAAAAACACCTATAACCGCAACAAATGAGGTTTCAAAGTCAGTTTATCGTCACACAATTGACACTTCGTCATCTTTACCAGTTCGTTCTAAACTTAGACCACTTTCAAAAGAAAAACTAGATTTCGTTCGGTCCGAGTTTTCCAACCTTTTAAATGACGGCACCATACGGAGATCTAAATCTCCTTGGTCGTCGAACCTGGTCCCAAAAAAAGATGGCACTTTCCGTCCTTGTGGAGACTACAGACACCTCAATGCAATTACTGTGCATGATTCATACAGCATGCCACTTGTAAGTGACATTCTTCACCGTCTTTTAAAAGCGAAAATCTTTTTAACAATCGATCTTGTTAAAGCGTACCATCAGATACCTGTGCGAGAATCTGACATAGAAAAAACAGCTGTTTTGACTCCAATCGGTATGTTTTCATGCCATTTGGCCTCCGTAACTCTGCACAGACGTTCAAGAGATATATTAATCAAGTCTTAATGGACCTACCTTTTGCGGCTCCATATATAGACGATATTCTTATAGGATCACCCGACATGGATACTCAAAAAATCCATCTTACCGAAACTTTAAACGCACTTTGACAAAACCGTCTTAAAGTAAATGTCAGCAAGTGCATATTTTTTAAACAAGAAGTTCGTTTTCTTGGTCATTTAATTTCAGGGAATGGAATCCGACCTCCTCACGATAGACTTCATACCATATCCAATTTTACACTTCAGAAAACTTCGCAACTGAGAAGTTTTTTAGGTACGGTGAATTATTGTCACCGTTTCATTTCAGGAGTTTCACATATTTTTCTCACCTCTATCAAGCTTTGTCTCGAAACCGAAAAAATCTTTAATCTTATAGAACGAATCCGCTTTGAAAGCATTTGATAACGCTAAGTCAGCTTTTTCTACCATTCAGAATCTTCATTTTCCAAATGCTGATTTACCTTTGAGTCTTACCACGGACACATCAAACGTAGCGATTGGGGTGGTATTACACCAAATACACATTTAATTTTCCGAGCCATTAGAGCTTTCCTCAAAAAAGCTATCTTCAGCTCAACAGAAGAATTCTGCCTTTGATCGAGAACTCCTAGGCATATACTTTTCAATTAAACATTTTAAACATCTACTTGAAGGTCGTTCTTTTGTTATCTATACAGACCACAAGCCTTTAACTTACCTTTTTGGGATGAAAGACCCTTCTCCACGACAGCAGAGGCAAATAAGTTACATTTCCGAATTTTCTTTCAAGATACATTACATCGCTGGCAAAGAAAATATTATCACGAATGGCTTCTCACGTAGCACTAATGCTATCTTTCAAGATCCAATCTTTTCAACATTAGACCTTTGTGACAACGTTCCTTCAAGAAAGACCTAGCTGCTTTCGGTGATAAACTAGAAATAGTAGAATGGTATACATTTTGATTCATCTTTATCAAGTGTACTAAGACTGATTTTACACGAATCCTTTCGTAAATCAGGTTTTCATGCCATTTATGATTTACACCACCCAGGTTCTTCAGCTACTTTCAATCTGTTACACTCTCAGGTGATTTGGCCAGCAATGAGACATGATGTTAAACTATGGGTTAATCAGTGTATCGGATGTCAAAAGCACAAGATCACTAGGCATACCAAGCCACCTATAATTCATTACCCAATTGGAAATAGGTTTGAAACTCTACATATCAACCTTGTCGGTCCTTTACCTGCTGACAAGGGTTTCTCTTACCTATTGACCATGATAAACCGCAAAACGCGTTATTTCGAGGCAGTTCCTTTAAAAAGCATTTCTGCTAAAATTGTAGCAAATGCCATTCTCCAACAATGGATATCCAGATACGGGGTTCCAAAATCAATAATATCCGACAGAGGAACTCACTTTGAGTCCCAATTGTTCCAACAATTAACCGAAAAACTAAGTATCAAACATCTTTGATCAACTGCATATCACCATCAGACAAACGGAATGATTCAAAGATTTCATCGAACTTTAAAGACCTCTTTTGGAATACTTTCTTCTAACCTTAATTGGACCAAAGCCTCACTTTTTGTTCTCCTTGGTTGGCGCAACACTCCTTCTAGAACGACCGGGACTTCCCCTTCGCAATTGCTCTGCGGATCTTCAACATCCCTGTCAAATCAACTAATTGATTTCGATAATTCTCCTACTTTGGAGGAATTAGATACTGCTAGAGATCACTTTCTTTCGATCGACAGTAACCCTAAGTTTTCATCTGCATCATCGTATACGCCATACGTCCCAAAGTCATTTAAAGATGCTAAACACTTGTACGTTCGTAATATTATTGACTCAGGTCTCAAACCGAGATATTCTGGTCCGTATAAATTAATTGACATAGTAGACAACAATGCTCACATCATCATCAATGGGGTAATCCAAACCATAAATTTGTGTCGACTTAAACCGGCTTTCGTAATTTCCGATGATTTGAGCGACAAAAAACCTTGCCACGATTTAGGGAAGGTTCCTGTGGATACCTCTACAACCACACCTGACAGTAATTCTGGAATTGAACCATTCATTGACTCGAACAAAATTGGTTACAAATTATCAATTCAATGAAAACGCAATAGCCAATGTATCGCAACCGGTAGAGATAGCATCAAAAATACCTCGTTCAATTCCTTCTAGACCAGACAGTCAGCGACACACGAACAAAGTTACACATTGTGGTAAAATATGGGTCCGCCAAATTGGCGAAGATACTTCTAAACCACCACGACTTGCTCGAGTTTACTCTAACGAGGATTTGACACACTTGATGCTCAAATTTATTTAATAACACATATCTTTCATTCGTGAATAATTAGGCTTTATAGAATTGCATTAGCTAAAACACTTTCTTATTCAATCAGTATCAAATTACTTTTGTTTATTTCTTAACAAATCTTTATTTCTAATTTTAACATCTTCAAATAAATTTCTAATTAAATCTTCATTGGATCATACAACCAATACAAAATATAGACTGGCTATAAAACCAAACGCTTAAATTACTCTTCTGACTTTGATATACTTTGGCAACACGTTTCCTGGCAAGTTTTGCCTTTCGATTATACATATTTTATATGATTCTTATATCTGGGTACTGGTGCGTTCCGCGACTTCCCGTGGGGGCTGATGTGGTTAACTAATTAACCACCAAAACCCATCCGTTGAAATATACATAGCAAATTTATATAAAAAGCATCAAAATAGTGTAGACAGCTTTAAAAGTACAGAAGACTATACAGATGATTGTGAAACATAGGATTTTATGAGCGACGGCCAGAAGGAAGAAATAGGATTTCCACCCCAATGAAAATAAATCATCAAATTATCAAGATTCTTATGATGAACAATCTAATTCTGGGCATAGAAATCGTGTTGTTTTTTATAAAAAAAGTAATAAATGTTTTGTTAAAAAAATGTACGAGTTTATGTTAAATTAAAAAAGCTGAATATTGTTAAAAAATATGTAAAAACAAAACTTTCAAGAATTTTAAAGAATATTTTTTGTTTTAATATTGACATGTAAATTAAGTACAAATAAAATTTGAATTGTCTTACATAAACTTTTTGTATTATAATAACCTTTTACGTCTTAATTAATTTAAATGAGCGATTGGAAAGAAGATAATGAAAAGTATTGTGGAAATAGTGGTAATTTAAATTTAATGAAAGATGATAATCGGCAAAAATCACACAAATTTGAAGGTCTCAACCAATTTTCAGTAAGATCAAATTGTCGAAAACAAGTTTAATCTCCAACGTCGACTCCATCTAATCAATAAGCGAACAATCTTTGCGGCCCAGTAAATATTATTTCAGAAAAAACTTAATATCACCTGCCTTAAATTGCACTTCTTGTCGAAATATCATTACTGATATTGAATCAAGGAAATTCGAAGGAAAAAACGTTTTCACCAATAAACTTTGCAGGAGACTTTAGATTGAAAAAATGGTTGATTCTGACAAATTTAAAATTAGAGATTTAGTATCACAGACATCAAAACGGTACTTACTCGATCGTGTATGCGCCATTTGTAATGGTCGATTAATCATAAAGGTCATACTCATACTCGAAGGAACTATGGATGAATTCTAATATGGAATTTTGCTTTACGATAATATAGTCGCATATAATCATTATATGACATTTCTCAGAGAGACTAAACAAAGTAATGAAAGTTCCGCCAGAAACAGAATTCCCATGACCACTAAATATACAATTTGCGAAGCAAGCAACGAATAGAGATTACAATGAGCAGCAATAATTCAACTACGTCGACAACTATAGCACCAATAATCTCAACGTCAGTACCAATTACATCAGCAGCGATCGTCAGAGATACAAATGATTATACCAGTTGTTAAGCGTTACCAGTAAACCAATACTAAGAAAATCCTGTGGAATTTGCTGACTTCATGGACGAATATTATATATATCCAACGGCCTATGGATCGACTCTAGCTATAATGGTACAGCGATTGCCACTTTATCTTAAAGAAGTAGCACGAGAGGCATGGCAGTAGTTAGACAAAAGGAACATTGGAAATGACAAGTCAAAGTTAAAAGATGAACTCGAAAATAAATTAATCGGTTGCGATATAAAGCGCATGAGACAAAAATTTTATAACAAAGTTTAGAGATCAGACAAATCGGTAAGTGAATTTGCTCATTATTTAACAACACTTGCAGATAAAGCGTTTGAAGTCAACCTAACCTAACCGTGAATTTGCTCATTATTTAACAACACTTGCAGATAAAGCGTTTGAAGTCAAACAAAGAACAACCATATACGGTAAAACAAATCAGAGAGTTGCTACAAGACCAATTTCTAATGGGCGTTGACAAGGAGATCCGAAATGCTTTATGCTAAGTAGATTTCAATAATTTCAATGGATTATTCTATGCGAATCGAATAAAATCTAAAGAGTACAGAAAAGAAAGCTCAATCTTTCGCAGTGATTTCATCAAGACGAGACAGATCATTAACGCCAGTGGAAAATGATCTATTTTAAAGAACTACAGTCTATCGCCGAAATTCAGAAATAAATTTGACTTCAATAGATCAACAGCTAATGTTCATAGTTCCAACAATGGAAAGACAATTCAATGCGATATTTTTCGAAAAATAGGACATTATGCCAATCAGTGTTGGTTCAAAGACAGCACCCAGAAAAGTCCAAAATGGGTGAAATCAGATTGGGTGAAAGGCGATAATGAGCTATATTACCGACAGCCGAGCTACAACATCCAACGAGGTACTGACAATCTGCAATGTTTCAATTATGGAAGAAGAGGATATATTTCTACAAGTCGTTGATCAAAATCCAGATCTTCATCAACATCTCCATCGCCACAAAGAGATAAAGTGAATCTAAACGGTTAAGTACAATGCAATTGTGTAAAAGTTATGGACATATGGCAAGATGATGTCCAAAAAATTCTGAAAGATTTCAAAAATCGATTCTAAAAAAGTCTATTTGATTTCAAGGTGATACTTCATTAATGAGAAATATGACCTATGTACAAGATGACGACTATAAAGAGAAGATGGAAAAGAAGCTGAGAAAAACGAGTCGAAAATTAAATTTTCTAATGTCAAAATTTGAGTCTGACAACGAGCTTGAAAGCCATATGATATCCGAAACAGCTATAGAATCACCAGGAACGTAAAGCGACAGTAATTCAATAAAATATAATTTAGAAAATGAAAAAGCTGCAATGTTGATCATGAGGTAAAATGTTGTTAGAAAACAGAAATATTAACGCTTCAAAATTGATGCAAGGAATGCAAACACTATGTGAGATGTTGTTGAGTATGATAAATTTTAAAAAAAGTGATTAAATCGTGCGCCGATCGGTATGAATTGGATCCACCGGTGAAGGACAAGATCGAAGTTTTGATGATAAAATTTGGTAGAGACCTTCGAGCAAAAGAGTGGTTAGATTTTACCTTTGTTGATATTTCGGATAGAGACAATGAATCAAAAAAATGCATTCTTTTGCAACATATAATAGAGTAAAAGATTTAAAACAAGAATTGCAACAAAAAACAAAAGGGACAATAATTGAATTAGAATTTAAAAAGACATATTTGAAAGATGATCAATTTTTAGTTGATTGTGGATTAATTCCAGGTGTTACAAATGAGTTAAAAACGATGATTATAACTAGTGTATCAGAAGATATGTAAGACAATGTAAGAAGAATTATAAATGATTTTACAGACGCGTAATAAAAAGGTGATGAAGATGAGATTAATGAAAAAGTAGATGTTATTAATAATTCTGAATTAAAGGTAGAAAATAAAATAAAAATTGTTTATTGAATACTACCATACTTGAACTAGATGCATGAACTAGATGACAGTAGTGTATAATGAAGCCTCGTGAATAATTGGCTTAAAAAAAGAGACCCCCCTAAAACTTTTTTTTCTGAAGTGGGGTTAAAATTTTTTTTTGTTTTAATGAATGAATTATTTTTAATTTAATTTTTTGTTTAAATTTTCAAATTTAAAATTTTTAAAAATATTTTAATTCACAATAAAAAAGCCTAAGTATTTTTTCTCGATTAAAAGCTTAAAAATAAAAATTTGCTTAAATCACTAACGATTTGTCGTATTATAGTAAGGAGTATTTTCGAATAAAATTGGCTCAAACCCGATTAAAGAACCTAAAAATATTTCATTGAATAAGAAGCCTAAGTATTTTTCATACTTAAAAACACATAAAATTAAAATTGTCTCAAATAGCCTGTCGACCAAAAAGCCTAAAATATAATTGATCGATTAAAAATCCCTTTTAAATTTTTTTTTATTTTAATTACTTTAATTTTTTGTTTTAATCAAGTTAATAATTTTATTTATTTTTTTAAAAATTATATTATTATTAAATTAAATTGCTAATTTTAATGAAGTGAATCAAATAAATTTTTATTATTTTATTTTTATTTATTTAATATTATTATTATTATTATTTTATTTTATTATTAATAATAAATATTTTTTTATTTTTATTTTTTAAATTTAATTCTAAGTCTAAGAATAATTTTTCAATGTATAAAATGTATATGGATTGTTTGGTTACGTTTGAAATCGTGGCAACATGGACATCCATTTGAACATGTTACTCTCATACTATCTTTACAAACAATGCAATTTGCAACACATCGATCACCAGATCCCTGAAAGTTGTCATAGTGAATCTCGAGAAGTTCTTCAATGTTAATTCCTGTGAAATGGTAAATTTTTGTTGCGAGAAACCATGGTGCGCAATAATCCAACGTATTTTTAATTCTTGGATAAAGTTTCTGAATTTTCTTTAAAATTACTTCAAAGAGATAAACTAAATAATAAAATAAAATACATATTTAAATATACATGATTTACCTTTTGACATTTTTTAATACTTAATAAATTAAACAAATTCAAACAAAATATTTATTAATTTATTAACATAGTTATTTCTGATTTAATATTTTTCACATAATCATTATAATCCAAGGATTTTATTCCGAGTATTACTACTTTCCCACTTGAAAATATATTGACACATGATGGATTATATTTTTGAAGACGTAGTGCTGGAAATATTTCTGGTTCAAATATACAATTCACCTTTCTTTGTAATTCATATAGATTTATAAATTTTCATTATCGATTGTTACAGTGATTGATTGAATTTTTAGATCATGTATATTATATTTCAAATCCCCAGTTTTTAGAGGTTGCTTACATCCCTTTACCCGATATTTCCTTGATCTGAAAAATATTATCGGATACTTACCTGATTGATCTACAACTTCCTGGGGTTTTCCAAATTGGAATTTTATATCAGGTAAAGAATATCTTCCTTTATAATTTATGTTACTCAACATTTTCAAATAATTTCAATTCAAGTAATTCTAAAAATTAAAACAAATATAAACAATTAAATAAATAATAAAATAAAATGGAATTAAGAAATGATGCAGTATATCAAGTAGTTGAACCAAGTGTTTGTGGAAAGACTTTATTTGTATGCAATTTATTACAATCAAACTTGTTCAAATCAAAATTCAACAAAATATATTGGCATAGAGGAACTGACGAAGAACATGAACTTACTCAAAATTCTGTAAATTGAAAAGGACAATAATTAAAGGATTTGATAAAAATTGGTCATCTAGATTACATCAAGGCGATGTTATTATACGATGTTATCTATACCAGGAAGCTAATAAAGAAAGGATTTAAATAATTTATTTACAAAAATCGCTCAACATATTGGAGTTACTGTTATTTTCATTACTCAAAACTTGTTTCATCAAGTGGGTGGTCATAGAACTAGTAATTTAAATGTACAATACTTGGTTATTTTTAAAAAACCTCGAGATGCAACCATTATAGATTTTCTTGCTAGACAAGCTTATCCTAAGGATAGAAAATTTTGATTGATTCGTTTCAAGATGCAAAGGTTCCCCAGGGATATTCGTTCTTTGACTTTACACAACAATGTCCTGATGATTTACGTATAAGAACTGATATTTTCAATGAAAAAAGGTTTACTATTTATAAACAAAATTAAAATCTGAAAATAATTACGTGAAATTACGTTTAAAAATATGATTGTTCAACGTAAAAAATCAACAAAGGAAAAAGTTACAAAGAAAAGGGTTACTAAACGTAAATTAATAAAAACGAATAAGAAGATTGTTAAAGATAAAAGTGGATTAAAATATAAACAAAACAACTAGTTGAAAAATGTTTTTGATATGAAAGTTGAACGTAGTCTACCATACTTTAATGCCTTGATGAAGGCTCCTAATAATAAATGAATGAATATTTTACAGAAATTTCCTTCATTTGTTATAGATGATCTAGTTGAAGTTATTGTTAATGTAGTTCGTAGCTAAAAGATCACTTTTATCTTTAGTAAACACTAAAAAACGTCGTCTGATGCAAAAATTAATATATAAACAAAATGGTGGATTTTTGGGAGCATTAATTCCAATAGTATTATCTGCAATAAGCGCAAATTTCATCATTAACTACTTAATGAGTGCCAAGAATTCATTACCGGATAAACATAATTTAGATTTAAATATTTTGACAACTTGTTGTAATAATGAAGGAAACATTAACCAAAAATCGAAACACAGTGAAAATGCTCGAAAAGGTATGAACTGACCCAAAACACCCCGTTGGTTTTGGTGGTGTAAGAAAACTGGCAAAGGAAGTAGTTAATTCAAAGAAAGAAACTCAGAATTGGTTAACTGGGCAAATGCGTACAGTTTAAATAAACCAATGTTAAAGAAATTCAAAACCCGTAGTTATAAAACAATGGAAGTTGATGATTTATGTCAAATAGATTTGATGGAAATGATAACCTTCTCTAAAATTAATAAGAGATACAAATATATTTTGACATTTGTTGATATATTCAGTCGATTTGCTAGTGTTATTCCAACAAAAACCGAACAGTATTAGTTTGAACTATAAACCATATTGGGATTTTTTAATTGTCAATTATGAAGTAATAAATTTTATTAATTATACATTTTTTAATTATTATTAGTTCTATTCAATTGATTCTATTGGTAGAAAATTATTGGGAAAAGATTTTCTTGGAGTTTTCCCTCTAGATAAAATTCGATATATCGATGTTAACAAAGCTTTGATTGTAAATACTCAATCATCTAATCTCAGTGGTGAACATTGGCTTGCAATTAATGCGAAACCAAATAAAATATATGTGTTTGATCCAATGGGTTTCTATTATCCCCCTTTATTAATTAATAAACTAGAATCGACGTTAATGCCAATTGAATACAATCGAATTCGTGATCAAAATCTGATGACAAAAACATGTGGACACATTGTTTAGCTTGGTTAAAAACAATAAAAAATAAATGAATTTATTGAATAAAATTTCTTTTCAAATTGTTTTTTAATAATAAGTGTAATTAAAAATGTATTATGTAATAAGTTTCACTTTTAAAGGATTAATTTCAGAGGATTATTTGTATTTACATGTTTTTGGTGCTATGTAATTAAGTATGTTTTAAAAACTAAATTTTTCTTTTATTATAACAGGTAATCTTTACCCCAATTTTTGTAATTCTCCACAACATGATGGAAATTGTGATACGATTATTGATAATTATTATTCTCATAACTATAACCACATCACCTATTTGATTTGTCCCACATGTAAAACCACCCATAAAATGAATTATACAGACTTTTATTCAAATCATAAGGAACATTTAACACAGTTTAACTGTAAGAGAAAATATATTTTTAAATTACCATTCAGTGATAATAATAATAATAATAATAATAATAATAATAATAATAATAATAATAATAATAATAATAATAATAATAATAATAATAATAATAATAATACAAAAAAGAAAAGAAAAACAAATAATAATAATCCACGCGCTTCGAAAGTTCCTCAAATTATAGATACTATTATACTTTCTGACTCTGACGATTCAAACATGATTGATGATGTAATAATCATTTCTGATTCAGATATTGTTTCTGATGTTTTCCTGTTGATATTCCTTCTGTTATTGTAAATCAAAATGGTGGCTCAATAGCACCTATTGTTAATTTGGATTTAAATCAAACACATGCTATTGTTAGAATGGATGTTTCGAATTTAAATTTAAAGTTATTACAGTACCCACACCGTTAATTAATAAATTAAACAATGTTATCAATCAAATGGAATATGTTAAGTATGAATTTTGTATTGATCTAAAATTTGAAATAGATGGAGAACTTCAATCTTTCATCATTTCAAACTCTGCCAGAATAATGAGTGATTCATTTTTAGATGAAGGCGCTACTCTTTTTGACGAAAAAATAACATTAATTAATGACAAAGGTAGTAACTGGGTTATAGGTAAAATAAAAGTAATTCATTTTGTTCTTACCAAGTTTTCACAAATAAATCGGTTGAGTGGTCATGGATTTATTCCAACACCATTATCCTTATTAAATAAACATTTTACTGTAAATGTTACTAATTCCGATAATTTATGCTCCCTTTACAGTATTTTAGATATTTTAAATCATGAAAATATAAGTAACCATCATAGAAATGAAACCTTTAGCTACAACACATCTGAACTTGAATTTTCACCTTTGGATTTACCCATGAAACTTTGTGACATTACAAAATTTGAAGCTAAAAATCCAAATCTTTCTAATAATGTCCTTACATATGATGAAAATAATTTTATTAATAATTTTACTAATCCTGAAGTTTTCAAAAACCCTTATGCCCAAATAATTCATAGTTCTTAAGATGTTAGGGGACAACCTATTAATTTAATTTTATTAGAAAGCTTTGATTCTTATCATTATTAGATTGGGTTTTAAATTACAGGAGTCATATTTTTACTGATACTAGAGTTCAAAGTATATGGTGTCATCGATGTCCAAATGGTTTTTGCAATACAATTTCATTAAATAAACATAAATGGTTGTGTGATAAAACTCAATTAGGCGCAACTCTTTATACATTACCTTTAAATAAAAACATTGAATTTAAGAATTGGGCTAAAACTGTAACTCCTCCTTTCGTCCTTTAAGCCGATTGTGAAGCCATCTTACCATCAGATGACAGAAATCTTCAAATACATATGCCGATTTCGACCGGTTTAATTTTAATTAACAATTTTACAGATGAAATATCATATAAGAGTTTCCTGAGTGATGATTGTGTAGTTAATTTTCTACAAGAAATAAATAATATTTCAATTAATACTGTTTTACTCTTTTATCAAAATAATTATAAAAAGAAAATATTATTAACAGACTCAGATATTCTTACGTTTTCTTCGGCAACTTGTTGTTATTTGTGTAATAATATTATATTAGTACCGGATAAGGCCCATGATTACTTTACTGGAAAATATTTGGGAGCAGCTTGTTCCAAATGTAATATTTCTAGACAAATAAGGCGTGTGATAAATCTCTATTTTCTAAAACATTTAATTATTTAAACAACTTTCTTTTCTAATTAATTCTTTAGTATACATCTCCCCGAGATTCTAACGAATCTTCATTCCTGTGCCTTAAGTCGGCTATATGACGTGGCATTGCAAAAGTTCCTTAATCGACAATTATATTATGTGGAGACAGCAGCTTCATGATTCTTCCTCTTATCCATGGAGATGTACACGGTTGATTTTGAGCGGGTTTTACCCACACCTTGTCGTTAATTTGAAAGCCATTGTCTATCTGTCGAACCATTTCTTTTGTTTCATTAAATTGAAGTCTTACGTCATAGGAATAAAATGCCATTTATTGGGAGTCAGAAAGAGCCATTCACTGGTGTATTGCTATACCAGTAAATTTCTTCTTGCACTGAGCATTCCGATCGTGTGACTGCTGCTTTTATTGTTCGATGATTCCTTTCGACGATGCCGTTGCCTGCTTGTCTATTAACGGATCTGAACTCAGTTCTAATTCTCCACTTTTTCTCTGACTTAAACGATAAGTAATTATCCAACAGAGGTTCATCAGGAGGACCTCTTTCATAAAAACATGTTCCAACTGTTTGCAAATTTTGTCTGCGCTTTTGTTTTGTATTTCTCGTCAAATTGCAAATCGAGAGGGCCCACAATCTATGATTGTTAAGAATGTTTTTTGATCTAATTTTGTCACATCAATTGCTAGTCGTTTCCAAGAATCTCTAATTGCTCTTTACTGATCTTAACAGGGTGAGGGTCTATTGATTGACATTTGTCACACTTCTCGACAATTTCCTTTAATTCGTTTTGAGGTAGGTTAATTCCTGACTAATCGATTAAGAACTTCAACCGGTCTCCTCCGAAATGACTTAATTTGTGAATTTCAGTTGCGTTCTTGATGGGATCATCACCAAAATATAGTAACGCCATGTTACATGAATGTTTCGTAATCCAATTAGAGGGAATTCGGGTTAAAACATCAGATTAGTTTTTATTTGTTGGAACATATTCTATTTCTGCTTTAATTTCATATTCAGTAATTAGTTCTTTGGTGATGCTGAGTCTTCTTTTTACTAACATTTCTGAAGAAGCTTTCATTGTAATCTTTCTCTAGGATGTTAAGGCATTATGCACCCAGCTTACTACAGATTTGTTATCCGACATTATTTTTACAAACTTTAAATTCTATTTGATGCATAAATCAATGCCTTTGACGATCGCCTCAAGTTCGCACAGATTAATGTGTCTAACGTCCTTTTCCTTTCTCAACCAGCATGCGTCTTACATAATATTTCCGTCGATTTCTAAAGCTGCTCCAATGGCAATAGAGCTGGCATTAAGTTCTTTTCGACTTCCTTCATTAACCATTTTACTTTATCTAATAATTGTGCATCAATTGGTTGGTTCCATTCTCCTTCACTTAATCGTTTGAGATATGAGCTCGCTGGCCGCAACCAGCCTGCTACGGGAAGAATTCCGGTTAATTGGCCGAATAATGAATACAGTTCTCGTCTATTCATTATATTCTCTTCGAATTCAAAACAAATGGCATTGGCTCGGTTCCATTTTAATACGTTGTCTTCAATAAATACTGAGAGACCAAGTATTCTTAGAGCTTTTGTTGATGATGGACATTCAATTTCTTTCGTTATTAAGTTAAATTTACTTAACCAAGCTTTTACTTCTTCAGCTGGAATCACTTCTTCGTCGATAAAGATATCATCTATATATGCACTGGCTCCTTGTTTTATTCTGTCATTTAAACCCAACACGTGATTAACGATCTCTGTCATGATACCTGGGGCGATATTGATTCCAAAACCAAATCTTGTCAATGCGTATCGCCTTCCATTTTTAATGCATGATTGGTACTTCCGCATAATCTCATCGACCTTGATTTGCATGTACACATCAGAGAGATCTAAAATTGCTATTTTGTTTCCTTTCTTTCTCCACTCTCGTATGGATTCATTACAGACTACTGCTTCGCCGCTTTAAACGTATAGATAATGATTTAAAGCTATAAAGTCAAATACTGGACGTATTTTGCTCTTATTCTTTTGAATTAAAAGAAATAAAGTTACCGCTCCAACAGACTTACCGAATCGGTTTTCGTCATATTCAACTAACCAGCCATTTTTAATCCACTGCTTGGTGACGTTTAGTGCTTGGCCTGCCTTTGGTTTATCTGGAACTAACTTTGAGTATCGATTTGACATTAATACTGGGCTTCTGTGTTCCAATTCCACGATACCATTCATTCTTTGTTGAACTTTGCTTCAAAGGGTTTCCTTTGAATTGTCAAACTATGAACTTCCTTACTATTTGCAGGTGTCAAACATTTCAATTCGCATCCGAATCTAACATCATTACTGATCTTCACACCTCCTAGTGCCATAATAGCGTTCATGCCTAATATGACGTCGTATCCCGCTATCATTTTTCTAGAAATTAAACAGTCATTAAAAAAGTACTTTCCTTCTGATTCGATTTCTGCTTTGCTCTGACTTACTGGTAGTATCGACGCATCTGCTAGGAACACTTGAGCGTTGGATGACGTGTTGAATTCTTTGCATATAATTGTTGTCGAGCAGCCGGAATCTATGAGACATAGGATTTTCTGTCCATTTATCGAAAGGAGTCTTTCTTTTAGCAATTGTTTGGGGTCGAGAGAGACTGAGGAATAGTCTCGATCTCTTTGTCTTTTCCTGATTTATATTATTGGGATTGGTGTCCAAGCATTTCACATCTGGAGCATTGAAATTTCTTCTTGTTCATACAGTAACGAGCAAAATGGCTTTCGTTGCATGTGAAGCATTTGTTGGTGTACTAGGTGTAATTAATTTTGTTTAAATCCATGCTCATTTGTTTCGATCTATCTAACTTCACTAAATCCTTACTTTCCTAGGGTCGACGCTATCTCACCCAGACGCCCCACAATTTTGACCTTACCACTATATACCCATGAGCAAGCTCATGTTGGTAATGTATATAGCAGCCGAGAGTCTACGAGCAGGTGAGCCCCATTTCTAAGACTACTCCTCGCGATAATCTCGCTTTCGGGTTCCTGACTGGCAGTAGAAGGACTTACGTCTACTTAACTTCTCTGACTCCATCGACATTAATACTCGCATTTCTCATCCTTTATTATCGATCTCATGTATTCTTCCGGGGTAAAAATTTCTCATCGACTTACAAGCTGACCGTTGAATACTAGTCCTAATTATAGTTCGATACATAATTGTTAAAACTTGATTACCCATTTGTCGTTAATAATTCATTCTATACAGCATTAATTTAAATATCTAATTAATAATTTTAAATACTATAATTTAGAAATTTCCTGAAAGGAAAATCTTAGTTAATAAGGTTTTTCGATACTACTTTCTTCAATTATCAAAATTTAGGGTTAAATCCCCCGATTTACTACGAAAAGGCAAAATAATATTATCAACCTAGAACTTTGCTTAAATTTGTAAAATTTTTATCTAAATTAATCCGCGATAATTTGAAAATTCATCGAAATTATTAAATTAGCTGTAAGATCAGCTGTTTCTAAATTTATAAAATTTTTCTTTTTAATTTAAGGAAAAATAAGGTTGACTTAAGGTTTATATCTTGCCTTCCACTGACAATTACTCTTTTACTTCCAAAAACCTCACACAAGTGCTTAAAATTAATTTAACAAGAACTATAATTCCTCCTAATTTAATTCCCTTAGCTGAATAAACCTTTTTAACAATGTTACTTGTAGGAATTAGGCTCCCACTATTCTTATATCATACTCGGAAATGATTGTTAACCTTAATTCAGTATTTATTGGTAAAGAAAAACCAAAATTACAAGAAAAATAAGAATAACTACGAAAATTTAATTTTTTATAAAATTTACAATATCGAGAAAAAGAAAAATAAATAAAGCATAAATCTGTTGTTAGTCTAATAAAGTGCTTAAGCGACTGCAAAATCTCGACTCTCTCCATCGATATCAACGGGGAATTTCCGTTTTCGGGAGAAATTGAATTTTGTGGTTCCGACTTGAGGAACTGAGTGACAGAGCTCGTCCCCGAAATCATCGGTCCAGTACCCGACAGAAGTTGATGAATTCCTTGCTTCTTTGACTACCAGTGGGGTTGTTTCTGCCGAGGACACGTCTATGTGGATTTTCATCTCGTCCTCCTTGCTGGCACTAATTCGAGGCACTGATTCTACTATTTTCGCCGATTCGGGCTATTGCTCATCTGGATTTACGAATTCCGGGAATTGCTCGGTGACCCGAATGGTGGCTTCTTCCAGCACTTTGGTCGCGTTCGCCAATATGGTGGCTCCCTCAACACAACGACGTTCACGGCGTCGCCGGTTTTTGCTGGGGTTGTGTCTTTTACTCGTCTTGGGAGTTTTTGCTGGACCAACTTCGTGGTTTTCTGGGATATGGGTTGGCGGAATTAAATTTAATTGTACGGCCAGATCGTGGCCGGCTATCCGTTTAGTTAATTCGGCCTTCGTGAATGAGGCGATTAGCATGGCGCTCTGATCGTTGATGATGGTTCTCTGAGCCCGGTTCTCGGAAATCAGATCATCGCGACATCTTGTCAAGCGATGGATCTGTTGGTGTAAGGCTTTTATGACTTCTGGAGCGAACCATGTACCCAACGTACGTTTGTGCTCCACGAATAATTTGTCAAATTTTTGTTGGCAGGATTGGTTTGAGAGGCTGTCATTCTGGGTAGAGGATTGGGCAGAGTGAGCCGATTTAGGCGGCGATATCTTCGGGATTTTATAGCCGGGTTGCATTTTTTAGAATTCTGACAAAAAGTTGAGAATTGATTCGAAAATTTATTTTTCAACGTATACCGGAAAAGAGAAAATACTAAAAGAGGGAGAATTTCTCAATATGAATTTTTTAATTATATTAATAATTATAATAAGGATAATAATTTTCAAATTAATTAATAATTTTATAGGGGTCTAATTTCTCGGGGAATATTTCTGCGAATTTAGTCCGGGTTTTAGAACTATTCCTAATCTGGGGGTTACTCGTGACCTGCATCCCTCTTCTCAGTCCCCATCCGTATTGGCGTTGTGCATTGGGTTTAAAAGAAAATATATAGTGGCAAATATTCCATAATCAAACTAAACTTTATTTTTTATTAATCACAAAGTTATTGTTTAATAGTATGGTATTTTTCTTAATTAGAGCACTATAAGATAATGGTCGTTGGCGGATAATTATAATAATTTAATAAAAACAAAGAACTGATGCTCCCGATTCGTTACCCAAATTTATTATTACCCACTTCATTAAAATTATTTTCAAATTATATATTGTATTTTATTTCCCCAAAGGATAAAATTTAAATTATCATATGTAGAGATAAATTCTGTTGACTATTCTTTTGTTATTATTCCTAACACTAGTCGGTCCCCTCAATACATCTATTTGTGACAGGAATTTGTTTTATTGTTACTTTTATTCTGGTCGCTTCTTCCGCCTGTGTATTTTCTAAACCTTATTTTGCAAGGTTATAGGCGGTTTTGTGTTCTACTTTATTTTTCTGTATGCAATTGTATGCGAAATTTATTAATTGTTTGATTTTAATTAATTATGCTATTTTTTAATTTGTTTTCATTGGTGTTTTTATTTTATTTTGTTTTCTGTTTGCGGTGTATGCTCATGTTATAGCAGCCACTTTAATAATTTCCAAAATGACATTAAATAGTCATTATATTTTATCTAAATTATGGCTTATAGCCCAACACATTACACATTCTTGGTTTTCACTGCAAAAACAGACCGATGTCTTTGTAATAAACTCAATCGTGAAACGATGTCACCAATTGCATCGATTGACGTTGATCCTTGTCGTCTAACTTCAGCTGCAATTTCTGTTGGCAAGGAGTTTATTATAATATTTACCAGTAGATCTCCAGAGTTAAAAGCCAGATTCTTCATTTCTGATAAATGAATATTGATATTATCCCCGATCTGGAATTTCTTGTTTAATAACTTGAAGAAGCATGTTTCTGGGGGGTCATTGAAAGCTCGTAGTAATGATTCTTTAATTTGTTCATAGCAAATATTCTTAACTGCTTCCTTCAGAGTGATAAACGCTTTCCCCTTTATGACAGCCGGCAAAATTCCCTTTTTTCCATTGAATTTATGGAGCTTGTATATCAGTTCGAACTTATCGAACCATTCATCAATTTTTACATTTTCTCCATCAAAACATTCTATTGCGCTTAGAATGCCTTTTATCATGCCCGGATAGCTTGTATGATAATAATTCAACAACAAGAATTTACTAATTTCAAAATCTCTATTTTCTAAAACATTTAATTATTTAAACAACTTTCTTTTCTAATTAATTCTTTATTATACGTAAGGTTTTAATTTCCAGTTGTTTTTCATAATTTGAGAGGGTATGATAAGTGATTTTAACACGTGGAAAATAATTTTTATTCCTGTAACAAGTGAAAAGTTTCTTTCTTTGTCGGCAAGATTCAGTGAATTAACTGTAAAATTCATTGACTCTTGTCAAATTATTGATAGTTCATTAAGTAACGCAGTTAAAACATTGGCCACTCTTCCTTTAACTCTTTCGGAATTTTTAAGTAGCATTATCTATACTAAAGGCATTTTCCTTTATAACTTTGAAACTTCTCAAGAAGTTTTAGAAACTACATATGAGCTTCCACCGATTTGGGAAGATGTAACTGAAGCCGAATATAGTAAGGTTCAATCTATTTGGGAAGAAACCAATTGTAACTCTTTACTAGGTTATATGATGGTTTACCTCAAACTTGATGTTTTTCTTTTAGCTGACTTTTTCCAGCAGTTGCGTTCAAAGTAATTAGCTCATAAACGATTGAAACCACTTAACTTTTATGGAATTTCCGGTATGTCTTGGGCATCGGCTCTTATAACTCTTGAAGAACCAATTGAACTTCTCACTGACATGGAAATTTATAATTTTTTCGAAGGGGAATCAGTGGTGAATTAACCTTTGTTAATAAACATCACGTAGTATCTGATGACAACACCGAACTCCTTTACATTGACATCAATAATCTCTACGGTTGGGCTTTAAGTCAACCATTACCATATGGAGATTTTGAATGGGTTACTGATACTAATCAATTAAAAAATTTAATTAGTTTTTTGAATAAGGATCTTGAATCACTGTCATTTGCTGTCACATTTGAAGTAGATCCCAACATTTCTTCATGATAAACTTAATGATTTTCTAGTAGCTGCTGAAAAGATGTGCGCTCCGTGTTCTAAGGTTGAGAAGTTAATGCTAACGCATTATCCAAAGAAGAATTATGTTCTTAATTGGAGACTTTTGCAGCATTTTGTTTCTTTGCTAATTAAAATTACACATATACATAGAGCCATTAAATATAATTAAAATTCAATATTTAAAAAGTATATAGACACTAACACACAACTTAGAGCGCAATCAACCAATTACTTAGATAAAAACGATTATAAACTTTTAAATAATAGCCTCTACGGAAAAACCGTAGAAAATCTTAAAAAACGAATTAATTTAAGATTATGTAATTCTGCAAACAAATTAATTAATTATTGATCAAAACCAACTTTTCGGAAATCATTTAAAATCGACAATAATTTGGTCTCTGTGTTATTAAATAAGGAATCGGTGTGTTTAGATCGACAGAGTTACATTGGACAAACTGTACTCGATTTATCTAAACTTAGGATGTATCAATTATAATACATATAGAGTTAGAGAAATATCGAAACGAATTCACTTGTGAAATTAATATAGTTGCTGGGAACACCGATTCCTTTTTTCTGGAAATTAAGAATTGTAAGTTAGACATTCTTTTATCTGCTATGGTTCGTGATAATCTTCTCAATACTTCTAATTATGACCCAAATCATCCATTGTATAGTAGGAATCTTGATTATGTCATTGGAAAGTTCAAAGACGAGAATAAAGGACTTAAATACAAGGAGTGGGTGTTACTTAGTCCAAATTGTTATAGCCTCTTGTCTGAAGTTGAAAGTATCAAAGCTAAGGTATAACATTGAAGGGTACTGACTTAAAACATAAGTCATACCTAGATCATTATAACAAAAACTTAATTTTTTCGGTACCACAAACTCGTATTACTAGTAAAAAACATCAATTATTTACAATTAAAAACAGTAAAACAGCATTAACAAATAAGGATGATAAAAGGGTTTGGGTAGGGAAAAATATAAGTGTACCATATATTCATTCTAGGGAAAGTGATGTGGTTTTAGGTAACAGTCCAGAAGAATGTTCGGAAGTTAATGAAGAATATGATGATTATGATGAACTTTGAATGAATAAATTATTTGAAAATATTCTTTGTTTTTGTATATTTTTGTTGATGTTTAAAATTTTTCTGTTTTTAAGTTAATATTATTTTTTATTAAGTATTAAAAAATGTCAAAAGGTAAATCATGTATATTTAAATATGTATTTTATTTTATTATTTAGTTTATCTCTTTGAAGTAATTTTAAAGAAAATTCAGAAACTTTATCCAAGAATTAAAAATACGTTGGATTATTGCGCACCATGGTTTCTCGCAACAAAAATTTACCATTTCACAGGAATTAACATTGAAGAACTTCTCGAGATTCACTATGACAACGTTCAGAGATCTGGTGACCGATGTGTTGCAAATTGCATTGTTTGTAAAGATAGTATGAGAGTAACATGTTCAAATGGATGTCCAAGTTGCCACGATTTCAAACGTGACCAAACAATCCATATATTGTTGGCCGAAATGCGTAAAGCATATTACTCGGATATTTTTGATTTGAAATAAAAATTAATCTTTTTATTTATCCATATTTTCACTAAAAATATTTTTATGGATTGAAAGTTTGTTATTTTTACAATTCCAAATTTATCGATGATTTATCAATTTTTTATATATTGAAAAATTATTCTTAGACTTAGAATTAAATTTAAAAATTAAAAAATATTAATAAATAAATAAAAAAAAATATTTATTATTAATAATAAAATAAAATAATAATAATATTAAATAAAAAATTAAATTCAAATAAACTAATAAAAATTTATTTGATTCAATTCATTAAAATTAGCAATTTAATTTAATAATAATATAATTGAAAAAAATAATAAAAAAATAAAATTATTAACTTGATTAAAATAAACAATTAAATTTACTAATAATATTATTAAAAAATAATTAAAATTATTGACTTGATTAAAATAAATAATTAAAGTAATTAAAAAAAAAATTTTTTAAATTATTTAGGATTTTTATGGGCTTTTAAGTATGAATAAATACTTAGGCTTTTTATTCGAGGAAATATTTTTAGGTTTTTTTAATCGGTAGGTGATTTGAGTAAATTTTTATTTTTAGGCCTTTTAATTGAGAAAAATACTTAGGCTTTTTTATCGTGAATTAAAAATTTTTTAAAAATTTTAAATTTGAAAATTTAAACAAAAAATTAAATTAAAAAATAAATCATTCTTTAAAACAAATAATTAAAAAATTTCATCATTCATTAAGACAAATAATTAAAAAAAATTATTATCATAAAAAATCACCGACTTATATCGATATTCAACCGGATTAATTTCTTGAAATCCCCTTAAAATAAAATTCCTCTCTTGTCCAATCAAATCCCCTTAAAAATACTCTAAATTTGTCTCTCAACCAATCATTTCTCTTTAAATGACAATAATTCCAGCTATATTCATTATTTTCAAAAAAATCACTGATTGGTTGAGAGACAAATTTAGAGTATTTTTAAGGGGATTTGATTGGACAAGAGAGGAATTTTATTTTAAGGGGATTTCAAGAAATTAATCCGGTTGAATATCGATTGTTGGGCCAGAACACAGACAGCCATGTAAATGTTTAAATGAATCGGTAACACACATGCAAACATAACATGCCGATTTAAATTCAAACCTATTTAAACACCAATTAACCCTATCAAAATACGAGGAAGAAAACAATTAAATATAAAATTACAAACACAAAAATAAATTAAAATAATAACAAAGCGCAACAAGATCCGCACGAAATAAATATAAACATAACACGAAAACCCAACGATTTTGACCGAAAATTTTACAATTTATAAAAAATGCGAGATTTCATGAAACTGAAATAAAAATCAAATAATTTGAATTAGAAATAATTCAATTAAAAATCTAAAGAAAAAATTGTCAAATAAAATCTCAAAATAATAAAATTAAAAATTAGAATATACCAGAAAATTCCAAGGTCAAATTTTGTTTTACTAAATCAAAAAGAACACGCAAGGTTAGGGTCGTACAAATAGGTATATATACCGATTCATTTTTACACAATTTTGATCGTTTTTTAATCGTTAAATCAGTTTTTCGAACTTGAAATCATTTTTCAACGTTATTTTCACGATGTAAGTGAGAGTTTTATTTAAACAACTCTCTCCACGTCGCATCCTCGCAACCTCAATGGAGCTCTACTTGGGTGTCGGCGTGGGGAGAGCAGTATATTTATGATATTTTGTTTATGTTGAATGGAGTGGTAAATTATATTTTTATTTTAATAAATATTTAAATAAAATCAAACTTTGTTTTATATTGTCGAAATTTTTCCGGCCCACAGCCAAAGACACATTACAAGTTATTAAAATCTAATATACTACTCGAATTTGTATAAGTGCGTGGAATATCGCCAATGATTCGTGCCCGTGAAGACTCCAGCATGCGGAACGCAGGGGTCGGAACGTCAATATTATTCCGTATAGGGGAAGAGAGGGATAAGGAAGTGGTCTTTTGGCTATTTTTTCGTCTCTCAATTTCTGTAAACTCGACTTAAAATAATATTCACACACGGCTCAAAATCACCACACGAGTAGTCCAGTGGGCACTCATTAACTATAATATAAACACAATGCGCCTAAGGTCAACCAAAGGAAAGGTAACGGGGAAATATAAAATGAAATCGTTGTTATAAATTAAAATCAACTATAAATCCAAACTATTACTATGAATTTAATATAACCATAAATTTCAAGTTATTGATATGAAGTTAAAGTAATCATAAATATTGAGCGGTTGCCATAAACTCTTAATAATTAATAAATTTAAGTTAGGGTCACGGATTTAAATAAAATTATAGATTCAAGTAGTCGTTATAACCTCAACAGGTATATTCTTCAGTAAAATGAAATATAAAAATTTAAGTTGTTGCTTCGTACTAACATCAATAAAATAACCGTTAGAAACCTTTGATATTGTAAGATTTTAATTTGGTATAGATTGTCCAAATTGCTCAAATTAATTCCCGCAACAGTTATAAATTACTAATGTCATATTGAGAGTCAACCTTTCTATTTAATTAAATGAAGGTTGCGGCGAGTAATTTAACCATTTAAAGTTCTAGTAAGATTCGACAAAAATTATTTGGGAATAAGAAAAATTAGCGTAATTACTGTAACCCAAAAGCGAATAGGGTGACTCAATAAAAATCCAGATTAGGAAAATTTAGAATAGTTAGAGTTAAAACTTGCCTAATTAATTTTTATTTAATGGTTTTTTCGAATGTAAATTAGTATCAACTTACAAAAACCCACGATTTTCCAATACGAACTCCGAATAACATTGATAAACTGATGTATTAGGAAATGCGACTCCTGAACTTTCTGAATTCAAAAGAAAATTTCACAATAATTTAAATAATTATAAAATGAGGAAAAAGACCATGCAGACCATGACATTTTTGGAAAAATCAATAAGTCGTCCCACGCACACAACACCAGTACTGCATTGGGGGATAGTAATAAATGTGAACGGCACATCGCACACATACAGAGCATACGCCCACTAACGGCCAGATTTCATAAAGTAATGCCAACGATTCAGATCGATCATAAAATTTTGGACAACTTTCGAGGAATGAACCAACAACAGGATTTCAATAATGGGAACGCCACGACCAGGACGTCAAGCGAGGGAACGACGCGGAATCCAAATCCACAGATTGGGGGTAAAATTTTATTACGTGAAATTTTATTTTTTTTTTATCATAAACTCCGAATAACAATCTTCCAATAATTATATGAAGAGCTATAAATTTTAACAATTAAGTTTAATCATTTCGATTCCCCGAGAGATGAAAATTTTTAATAATTAATTTTAACGATGAATTTCGATTATCTATAAAATAACTATATTAGGAAAATTTAATTCTTGGAAGTTAATTTTAATAATGATAAGGATGAATATTTTCAATTACGACGTAAAATATTCCAATTCACCTTAGGTAGGCCTCGACAATACCGAATTATACAGAAACCAACTTTAACATGAATGAAGTACGGCGATTTTAAAAAGTTAGTCTTTGTCCAACAGGTTTAGATATTGAAAATGGAAAAAGTTTAATCAACATTAAAATACCAATCTAAAATATGCAAATTGAAAGCTGTTTTTCACTTTTCTTACATTTTCTTCCGTGATTGTTCGCATAGACACCCATTTTCCTTTGGAATATATTTTTTTAACTCTCTTGCATTTGAATTTGGATACCATGGAGATATTTCGATGTTACAAAGGATATCTGGGGTTAATATTCACCATCAATATTTTATTCATACCTTATTTTAATAAGTTTAAAAATTAGGATAATAATTTGTTCACGTTAGGTTATTTTATAATGATTTTATATTCATTGCATAATTAATTAACATCATTTTAAAGTTTTAGAATTTTTGCTATTTATGGTTGCTAGGTGGCCGAATGTGTTTAAATTTATTAACAGTAAATCAAAATTATTCTTTTTATTTAACAAAACATTGAAAGTGAAACGTTAAATTTTATTATAAGTGCGTTTGATTATTTTTATTTATTAATATCGCGTAGGAAATTTTTGTTAGATAATGGTCGACCAATATAATAAAAACAAATGTAATTTGTGGGGTATGGCTTTGTCACACGTAGGTAATCTAAATCGTAACTTTATGAGGTTCTATTTGTGTCTACATGTAGAGACTGTTAAAAAAAATTTTCTTAAGAAGAACGACAATGATTTTCGATACCATTTTTAAGAACTATAATAGGAATTTTGATGTTTCTTTGTAATTAATTTCCTAAGAATAATGACAAACCTGTTGATCACGATCTTGTTCAGGAAGATCCGGAGCCATTATCCGTGTCCCCACGCAGGTTGCCGATCAATGGGGACAAGTCTGGCGGAACAAGTACAGCACTGTGCCTCAACCAAGAGAGCCCCGATGGAATGCTTTACAACCATTAGAAGATAATGAGAGACCGTTTGTGTCGGGCAGTCGAAAAAGTGGTCAGAGTCCGGCCCAGGAAATACACGATCAGGCCCGGTTTCTCCTCTCTCGGCTCGAGGATCATCAGCGCCAAGTCAATCTCCAAATAGCCAGGGCCAGGCAATACCTTTCAAATGTGGAAGAGGACATAGCGGCTGGCAGAATTGCGGATACCGATGGATACACACCGCCGCACAGCCCCACTCGTGATCATGCTGATGGGCGAATGGAAACTAATGTCGGCGTTCCCCCAATGATCCGTGCCAGCCTTACCCGGAACACAAAACGACCGGTTTTTGTGTATCGTGAGTGCTTTCACGCTCAGCCGGCCCCTGACGAAGGTGAGAGATACCATCCAGGTCCTCAATCCAATTAATGATCTCGACCACGGATTTACAACAACATTAGTGAAATTTGACTTAAAGTTAAATAAATAATTAGTTACTTTCCACGATTTTCTTTTGTTTGTTTGGTTAACACTATAAACTTGTATGATTAATTAAATACCTCAAGATTAGTAGACCAAAATTGATAGCATTATTTACAGAGATAGAACCCCTAAAGATTCTACAGAAGGAATTGGAGCACGCGAGGACAATCAACAAAAACTTTTATGAACAAATTATCCAGTTGTCCATAGAAGTTCAGCAGACAAAATCCACATGAGTGGAACCAAAGAAAGCCAAGCTGATTTATCAAAGGCTCACGACAGCACAAAAAGGTTGGATGGAAGAAAGGCAATTAAACCAAAGCCTAAGGACCCAGATAAAGGGGTTAGAAGTGGCACTGTCAGCCTGCCAAGAGGGAGCGGCAGTGACGTATCCCCTCGTTTATGCCCCTGCCCAACTGGCCTACCGAGAGACGGCAACGACTCCAAAAACTACGCCAACGGCAAGCGGCTATCGACCCGGACGAAAAGATTGAGCCAAGCGCCGAGATGCTCGAATATTAAATAAAACGCAGCCGATTCATTAAAATGCATTGCTTCTTTCACAAATTATGTAGTTGCACGTATCAAATGCGTTGTTTTCTTTTAAAAATATATATTTATCGTTATTTAGACCTTATTTAAAGAATTTAATGGAATCGAAGGATAAAATTCACGACATAAAGGAACCTGATAATCAAAAGCAAGCACAAGTCTTCTATCGACAGTTCGTTGAACCCAGAGATCGTTCGGGCAATTACAGCATTAGTAATAGTGCTCACTTTTTGCTGACGATCAACCCACTCGAACACAGTTCCAACGTTGCTTAGCAACGGGTGCCGAGTGGTAAGTGAAAGAATATTTATATGGAGTTACCTGGGTAACCACAACATAATTTAAACAAACATCAACAACTAATAACCCACCACGATATAAGTCGGTGATTTTTTATGATAATAATGAATATAGCTGGAATTATTGTCATTTAAAGAGAAATGATTGATTGAGAGTAAATTTATTTTATTTTAGGGGAAATTATTGATTAAGAAGAGAATTTATGATCTTTTAAGGGGAAATTATCGAATAAGAACAGGTTTGTTGATATTTTTAAGAGGTTGTGTCAGTTGAATTTTGTTATTTTAAGGGGAAATAATTGGTCACGAGATGGATTTTATTTTAAGGGGATTTCAAGAAATTTATTCGGTTGAATATCTATATAAATCGGTGTTTTTATGAAAATAATGAATATAGTAGGAAATATTGTCATTTAAAGAGAAATGATTGGTTAAGAGTAAGGGTTATCAAAATATATCAGTAAGATTTTGGTTAATTTTAATGATATTATTGGAATCTGAATAAAATATACTATACGTGTTCGGTTCTAAAAAAATGTTTGATTCATGTAACTATTTGTATTCAAGTATTTATTTGATTTTATTGTTTGTAATTTAATTAAAAATGACTAGTATTTAAAAAATTTATGTTACCCATTACTTATGTTGTTATTGACAATTTTCTGAATAATTTAAATATATATGATTATTTCTACGAATGAAGAGAAATTGTACAATTAATTTTCATTCAACAAGTATCTAGAACAATTACCTAACAATCTTAAAATTTTTAAAAATCTAACAAATTTTTTTTCAATTATTTTACAACTCAGTTAATTTAATTAATTGATAATTACTATTTTCTTTACAATTTGCTATTGTGTTGAAACTTTTTTTAAAATATTTTATTCAAAGTTCTAACAAATTTTATTAAAGATCTATCAAGACTTGTCAAAAATTATAAAAATTTAGTAATTTTAATAAGTATTATTCAATAACTACTATTTTCTTACCAATTTGCTGAAGGTCGTATTTTAAAATTTCTTCAAAGTACTAACATTATTTACAAATTAAGCAGTTTTATTTAAAATTTAACAACTTAAAATATTTCTCACAACTTTAATCAAATTCTAATCACATGATAATCATAATTTAAGTATAAGTCTTATTTTTACAAAAACAAATATTTTACAACAATTAAACATACATATTTGGATTTTTAGTAGATTTTATTGGTATCTATAAGTACCTGTTCCGTGTAGTTTTTAAGCTTTGTTAGAAATACAACTTATTTAGTGGTTGGTCGATAATCCTTTAATTTCTAGTAATGTGGTAGATATTATTTTTTTTATATCAGTTTTATTCAAACCTTTAGCATCTTTGAGTTAATAATTTTAAGAGTTGAATCATTTTCAATAAATATATGAAAATTTATTCCATGTACAATGAAAGTAATATATGTTTTGAGAAATTAATTTAAGAATATTTTTCTAATCAAGTTTCTTTTCACTAGCAATTACATTAACCACTACTTGTAGTTACTAATTAATTTATCATTCAGTAAACAATAAGAATTGAAGTGAAAGATCAGAAAATCTATAAAAATAAATTTAAGTAATTATTTGATGAGTTTGCAATTAATTTATTTAGGGACATGTGAAAATTAAATGAAAAGGTTGACATTTATCTTTGAAAATAACTTTAAGTAATTGTTCATTGTTGGACGCATTTAAAAATATTACGAAAATAGTAGAAAAATTTCAAAGTCTTTTAACTAAGTTTTACAAAATGTCAATAAATCACAAACAAGACTTGTAAAGCAATAAATTTTATTCAGAGAAAATAGAACACTTGATTGGGCTTCAATTATTAATAGTTTTTAGATAGCAATCAAATTATGAATGCAAATTATTCAAATGTTTTTTAATTGACATTTTTTAAAACATTGGTTAGTCAACACTTTTAAATACTTTTAATTCTAATTGAAAAAAATTATCTTTGTTTAAATTTTAAACTTCGAGTATGTCGGCCTTTTAACTGTTGTTTTATAGTTAATAAGGCCCTCAGAATGAAATGTTTGGAGACCCTTGTTTTAGATAATACCTGAACGTTTTGAAGTTAGTATTCTTCTAGAATCTAGAAAAATAAGAGATCTTAAATAACAATTCCTTTTCAATTGCATTTAACCCTTTGTAACTAAATACCTATATTCAGTTTATTTGTCTCGTTCTGACCACACATATTTCTGCCATTTTCACAGCTGCTGCATTAATCAAATCCTCACCAATAATATATAGTTTTTGTTTAAGGAAATCAACCAGACTACTTCAAAGCTAGCCTCTGATGCCAAAGGTTGATCAAAGGTACTTATAAAACTACTTTTCAATCTTTCATTTCTAACAAATTTTTAATATGGAATAACATATAGAAATAATAAAATTGATATTATAGAAAAGTAGCTGAAATGAACAACAAATATAAAACTAATGTTACAGATGTTGAAATTAGCAAGAATGTTCTTAGACATAAATAATTTTTTTATCTACAACTATTTCTTTCTCAATAAAAATAAAAAAGTTATGTATTAGTGAAGTAATCACAATTTTAAAATTTTTGGAAAATTACATAACCATCAATTTAAACAAAATTTTAAAAAATTAGAAAGGCGGTGTCGGGAAAATTATTAGGTAATATGTATTTGTTATGTAATATTCCTTTGTTCTGGAGCTAATAAAAAAATAATTAAACATTTTCTAGCTTTAGTAAATATTAAAATAAATAAAAAATTAAAATAAAGTAAACGACATTTTCTAGTTATATTATTATGTATTAAAATAAATAAAACAGTTAAGATTTTTAAATAATTCTTTTAAAAATGAGTTGGATTTACCTGGCGTCCACGCCGAAAATAAGAACATCCACGCAGTTTCAAAATCCACGAAATCATTAATGGAATGTCTGCCAAAATCATGTCAAGCCATGCTTAAACTAAATAATCGACGTTATGATGGACGAGTATCAAAAGAAGCAGAAGAATGGATCAGAGATATAGAAGAATGGCTGTTGACTAATGGGCAGCGATTGAAAAGCACATTCAATGTATTATTAGTAACAGAAGCAAAGACATTGTAGGGAAACGTCAAAGAATCAGAAACAACAGATGTTAAAGCCAAAACGTGGTTTCTTAATACGTTTAAAATAAAGAAATCAATGACTGACAAAATCAGAGAATTGGCGGATTTACATAATTTGAAATTCGAGTAAGAAAATGTTTAAATGAAGTTCTGAATTCAAGGCAAAGAGACGAAAACATTGTTCAGGATCTCCTTACAAATAAAGCACGAATAAAGAAAATTATTACTGACAAAGCCAGCAACAAAAATTAAAGAAACGAGAGCACTACCAAAGATTTTTGAAAGTAATAAAAATGAAAGTAATAAAACAGAGCATTTCAAAGCTATCGTTAAAGAACGTATGCAAACGTGACTGAGAGAGGGCAGATGAGAACCCAGCAGAATACTCAACATATCAGATCCACACCAGCACAAAAAATATTATCAGAAGAACAATTCAATTATAATGAACAAAAAAGAGACGAATATCCTAGACGCGAATCACTACAACTCGCCGAGAATATCACTGGCATCGAGAACAATTCAAAAGAAAACAATCTTTTAGAAACCATAGAATTTAAAATGAATTTCAAAGAAAGCTGCCAACAGTGTTTAAGAAGCACATTCCAAAAAGATTGTATTAAAGAAATTAGAGAACTTCCACATTCACCGGTTTCAAAATTAACAATAGGCGATTGTTTTTTGCTGTGGTGAAAAGGGACATAAACTATATGAGTGCCCACTTGGGGATAAATGCCTAATATGCGGCAAGAATGGTCATGGGATCCGAGACTGTTTTCATTACGGAAAGAGGTTCCACGATGATATCAATGAATAGCATAGCATAAGAGAAGATTCAAAATCTGGAACCTAAGGTTATACTGAAAACCATCAAGATTTCAGGATAACTCACAGCAAAATAAAAGAAAAATACAATGTTCCTGAGAAATATACTACAATGAGAGAAGACTGAAAACAACATCAGTGACGCCATGCTTTTCATTTTGTTGGTGGATTCAAGACAATAGATTCTGGATTCACTCAGATGAAAAAAGAATAATCAAAGCTCTGCTGGCGTTAGAAGGTGAGAAGAACAAAGAAATTGAAGAAATGATCAGGAAATAAGTGGAATTTTCATGGCATCAAATTTTATCTGGGATTTACTAATTTAGTACGACACTGGATGTGGACGTCAGGATGTCCAATAATGCAACATCCGCGGCGTCAACCAATGCACATGGAAAAAAGAATTGAAGATCTGATAAAAGACTTAATAAAAGCAAAGGTTATTAGGAATTGTAAGAATTCTTAGAATATTCCATTAGTGATAGTAGTAAAGAAAGATGGATCCATCAGCATGTGTGTATACTATCGTGGAATGAATGCAATGACAGAAAAGGAATCTTTTCCGATGCCTAATACCAAATGTTTACTGGGCTGTCTCGCGGATGCAAGAATAGTCTCGTCAATTGATTTAGGTCAAGCGTATAACCAAGTAGAATTGGCTCCTGATATTCAAGAAATGACTGCATTTAGTACAAGAGTAAGACAATTTGGCTACCGACTAAATCGCACAGTATTGGAAGGAATGCTATTCAAAAGAGTAGTTGTTTACTTAAATAACATTTTGATTTATGGGAAAAGCAAAAATGATCATGAGGAGCTGCTAGAATAAATATTTAAAAGAATTCAAATGGCAGCGTTGAAGATAAATCAAAAAAATGCGAATTTAATAAAACAGAACTGTGATTACTTGGACATACAATTAATGGTGAGGGTATTCAAACAAACAGAAAGAAAGTTGGAGAAATTGAGAAAGCAGAAGTACCAAAATGTTCACAACAGTTAGTATCATTTCTCGGGTTAACGAACTACTACAGAAATTTATCAAAGACTATGCCAGAATCACAGAACCGTTATATGCATCCAAGAGAAGGTAGAACATTTATCTTAGACACAGATGCTACCTTTGGAGCTATTGGATCGGTTTTGAGACAAGTTAAAGAAGACAGTAGAGGAATCTGTTGTAGTTTAAGTTTCGCGACATATGACAGCGTATGAAAAAAACTAGTGTATAATGAGGAATAACTTCTCGATGTACATGACAAAAGCATTGGTTTTCATGAATTCTACAAAAACGCCAATATTATTTGCACCCAGTGTCAAACAAGACATGAAGAGGCCAAAGAAGAAAAATCAAAGATAAGATATATATAATCTATCCAAAGAACAGAGCCCATGGACAAAGTATTAGAGCAGCAAGAAAATGATATCAAATTTCAAGAGATACGAGACATGTTAGAAAATGGATATGTACAGAAGAATAAAATTTGTTTTCCGTTCAACGTAAAATATATACGAATTGATGAAGGATTATTAACAGTAGAAAAGAATAACAATGTCTTAATTTTAGTTCCAGAATCCATTGCAGGCTTATTAACAGCAATCTTACACCAAGAATTATGCCATATTGGAGTTAAGAAACTATTCAATTAATTAGAAAAGATATTTTATTGGCCATAATGAAGAAGACACTTCAGCTTTGTCTACGATGATGTGATATCTGTTCTAAGAAGAAGATTGATTAGAAAAGAACCAAGGAAATATTTATCGCTAGATACAACTCGGGATTCCTAGAACAAATTGTTAGGGATAAAGCCTATATGGAAAGAAAAACTATTAAAATATTAAACTATTAAACTATTAAAACTATTATTATTTATTTTATTAAAATTATTATTATTTCTATTAATATTATTATTACTATCATTATTATTATAAAAAAATAAATTTATTATTATTATTATAATTATTATTAATATTAAAAAAAAACAACTACATAAAACTTTTATTATAAAGAAATAATTTTATTATTATATTATTATTATTATAATTAAATTATTATTATTATTAATATTATTATTATTATTATTATGATTATTATTATTTTTATTATTATTATTATTATTATTATTATTATTATTATTATTATTTTTATTATTATTATTATTTCGACTCATCATTTTTTCTCAAGGTCATTCAAAAGTAGGTCAAGGTCATAGTATTTTTAAACTTTTTAAATTTTAATATACTACTTTTTTTTATAAGTAGTGTTTTAATGTTTTTTAATTTTTATACAACATAAGTAAATGCTAATATAAATTTTTTAAGTACTAATCAATTTGGTTTTTAATTAAATTACAAATATAATAATAAAATCAAATAAATACTTGAATACATGAATCGAAAAATTTCTTAGAACTGAACACGTATCGTATATTTTATTAAGATTCCAATAATGTCATTATTATTAACTAAAATCTTATTGTTATATTTTGATAACCCTTAAGCCAATGAAAATGTATCGATTTCAGTAAGTATCCATCTTTTGACATTGATATCTAACCGAATAAATCACCTTAAAAATATCATAAATCCCCCCTCTTAGCCAATTTTTTCCCCCTAAAATAAAATTTACTCTCAACCAATCATTTCCATTGAAATAACATTTTCCCCCACTGCACCAATAATAAAACATATTTTTTTTAAAACATACAAGGTAAAATTTCTTTAGAAATCTATGTTTAAATGACTCTACTCCTTAAAAATCCATCATTCGAATCATATTTACTATATGTATTCAACCAATCAAATTCCCTTAAAATTATCATAAAAATCTGAATTTTACCAAAAAAAATAAATTTTCTTTAAAGCATTACAAAATTGTTATCGATACCCTCCATTTTCCATCGAAAATCACCACAATTATGTTCTGGCAACAATTTCAAGCAATTAAAAAATTCATCAAAAATGACCAAAATTGAATAAAATCTATGTTTTCCACATAAATTAAATTATTGTAAAATCATAAAATATATATCATATTGCTCAAATAATTAAAATTAATCAGTAAATCAACTATAAATTCAATAAAAATTACCAGTCAACCATTAGGGATAATTCAATGGTTTTCATAAGTATACTGATAACCACACTGAGCATCCCCTTAACAATCTCTAAGTTATACTATTTTTGTGATTGATATCCATGAAATCAATATTAGAATTGAAAATGAAAGTAATTATTGATCTCCTTTTTCTTACACTGTAAAATCAATTAAAATCTTAGGTTTCACTAAAATATTTTTAAAAATTAACTGATTTAATCAACTATTTAAATAGAACATAAAATTATAATTAAAATATCATTTAGTATTCAAAATCTATCAGTCAAATTTCATTCTAATTGTTAAATAATTATCCTAAATAGATGTTTCATAAACATGTTGATCCTAAATTTAACTTATATTTAAAATAATCCTAAAATCAATTCAAATCTAATAAATTATCAAGAAATTAAGTGCTTCTAAAATTATAGATTTACCCTAATTTCTTCAATAATTTCATTAAAAACATAATCAACCCCTAAATTCATTAAAATTCAAAAGAAAACCATAAAATTCACAAAGATGATTAAAATTTACTAAAATAAATACCTCGTTAAACTAAATATCACTTAAATTATCATAAAATTTCCATAAAAGCTCTAATTGATTTACATAGCTTAAAATTATTTTATTTTTTGTCTAGTACAACCTAATCTATTGAAAGATGTAATTTATTTAATTAAATTTTCATTGAAAATAACAAGTCAATAACAAGTCAACAAATGGAATTTTAATTAGTAGAGACTATATTCTATAAATAAAATTTTCAGTGAACAAGTAATATTGGTGAGAGAGTACATTAAGTAACTAAAATCGTTGAAATTACTGAATAAAAGTGGGATAGTTAAAGATATCTAATAAATAGATGAAATATCAATTGATATATTAAACACTTACAAGGGTAATATACTTTGAATGGAGAAAATATACATCGAAGAGGAAAATATTCATTGAAGAGAAATATATTCGTTGAAGAGGAAAAACATTCATTGAATAAGAAAAGCATTAATTGAAGAGAGAAAATATTCATTAAAGAGGAAAGCAATCATTAAAGTGAAAAAATATGAATTGAAGCTAACAAATATTCAGTGAATCGAGAATTGCTTATAATAAATTAGACGGTAAAATGAAATATCAATTAAATATTGGGAAATACTTTAAATAAACGGAGTCTGAATTATTTACTGATCAACAAATATACTTAAAAGATGAAAATATTTACTGAAAATCAATTGTACTTTAAGAGTGGATTAATTACTATTATATTAAATTAAAAATTATTAACAATTGAGTAGATTTCATCGGTTAATTATATTTAAATAGGGATACTTATGCGCGGACAAATAGTTATTAAAAACAATAACCGCGCGCGCGTATACTAATCCGGCGAATATACATTAAATAATGAGATATTAGAAATCAAATCTAAGTCTCTTACAAAATTAAAAATGATTAAAAATTCTGTGACCTTGAAATATTTTTGAATGACCTTGACCTACTTTGGAATGACCTTGACCTACTTTTAAATGACCTTGACCTACTTTAAAATGACCTTGAAAATTAATAGTATTTTAAAAAATAATAATAAAAATAATAATATTTATAAAAAATAATAATAAAATAGAATAAAATTTACAAAATATATACTACTTATAAAAGTAAGTAGGTAGAATATAATTTTAAAATGATTAAAAATTCCGTGACCTTGAAAAATATTTTGAATGACCTTAGTGAGTCATTGTCTTTGTTTCAAAGACCTTGAAAAATATAATGAGTCATCCAATGACATTGAATGAGTCATGGTCTTTGTTTGAATTACCTTGGATGAATCATTGTCTTTGTTTAAATTTTTTTGTACTTTTAAACTTAGAAAAATTTTAACCGTGGAGGGAGTATGTGGTCCAGCGGTGAGATGGTCTAGCGGTGACATATACATCTACTATTAATCTTATGATATTTATTTTATTTCCCTGCTCTTTTTAATTTTATTTTGCCAAACTAACATTGTAAATGACCATTTATAATTTGAAATGATAATTAAAAATTAAATACTGCTAGTTAAAAAAAAATTTGATCATTTTTATATATTTATAAGCAAAATAAATTCAATTCGTTATTTATTTAAAATAAATGATCATTTATATATTGTACAGAGAAGTAAAAACTATAGATAATATTTATTTAAATATTAAAATATATTTAAATATTAAAATATATTTATTTTTTTATATATTTATTTATTATAATACTTTAAATATCATTAATTTATAATAAGAATAGAAATATTAATTTACTAGATCTATTGAAATATTTCACGATATCTATTGAATTAAAATATTAATTTTTATTAAAATATTCACATAGTTAACAATTATCATCATTTATATATTATTTGATTCATATATGATTAAAATAATAATAAACATTTGATAATAATTTACATATTTCTCAGGTCGATTATATAAAAACTATTGCCAATCTGCAATGGGGCATAAATCTAAATGCCATAAGACTACGGAATGTTACTATGGTCATTGATTCTACGCACTGACTTTTGTATTTGCCCTAAATGCGATACCGCCTATGATATTGAATATCTAGAGTTTTATAAGGAACACTACCCATCATAATATTTATAAAAAATAATAATAAAATAGAATAAAACTTACAAAATATATACTACTTATAAAAGTAAGTATATAGAATATAATTTTAAAATTATTAAAAATTCCGTGACCTTGAAAATTGTTTGAATGACCTTGAATGAGTCATTTTCTTTGTTTAAATTACTTTGAAATTTTTTTTGATGAGTCATTGTCTTTGTTGAAAATTTTTTGTATTTTTAAACTTAGAAATTTTTTTTAGCTGGGGGGGAGGGGGTATGTGGTCCAGCGGTGACATGGTCTAGCGGTGACGTATGCATCTACTATTAATATTAAGCTCATTTCTTTTGTATAAAGTACATTTATCTATTTTAGTTTACAAAGTTATTTTTTAAAGCAAATTTATAAAGTACCAATGGTTCTTATTGTATTCACTTAATATTATTCCTTATAATAATGATATTATAATACTTTACATATTACTAACTTATATCTTAAAAGTTTTCATATGGTAGTCAATAAAAATATTAAAAATAATTAAAATCTTTATAAGATATTTTTTATAAGATATTTCGTCATGATCACCCACCAGCATATCTTCCCTAGAAACGGGGGCATCAACAGAAATGTGGGCATATCCAACATCATTCCTAGAAATATAGGTATCATCCTCCAAAGAAACTGTGGCTGGTGTATCTGTTTTTTCACCAAGATCAACCGTTTCATTAATAATTTCTGAAAAACATTTAATAATTTATTAATTTAATGAATAATTTACCGATATCCGAATCATCGCTATCTTCTATTAAACAAATTTCATCATCATAAACTTCATAATTCTCTAAAATAATATTAAAATAAATAATAATAAATTTTAAAATTACCAGGTCTTAGTGGAAAATATTCATTAATTCCGTCGATTTCATTTTGGATTTCGGTTATTGTAAACCAATCTAAAAAATAAAATAATAATAAAAAACAAAATAAAAAAATAATTTACCTGTCACATTCGTCAATAGAGCTCTTAAAATATTATTGTTGTTCATTTTGAAATTTGTGGTGTCAGTGAAAAGTTTATTGAAATAATTATAATTAATTTTGAAATTGTCAATGTTTATAAAGAGAATCAAATTTTCAGGATTTAGCTAATCACATTTTAGCAATACACACATATAGGTGAGAGGTTTTGATGCATGCAGTTAGGCATGTGTTCTTTGTAAATCACATACAATAAAATATGGTAATTCGCCACCACTTTGGCTGCCACTATACATACTAATAATATCGTTATTGGCCATCTAATTTACGAAAATGTAATGTCAAATGAGTTTTTGTATCTTTACTAAATTCAATATATTTACTGCTATCATCAAGAATATTTATTTCTATATTGTTTATACATGATGTTGATACCGGTAAGTGCATAGGATTATTGATATTTATATTGACAATTTCATCCTGGTCATGTTTATCAACCCAAACAGATTTTAATAGAGGAACCAAAGAATCACCAACAATTATAGGATCGATGATGCTAGTATATATGAACATTTTTCTATGAAGTTTTATTATTTTTGGTTTGCGTACACCAAAAGCACTTGACCTATATGTTTGCCTATCTAATTCCAATGTATTAGCCAAATCTTTACCAAATGTAACTTCACAAATGTTATTTTTTCAGACTGAATTTACATAATTCATCTTTAACAAATTCAATAGTTTTAAACATGTGTAAATAATTAAATGAAATACATTTATGTAACTCTTCAAGTGTTTCAATATATAAATCTTTAGTAAACGTAAATGTATCTTCCACATCATTAATATATGATACAGTTCTTTTGATGTGTACGTCCATAGGTCCGACATCAGCAAAGGTTTTGAAACGTAATAGGTATTCAATACCAGGAACAACAATGTTAAGCTTGTCACAACCCATTTGCTTGGCATCATCAATACTTTCAAACTTTATTGTAAATGGACTAAAATCACAACAAACATTCAATCCATCTTTGAAAAACATGCCACTATTTTCATCTAAAATTTGATTCGGGATATGACAATATCGATCAATATTATTAATTGAGAAATTACTACTACATGTTTTGGGAACACGCTTTTTGTAATTGATTTTACATTGACTATAAAATGGGAATGTATTGTACACAAATGTAAAGTCTTGCAAAGCAACTTTCCAATTTCCATGCAAATAAATGGGATTTTGAAGATCAACCATAAATTTACTTGCTTGATTTTTCAAATGGATTAGTGGGCAACTATTGCTAGGCAAAATAGTATAGAAACTCATTTTACAACGTCTTTTGATAATATCCATGAGAACTTTTGATATCCGTGCCATTTGACATAGTATTGTTTATTCTTACCCACCTTTTTAGTTTTCAATATTTTCTGAATTTTGAACACTGTAGGTTTGCAAATAACTTGTAATTCCTGTTCATAGAATTTCCCTTGTACTACATTGTTGTCACTGTCTTTACTAACACTCATTACAGGACTCTGTTGAGTATTAATCTTTGTATTTCAAAATACTTCATCACTCCAATTACTATCGACATTTTTGATGAAAGGTGAAGCAGATATTTTACTAATTCTAACGAAATCACCAACTTTATATTTTGGTTTTGTAATTTTATCAACGTTTTTAGATCGTATTGGTGTTTTTGAGCTGATATCTATAGGTCTCAAAAGTAGTGGGATGTGTCACCGCTAGATCATGTCACCGCTGGATCAACCCCCCCGGGGGGGGGGTAAAATTTTTTTTTTCTAAGTCTAAAAGTACAAAATATTTTTAAGACAAAGACAATGACTCGCTCAAGGTCATTGAAACAAAGACCATGACTCATTCAAGGTCATTGGATGACTCATCAAACACTTTCAAGGACATTGAAACAAAGACCATGACTCATTCAAGGTCATTGGATGACTCATCAAACACTTTCAAGGTCATTTAAAATTTCCCAAGGTCATTCAAAAAAAGAACATGACTCATCAAAAATTTTCTCAAGGTCATTCAAAATTTCTCAAGGGCATTCAAAATTTCTCAAGGTCATCCAAAATTTCTCAAGGTCATTCAAAATTTCCGAAGGTCATTCAAAAAAGAACATGACTCATCAAAAATTTTCTCAAGGTCATTCAAACAAAGACCATGACTCATCAAAACTTTCAAGGTCATTCAAACAAAGACCATGACTCATCAAAAATTTTCTCAAGGTCATTCAAACAAAGACCATAACTCATCAAAAAAATTCAAGGTCATTCAAAATTTCTCAAGGTCATCCAAAACTTCTCAAGGTCATTCAAAATTTCCGAAGGTCATTCAAAAAAGAACATGACTCATCAAAAATTTTCTCAAGGTCATTCAAACAAAGACCATAACTCATCAAAACAATTTCAAGGTCATTCAAAATGTTTCAAGGTCATTCAAAATTTCTCAAGGTCATTCAAACAAAGACCATAACTCATCAAAACAATTTCAAGGTCATTCAAAATGTTTCAAGGTCATTCAAAATTTCTCAAGGTCATTCAAACAAAGAACATGACTCATCAAAAATTTTCTCAAGGTCATTCAAAAGTAGGTCAAGGTCATTGGATGAGCCATCAAAAAAATTTCAAGGTCATTCAAAAATTTTCAAGGTCATTCAAAATTTTTTTTTTTCAAAATTTTTTCTATGTTTAAAAGTACACGATTTCCTATGTCACCGCTGGACCAAAAAAGATAGAATATTTTTCGAAATTTTTTCAAAATTTTTTCTATGTTGAAAAGTACATATATTTTTCAAGGTCACGGATTTTTTAATCACTTTTTAATTATAATATATCTACTTACTTTTATAAGTAGTATATATTTTGTAAATTTAATTTTATTATTATTTTTTATAATTATTATTATATAATTATTATTTTTTATAAATATTATTATTATTACTATTTTTATTATTATTATTATTATTATTATTATTATTATTATTATTATTATTATTACTATTATTATTATTATTAATATTATTATTATTATTATTATTATTATTATTATTATTATTATAATTATAATTATTATTATTATAATTATTATTACTATTATCCTTACTATTATCATTATTATTACTAAATTTTTTGTAGGGATCTGCCATTATTTCTTAGTTTTATCAGAATATTTTAATTATGCATACAATTGAGCCGTACTCCATCCTTATTTTACAGTTTTCGATGAAGTATTTTTGTTATTTCGGAAAATTTGCTCAGCGTTTCGCCCATATTTTCCATCTCAACTTAAAATAATTTATTTAGTTTTGAAATAATATTTGAATTATTCCTTTTTCATTATTTTGGTTGTTCGGATTAATCTTTTGCCGATGGCTATTCATTTTGACTGTTGCAACGATTTCGCAATTTTCCCCGCTACCCTTTCCTTTTTTTGTCCTTATGATCTATTTGTGTTCACTTTGTATTTAATGAGCGCCCATTAGACTACTCGGTGTTAGTGATTTTGAGCCGAATGTTGCTTGAAAATTTATGTCGATTTTATCGAAATTGAGTGCAAGAAAGTTGATCCAAAAGACTCACCCTCGATACCTTCTTTCGCTAATTAGTTTTATGATTTGAAGTTTGGGCTCGTCGTTACGCAAAACTAGGCCTTCACGGGCACGAGACGTTGGTGGATGCACTTGCTCTTACATGTCTCGACTAGTGTGTGGATTTTACTAACTTGTGATATGTTTTGGCTGTGGGTCGGCAAATAAATAAATAATACCATTTTAAACGAATCCAAGTAAAATCTTCGATTCATAAGCATATATTCTTCAATAAAATTCTTCATTTCATATTTTATCACAAAGTTTCATAAATAAAAACAATTCTAATTGAAAATATTTCTGAAAAGTAAGACCACAAATTGACATATGCATACTAAAATTAGTCTGACCATCTGCACACTAACACTAAAATTCGATCTGTCTCTCTGTCTTTCTGCACACAGTTTTTGTTAAAATTTGTGAAAACACATCAGTATATATACCTATAATTTGACCTTGAAATTATTTGTGCTATCTAAATCTAATTTTTATTATTTTCTTAATTTAAATTGACAATTTATTTCTAAAATTTTTAATTGAATTTATTCAACCAAAAATATTTTATTTTAACTCATTTAATTCATTAATTTTATACTTTTATATAAATTGTCGATTTTCGGTCAAAATTTCTTGTTATTACGCTGTTTTCTATGTATATTTTGTGTGGTTCTTGATGTATTTTCTATTTATTTTATTTTTATTTTGTGTTTTTGATTTTATATTTATTTATGTTCCCTCAAATGTTTGGGTATTCAGTTGATATTGTATATTGTATTTTAGGTTATCTTGATGCTGGGTTTTTGTGCTATATTACTGATAAATTTAAACAATTTCCAAGGCCGTTCGTGTTCTGGCCCAACACATAGTTATACTTTTTTAAAGAAAAAAAATATTTTTGATTTCGATGACAAAGTTTAGGTTTGTTTAAATATTACTAATTTTAATTAATTGAAGAAGTCTGGTAAAATGTTATGCACATGGTTATATCATATTTTTAATATGTAGAGTATATTACTCATTGCACATTATGAAATTGTCATTAAATTTACAAATCAGATGGTTTATTATATCTTTTATCTTTACTCTAAATTTATACAAATTTTCGACGCGAATTCATATGCTGAAGCTAGAAACATAAAGAAAAAGTTAGGTTTTAACAAAATATTGTGTTTTCTAATATCGACATTAGTAATATTAATTAATTTTAATGATATTGTGATGATATTTTTCTTCTTCATCTACGCCAATGAAACCGTCGAGGCGCGTTTTTGCATTATTTTATAGAAATTAATTACATTTAGACAATAATTCTTAATAGCAATAAATTCCATAATGTTCATTCAAAATATTGAATTTACTATTGATATAATATTCATGTTATAGCTTAAAATATGAGAAAAGTTTTATATATGCTATTTTAATAATAAAAATTAATAAAAAATCACAAACATAAAATAAATCCATAAAAATATATTAACATCGATCAAATAAAACGTCAATTTCTCGACTGAAACCACTGTAGGAGCTGTTAAAGCTTGGGCTGTAGTACTCTGATAGCTGGGGCTGTGCGATACTTGTGCAATGTCATCGCTTCCAAAATAATGGCCAAATGCTAGACTGGATTTTCTACCCACCCAATTACGCTTATCGATATATTTGTTGGATTTTTATATATTCGCCGGATTAGTATACGCGCGCGCGGTTATTGTTTTTAAAAACTATTTCTCCGTCCATAAGTGTCCATCAAAAAATATATATCCCTATTTAAATATAATTAACCGACAAAATCTACTCAATTGTTAAAAAGTTTTAATTGAATATAATAGTAATTCATCCACTCTTAAAGTACAATTCATTTTCAGTGAATATTTTCATCTTTTAAGTATATTTGTTGATCAGTGAATAATTCAGACTCCGTTTAAAGTATTTCCCAATATTTAATTGATATTTCATCTCATTATTGAGAAATTTACCGTCTAATTTATTATAAGCAATTCTCGATTCACTGAATATTTGTTAGCTTCAATTCATATTTTCTCACTTTAATGATTGCTTTCCTCTTTAATGAATATTTTCTCTCTTCAATTAATGTTTTCTTTATTCAATGAATGTTTTTTCCTCTTCAACGAATATATTTCTCTTCAATGAATATTTTCCTCTTCGATGTATATTTTATCCATTCAAAGTATATTACCTTTGTAAGTGTTTAATATAGCAATTGATATTTCATCTATTTAGTAGATATCTTTAACTATCCCACTTTTTTCAGTAATTTCACCGATTTTAGTTACTTAATGTACTCTCTCACCAATATTACTTCTTCACTGAAAATTTGTATTCGACAAAAATAAAATAATTTTAGGCTATGTAAATCAATTAGAGCTTTTAGTGAAATTTTATGATAATTTAAGTGATATCTAGTTTTACGATGTATTTATTTTAGTAAATTTTAATCATCTTTGTGAATTTTATGGTTTTCTTCTGAATTTTAATGGATTTAGGGTTTGATTATGTTTTAAATGAAATTATTGAAGAAATTAGGGTAAATCTATAATTTTAGACACTTAATTTCTTGAAAATTTATTAGATTTGACTTGATTTTAGGATTATTTTAAATAAAAGTTAAATTTAGGATCAAAATGTTTATGAAACATCTATTTAAGATAATTATTTAAGAATTAGAATCAAATTTGACTGATAGATTTAATGATATTTTAATTATAATTTTATGTTCTATTTAAATAGTTGATTAAATCAGTTAATTTTTAAAAATATTTTAGTGAAACCTAAGATTTTAATTGATTTTACAGTGTAAAAAAAGGGGTCAATAATTACTTTCATTTTCAATTTTATTGATTTCATAGATATCAATCACAAAAGTAGTATAATTTAGAGATTCGTAAGACAATGCTCAGTGTGGTTATCAGTATACTTATGAAAATCATTGATATATCTCTATGGGTTGACTGGTAATTTTTATTGAATTTATACTTGATTTACTGATTAATTTTAATTATTTGAGCAACATGATATATATTTTACAATAATTTAATTTATGTCGGAAACAGACTTTATTCGATTTTAGTCATTTTTGATGAATTTTTTATTTGATAGAATTTGTTGCCAGAATCAAATTGTGGTGATTTTCAACGGAAAATGTTGGGTATCGATAACAATTTTGTAATACTAAAGAAAATTTATTTTTATTGGTAAAATTCAGATTTTTATGATAATTTTAAGTGGGAATTTGATTGGTTGAATACATATAGTAAATATGATCCGAATGATGGATTTTTAAGACAATGCTCAGTGTGGTTATCAGTATACTTATAAAAATCATTGATATATCTCTATGGGTTGACTGGTAATTTTTATTGAATTTATACTTGATTTACTGATTAATTTTAATTATTTGAGCAACATGATATATATTTTACAATAATTTAATTTATGTCGGAAACAGACTTTATTCGATTTTAGTCATTTTTGATGAATTTTTTATTTGATAGAATTTGTTGCCAGAATCAAATTGTGGTGATTTTCAACGGAAAATGTTGGGTATCGATAACAATTTTGTAATACTAAAGAAAATTTATTTTTATTGGTAAAATTCAGATTTTTATGATAATTTTAAGTGGGAATTTGATTGGTTGAATACATATAGTAAATATGATCCGAATGATGGATTTTTAAGGATCTTATTCGGTTAAATATAGATTTCTAAAGAAATTTTACCTTGTACTTTTTACAAAAAATATGTATATTGTTGGTGCAGTGAGGAAAATTGTCATTTCAAGGGAAATTATTGATTAAGAGGAAATTTTATGATATTTTAAGGAAATAATCGATTAAGAACAAGTTTGTTGCCATTTTTAAGGGTATTGAGTTGGTTGAATATCTGTGTTCAAAGGTAAATATTTTCTAAATGGAGAATATATAGGAGGAATTTATAATATTTTTAGGGGGGATTTGTTCAAATAGATATTAATATGTGTGTAAATCTTTTGAGAGAGTGGGAATATTGTCATTTAAAGAGAAATGATTAGTTAAGAAGAAAATTTATGATCTTTTAAGGGGGAAAGGATTGGTCACGAGATGAATTCTATTTTAAGGGGATTTCAAGAAATTTATTCGGTTGAATATCGATATAAGTCGGTGATTTTTTATGAAAATAATGAATATAGCTTGGATTAATGTCATTTAAAGAGAATTGATTGGTTGAGAGTAAATTTTATTTTATTTTAGTGAGAAACAATTGGCTAAGAAGAAAATTTATGATATTTTAAGGAATTAATCGATTAAGAACAGATTTTTTGATATTTTTAAGGTACTGAGTCAGTTAAATATCGTTATTTAAAGGGTGATTTCTATAAAAAATAATGAATATAGTTGGTAGGGTAGGGGTAAGTGTTATTTGATGGGAAATGATTGGTCTAGAGTGGAATTTACTTTAGTGAGAAATAGTCAATTAACAAGTTTATTGTCATTTTTAAGAGGGTTGGGTTGGTTAAATATTGTTATTTAAAGGGTAAATATTATCTAAATTGGTATTTTTTATGATTTTTTTTTTATGAAAAATATTGAATATGGCTGGAAATATTTTTATTTGATGGAAAATGATTGGTCAAGAGAGGAATTTATAATATTTCTAAAGAAATTTACTGGAATGAATATTGGTATTCAAAAGGTAAATATTATCTACTTGATAGGCTTTTATAAAAATTATGAATATAGTTGGTATAATGGAGTGAAAAATGACATTTGAAGAGGAATGATTGGTTGAGAGTCGAATTTATAGTATTTTGTTTTTAAAGGGGATTGAGTTGGTTGAATTTATAAAATACTTAGGAAAATTGTTACTTTTTTTCATTGATTTAAGGTTAATCAGAATATATCGATAAGATTTCCGTTCTAAGAAATTGATTGATTCATATAACTATTTGTATACAAGTATTTATTTTATTATTATTATATTTGTAATTAAATTAAAAACTAAAATTGACTAGTATTTAAAAATATTTGGTTACCTATTATTTATGTTTTTTATTGACAATTTTCTGAATAATTTAAATATTTACGATTATTTCCAGGAATGAAGAGAAATTGTACGATTAAAAACTATGAGCTGTTGATAAAATACATTAATTTTTATTCAACAAGTACCTAGAACAATTACCTAACAATCTTAAAATTTTTAAAAATCTAACAAATTTTTTTTCAATTATTTTACAACTCAGTTAATTTAATTAATTGATAATTACTAGTTTCTTTACGATTTGCTACTGTGTTGAAACTTCTTTTTTTTTTAAATTCTTATTCAAAGTACTAACAAATTTTATTAAAGATCTATCAAGACTTGTCAAAAATTATAAAACTTTGGTAATTTTAATAAGTATTACTCAATAACTACTATTTTCTTACCAATTTGCTGAAGGTGTTATTTTAAAATTTCTTCAAAATAATAACATTATTTACACAAATTAATCAGTTTTATCTCAAATTTAACAACTTTCTCACAACTTTAATCAAATTCTAATCCCATGATAATCATAAATTACGTGTGTTTTCTTAAAAATTGTCCATAGTTTTTCTTATATCGGTAAAACAAACACACATATTTCAATCAAAAAACACGTGTGTATCA